>CM035166.1:32607920-33207920 GCA_020205615.1 Panax quinquefolius
TTTGCCTTTGGTGGAATTTGCTTACAGCAATAGTTTTCACGCTAGTATAGGCATGCCGCCTTACGAAGCGTTATATGGGAGGAAATGCAGAACTCCACTGTGTTGGGATGAAGTAGGTGAACGTCGGATGTTGGGACCTGAGATGGTACAACAAACGGCAGACATGGTAAAGTTAATACGTACTAGATTGGTAGCGACTCAAGATAGACAAAAGAAGTATGCGGATCCTCACCGTGAGAAGATGGAGTTTGAGGTCGGTTCGTATGTCTTTCTGAAGGTGTTGCCTTGGAAAGATAAGATACGTTTTAAAAAGAAAGGGAAGTTAAGTCCAAGGTTTATTGGACCTTTTGAAATTTTAAGAAGGGTAGGAGAGGTAGCTTATGAAGTAGCTTTACCTCCAAAGATGAAACGAATACATAATGTGTTTCATGTGTCAGTACTGCGTCCTTATAAATCAGACTACAAACACGTAATAGAGTATGAATCTATTAAGGTAAAAAAAGACTCAACGTATGAAGAACTTCCAATTTAGATTGTTGATAGGAAGGAACAAGTCTTGAGAAATAAGATAATACTTTCGGTGAAGGTAATTTGGAGGAACCACAATGCTGCCGAAGAAGCAACGTGGGAACTCGAGAGTAAAATGAAGAAAAATATTCCCCATTTGTTTTAGTATTTGTATCGAGATTGTAAGACCCCAAATTATTAATAAATAAAATTTAATTCCTCTATTTATTATTTTGAAATAGTAAGGGTTGATTTGATTAATGTGGTTAGTTATGGGTAAAATGAGCAAATATTTTTAAATAAGCAAGTGGTTATAAAATATTCATTGTTGCCGGGGAATATTCGTTTGGTCGTGGAATATTCTTGATGTCGGGGAATATTCGTACGACGGTGCAACCTTTTGTGGGTCCCATAACGGAAAGTGATTGGATGAAGAAAACGACAAGTATAAGTTGTTTATAAATAACGGCGTAGTTATTACCGTTAATACTGTTGGAATACCCGGTGGTTAAAACACAATAATACACGTTGTCGCACAGTAGCACACAGTATTGCACCAATTATTGATTCTTACGTAAGAAGGCACTACTCAATAATTGTTAAAGTAATTATTGTTCAGTATTTTATTTTACTGATTCAATAATTGTTGCGTTGATATTTTATATTACTGTTGTTTTAATAATTGTCACTACACAGTATTTTCCATTATCGAAGCAATAATTCATATTATCTGAATAATATTATTAGATAACATTATTGGCAATGTCTAGAAAGTTCGTCAAGGAGAGCTTTGGTCTCCTAATCATGCCGCCAAGAAGAAGAAAAATCCTTATTGAAAGCCCCTCTTTCCAGGAAGCGCACGGTCATCGATGATTGTGATTCGTAATATTATTTGTGAATAATTAATTATTGATTTATATGATGAGGAAAATATTCATTTTATGTGGATATAGATGGAGAAAATTTTTAAAGTGACAATTGTTGAAAATCGATATTTTATCTTTTCTGATAAAATAATATTTTATTATATTATTATAATATAATAATGATGATATTTTTATAATGAATGTGGGATATATGAGTATATGAGGAGGAAGAGTCTTTTTGTTACTAAAAATGATTATAACATGTTTTTCATGTTTGTGGACCCCATTTCTTGACTGAAATTTGATTATAGCTTGTAAAATCGTCCGTTTGTGGATTTTGTTTGGAATTTGGAAAAAATTTCTTCTGCAAAGTTGTAGAGAATGGAATTTCTTATGGAAAAGACATGAAGTTTGAATTTTTCTGATAAAAGGGCTATTTATTATGAATTATTGAAGTTCCGAAATAATTGATTTTTGAAGTTTTAAATAATTTTTTTATGAAAAACGTTTTCTGTATGATTGGTGGGCCCCACTTGTTGTTAAGCATGCTGAATTCAGAATTTCAAAGTGGGCGTAGGAATTTTAATAATAATAATATTATTTTATTAAATTTTCTGCTTTGATGTTCTAAGCATTTTCCTATAAATAGGGTGCTTAGGTTAGAATTGAAAATCACATCAGAAACTAAAGTTTTCTCTCTATATTATCGAGCGTATCCTTGTGAGTATTTTTATACTTTGAGAGTTGCTATACGGTGCAAGTCCCTTCAACACTATATCCAGTATTCCAGTCAGAAGTACTGTCTTTTTGAGGTAAGGGATGTTATTTTTTTTATAAATGATATTATTTCTTTCAATATCATTATGCCGAAATATTGGTAAGATTTTTCTGATAAAATTCTTATCTTTTCATGTCGGGGTTACTATTCATGAGTTACTATTCACGAGTTACTATTTACGAGTACTATTCATGAAGCATGATGCTTTTTCTTGTGGAATTTCTATCTTTTAGTGTCGGAGTTACTATTCACGTATACGACACTATTCACATATACGACACTATTCACAAATACGATATTATTCACAGAAAAATTTAATTTTCTTTTCTCGTGTCCAAGATTGTTCGTTATGGTTCTATCTTTGATTGGATCTATGTTTTGATCTTCATTTTGAATTTCGCCCACAATAGTTTTTTATGGAGTATTTTTGAACATGGATAAACCAAGTACGAATCCTTAATATTTGTTCTTTTTTGTCTCTTTGGATTCGATTTTCTTTAAAATATATTTTTCATCATCCTCGGTTCTAAATGATGATATAATCTGAATATCTTTGGCCCAGTAGTGGCAAAAGATGAATAATTTCTTGATGAATATCTTTGGCCCGTAGTGCAAAGTTGAACAGGTGTTGAGATGAACATGACCGACTGATGAATATCTTTGGCCTGTAGTGCAAAGATGACAATTTGATTCAAGATGTATATTGATTGATGTTACTGAGGATAAAATATCGATGATGGACTTTTAAATTAAGTAGATGATAGTAGATTTCATTCTCTACTTAACTCTTCTAATGAATTGTTGTTTCATTGCAGATTGTTGATCTAAAACTTGTTGTCTATTGTATTCTATCGATTTTTCCTGTTGAAGACTAAGGATAATTTGTTGTACATTATCTTAGTTATAATATTCTTTCTTGGGCTAGTTGAGCTCACCCTTTTCCTTTTATTCCATTTTTCTTCTCGGAGGCGAGAATATAAGCGGGGAACTAGTTTGGGGTGTGGAGTAATGGTTCAAGACAGTTGTTTTAGTAGTCCTCACTATTTTGTAAAATAGTGTATCAATAATTGTAATGAAGACTTATTTGAGTATGGATATTGTCTAGATGACAATATTTGTATTTAAACTCATAGTTTTTATGTTGTATTAATAAAGTTGTAGTTGTTTCTGTACCATGTATTTTGACGACTCAGAATGGGTGTTGTATACCTATTTTGGGGGTGTCATAGAGATTCTGGGGACATAATCCTTATAAGGGGGGAAGAATGTAACGCCCGAGAAAATTGAATTTTTATGTGAATTAAATTTATATTTGATTATTTGAATGAAATGAATTTAATTGTTTATATACTTGAGTAAGTTGTTTAAAGGTCGTTCTATGACCTATAATGTGACGCCCCCAAAATAGGTATACATCACCCATTCTGAGTTGTCAATACATGGTACAGAAACAACTACAACTTTATTATTACAACAGTAAAACTGTGAGTTTGAATACAAATATTATCTTCTAGACAATATCTATACTCAAATAAATCCTCATCACATTTATTGATACATTATTTTACAAAAATGGTGAGGACTACTAAACAACTCTCTCTAGAACCTTCATTCCATACCTCGACTGCATCGCTATATTCTCGCCTCCCCGAGAAGAAAAATGGAACAAAAAGGAAAAGGGTGAGCTCAACTAGCCCAAGAAAGAATATTATGACTAAGATAATATACAACAAATTATCATTAGTCTTCAAACAGGAAAAATCTAATAGAATACAATAGACAACAAGTTTTTAAATCAATATTCGCAATGAAATAATAATTCATTGTAAGAGTTAAGTAGAGAATGCAAACTACTATCTTCTATGTATGAATTTAAAAGTTCATCGCTCATCTTTTATCCCTCGTAACATCAATCAATATACATCCTGAATCAAATATTCATCTTTGCACTATGTGCCAAAGATATTCATCACTTGGTCATGTTCATCTAAACACTGCTCATCTTTGCACTACGTGCCAAAGATATTCATCGAAATCATTCATCTTTGCACTATGTGCCAAAGATATTCAATAATATCATCATTTAAGACCGAGGATGATGAAAATATTTTTAAAGAAACGAATCCAAAGGAAACAAAATGACAAGGATTAAGGATTAAGGATTCAGACTTTGTTTTATCCATGTCCAAAAAAAATACCTCAAAAATAATTATAGTGGTGTAAAATTCAAGAATAATCAAACATGGATACAATCAAAGCTAGTATCCGTAATAGATATTTTAGACGAAAAGAAAAATTTTCATTTTTCGATGAATAGTCTCAGATTCGTGAATAAGATCAGATATCGTGAATAAAGGTCAGATACGTGAATAAGAATCTCGACACCAAAAGTTCCAAATTTGATAAAAACTTCAGATCAATATTTCAAAGATAATGATATTGAAGAAATAATATCATTACGAAAAATAATAATATCCCTTACCTCGAAAAAGATCAAGATTTTAATTTAAAACAGGATATAAGGCTATGACTTGGACTTGCACCAGTATAGCAATACTCAAAGTATACTCAAAATACTCACAAGAATACGCCAATAATATATAGAGAGAAAACTTTAGTTTTTGGTGTGATTTTCAATTCTAACCTAAGCACCCTATTTATAGGAAATTGCTTAGAACACCAAAGCAGAAAATTTAATATAATATTAATATATAAATGAATTTTCTTACGCCCACTTTGAATCCTCTAGTTTCAGCACTTTGCACAAGTTTCATGAGGCCCACAAGTGTAAAAAAACGTTTTTCCTATTTTAAATATTTTAAACTTCCAAAAATCAATTATTTTGGAGCTTTAAAACTTCAATAATTCATAATAAATAGCCCTTTAATCAGAAAATTCGAATCTCACGAGTTTTTATAGAAAATTCAATTCTCTACAACTTTCGTAAGAAAATATTTCAATTCCAAATGAAAATTGATCGAAATCCATAAACCAGGCGATTTTACAAAGTTATAATCAAATTTTCACCAATAAATGGGGTCCAACCGACATGTTTAACATGTTTTAAACATTTATTGCAACAAAAATATTCTTCCTCCTCAGATACTCATATATCCCACATTCGTTGTAAAATATCACCATTATTATATTATTAAAATATAATAATATATTTAAATGAATTATTTTATCGAAAAAGATAAAATTTCAATTTTCAACAATTGTCACATTAAAATTTTCTCCATCTATATCCACATAAAATCAATATTTTCCTCATCATATGAATCAATAATTAATTATTCACAAATAATATTACGTAATCACAATATCGACAACCAGTGCGCTTCAAAGAAAGAGGGGCTTTCCAATAAGAATTTCTCCTCATCGGGCGCAAGCAATTAGGTGACCAAACCTCTCCTTAGATGTAACTTTCTAGACATTGCCAATAATGTTATCTAATAATATTATTCAGATAATATGAATTATTGCTTCGATAATGAAAAATATTGTGTAATGACAATTATCAAACAACAACAATATAAAATATCAACGCAAACAATTATTAAATCAATAAAATATCGAATAAAGAATTACTATAACCATTATTGAGTAGTGCCTTTCACGTAAGAATCAATAATTGGTGCAATACCAGCATACATCGTGTTTTAACCAATTTAGTATTTTAACAAGATAATAATGAATAACTACTACCCAGTTATTTTTAAACAACTTATATTTGTCGCTTTTCTTCATCCAATCGCTTTCAGTTATGGGGCCCATAAAAGATCGCTACTGGTTGCATTTAATATTCCGACAAAGAAGAATATTCCACGACTAAACTAATATTCTAACAACAATGAATATTTTATAACCACTTGCTTATTTTGAAATATTGCGTATTTTACCCATAACTATCCACATTAATCAAATCAACCCTTACTATTTCAAAATAATAAATAGAG
The DNA here is from genome assembly GCA_020205615.1 of Panax quinquefolius. Taxonomy (NCBI): domain Eukaryota; kingdom Viridiplantae; phylum Streptophyta; class Magnoliopsida; order Apiales; family Araliaceae; genus Panax; species Panax quinquefolius. Next base: position 32,614,031 of record CM035166.1, read on the forward strand.
AAAATTAAATTTCATTAATAATAAGTTGGGGTCTTACAACCTCCCTCCTTATGAAATTTCGTCCCTCGAAATTGACGTGACGCATGCTGGTGTGTTTCAAAAGGTGAGGATACCTCGCTTTCATTTTCGTTTCCAATTCCTGTGTCATTTCCTCTATAAAGATGATTCCTCCATAGAACTTTAACTTGTGGTATGACCTTTCTGCAGGTAGAGACATGCTCCTTCCTATCCAAGATCTTGACAGTACCTCCTCACACGTTAAGTCTTCTGGCTATCTCGTGCGGTTCTAACTCTATATAATGGTTCGGGTCTTTCACATATATTTATTTAAGTACGATATGTGAAACACATTATGAACACGAGACATACCTTGAGGTAACGCAAGTCTATAAGCTACATTTCCTACTCGGTCAAGAATTTGAAATGGACCAATAAATCGTGGATCGAGTTTTCCTCTCTTCCCAAATCTTGTAACTCCCTTCCATGGAGCAACTCGCAACAATACATGATCCCCTATACTAAATTCCACGCCCTTTCGATGAAGATCCGCATAACTCTTTTGTCAATCTTGTGCCGTTTGTATACTTTGTCGAATCATTTGGATCTTTTCGGTGAGTCATATCGTATTTTAACTCGGGTCCCAACAATGTTGCTTCACCCACCTCATCCCAACATATCGAGAACGACATTTTCGCCCATATAATGCTTGAATGGAGCCACACCTATACTTACTCGATAACTGTTGTTGTAGGAGAATTCCACCAATGGTAAATACTTATCCTAACCGCCCTTGAAGTCTCAGGACACGTAGTCTTAATAGATCTTCAAGAGTTTGAATAGTCCTCTCTCGATCGTGTAAAATCTGCTTTGGGGATGGTATGTTAGAACTAAATCCAAATCCGTGCCCATAGCTTTTTTGCAAGCTAACCCAAAATCTTGAAGTGAATCTTGGGTCACGATCCGAAACTATGGATATTGGCATGCCATGCAACCTCACAATCTCATTCACGACATATACTAACAAGACGTTCAAGGAATAAGTCTCCGTGATTCGGCAAGAAATGAGCAGACTTGGTTAATCTATCAACAATAACCCAAATAAGATTGATGCCTTGAGAAACCGTAGGAAGACGTGAACTAAATCCATGGTAATGTGTTCCCACTTCCATTTCGGAATCTCAAGGGTTGCAACGGACCCTTAGGTACTAGATGCTCCGCCTTTACACGCCAAGCAAGTTAAACACATCGAGATAAACTTTGCAATCTCTCTCTTCATATTGTTCCACCAAAATGTATGTCGAAGATCACGATACATTTTAGTACTTCGAGGATGGATTACAAATGGTGTATTGTGTGCCTCCATCATAATCTTGTACTTCAAATCGAGTCGTTAGGAACACAAAGTCAGAGTGGACTCAAGTTTTCCTTTTTCATCAATTCTCGCCCTAATAGCTCCTTCTTCAGATTTCTTCTTCATACGCATCGCCTCCGGCCCGTGGCTCGAGCAACCTTAACTTTTTCTATTAAAGTTGGCTCTATACGTATACTTGACATCATCGCACTCGCTCCTCGCATATGATCTTCTACTCAACGCCGCCACTACCACGCTCGCTTTTCCAGATGGTATTGAATAGTGTGGTCGTAGTCTTTCAATAGCTCGAGCCAACGTCCATCGCCGCATGTTGAGTTCTTTTTGAGTGAAGAAATATTTAAGGCTTTTATGGTCTCGAATATATCTCCACTTTCTCCCCATATAGATAGTGCCTCCATATCTTTAATAAGCTGAACGATCGTTGCTATGACTCTAGAGCATGAGTAGGATAATTCCTCTCATACTCTTTAAGTTGTCGCGAGGCATAGGCTATGACTTTCCCGTTGCATGAGAACACATCCTAACCCTTTGCTCAAGCATCATTCAGAGATAACAAATCCATCCGAACCAGATGGTATTGTTAAAACAGTCTTAGAAATAAGTCTCTCTTAAGCTCTTGGAAACTCTTCTCGCGATTCTTCGCCCAAACGAATTTTGTATCCTTTCGAAGTTAGTTGAGTTAATGGAGTAGCGATTCGAGAAAACCCTTCCATGAATCTCCGATAATAACCATTTAAGCCCAAAAGCTACGACTTGATCACCGACTTCGGTTGTTCTAACTTTGTATTGCTTCAATCTTCGCCGGATCAACAGATACTCCATGTTTTGACACCACGTGCCCAAGGAATGCTACTTCCTCAAGCCGTAACTCGATTTCTTCAATTTGGCATATAGTTTGTTTTCACTAAGCCTTTCGAGTACAAACTTCAAATGGTGCTCATGATCTTCACGACTTTTGGAATATATGAGGATGTCATCAATAAAACAACAATGAACCGATCCAAATATTCTTGAATACTTGGTTCATCATATCCATGAAAGTCATTTGAGCATTAGTCATCCGAAAGACATGACTAAGAATTCATAATGCTCGCATCGAAGTTCTAAAGCGATCTTTGGAATATCCTCGATTCTAATCTTCAAATTTGATGATATCCGAATCGAAGATCGATTTTGAAAAGAATTGTGCCCTCAGAATTTGGTCAAACAAGTCATCAATACGAGGTAGAGGATACCTATTCTTGATGGTGACATGGTTCAATTCTCGATAGTCAATACAAAGTCGCATACTCCGTCTTTCTTCTTTACTGAATAAAATAGGAGCACCCCAAGGAGATGTACTAGATTTAATGAAACCGATGTCCAACAATTCTCGTAGTTGGACCTTTAACTCTCAAGTTCAATAGAGCCATTCGATATGGGGTTTTAGAAATGGGCTTTGTACCGTGTTCAAGATCAATAAAGAATTCAACTTCACGTTCGGGGTAGAATTGAGAAGTTCTTCAGAAATACGTCGGGAAAGTCAATAACAATGTAAATATTATTCAAATTTGACGTGTCTTTATTCAAATCCATAACATGGGCTAAGAAAGCTTGACATCCATTTTTCAATAAACGAATAGCTTTATGATTAGATATGACGGTGATTGATTTTAATGGTTTAGTTGCTTGAATTCGCATAACAAAGTTGTTTAGGAATATGAAAGCTAACAACCTTATTTAAAATAATCAATTTTGGCATGATGTGTAGTTAACTAATCAATCCCTAAAATCACATCAAAAGTAAGTATCTTTAAAGAGATAAGGTCAACAGGTAAGGTGATGGTGCCAACTTGAATCAAATAAGATTTATAAGCATTGGATGTGATGAAAGTTTCTCTAACGAAGTTTCCACGAGATAGTCAAAGTCTAATTTTTATGAGTCAAATTTAAACGTTGAGCACAAGTAGGAGAGATAAATGAATGGGTAGCACCGTGATCAAGTAAGGTATAAACTTGAAAAAATTTATAAATAGCTTACCCGTGATCACCTCGTTTGGGTTCCTCGCATTTTGACCGATCACAACAAACGCTCTTCCAGAACCGATTGACTTTTAACTTTTTCGGGATGGTCTTTTGAGTCACCGTCCCTCATTGAACTAGGTTTCGCCATCTGATAATCTCGAGTGATATGTCCTTCCTTTCCACAATTATAGCATACCTTGAACTGTTGTAGGGCGGTTTGATCGATATGTCCCTCTTTCCCGCATTTATAAAGATATGACCGGTGGTCGTTCTCCTCCTTAGAACCGATTCTTCTAAGACATGTCGTCTTCACATGGTCGTTGTTAAATCTCCTCTTTTAAAATCTCCTCCCGACTCGCTTCTTCTATTTTCATGGCTATGATTACCACCCAGAGTGGTTACCATTTTGTCCATCTTTTTCTTTCTCATTTGGTTATTGTTGTTTTGTTGACTACCATCTCCCAGATGATCCTGGTTGTGGTCCCTCGGTTGGTAGTACTCGTTATCTCGCTCTAATAATTGAGCCCCATTTACAACATCTGAATAGAGAAAATTTATGAGAAATGAGATCTTCGACGTATGCCGGGTTTCAAACCTCTAAGAAACATCCGCGTCATCGTTCCTCATTCTCCACCAAATGAGGTACAAACCGATAACTCGCAAACTTTGCCTTGTCCGAGACACCGCTCATGTTGTTCTACTCCAGCCTAATAAACTCCACTTCCTTCATATGACGAACACTTTCGTGAAAGTATTTGTCATTAAATAGTTTCAAACGTCTCCCAAGACAAGCAAGTTGAGTCTTGATTTGGATGGGTATGCTTCACAGACTCCCACTAGTAGTCCGCCTCACCACGGAACATAAAGGTGGCGAATGGAACCTTCGTTTCCTCGTGCATCCCAAGACATAGAATATCTTGGTAATTTGCTTGACCCATGTTTCCGCCATGATCGGATCCGCATTCCCTTAAATTCGGTGGTCCCAACTCTTTGAATCGCCATTGGTGGACAACCCGTGAATTGCTATCATTTCCTCCCCGTATTTTGAACACGAGTCTCCTCGTCCCGATTTTGCATGAACTGCAAAAAGCTTTTAAACATCCCCTTGTTCATCATCGCTTTCGATTGGTGTTGTTCGCGGGAGGAACATTGCCGACTATTGACGCGTTCTCCTCGTTGGTGAGTACAAAGCGTCTCCACGGCCTCATTTCCATTGTTAATATTCTCATTCGACATTCTCAAATATCGTCATAAAACAAGGGTTAATTAAGGAAATCAATATATCACATAATATCCCTATATATCGACCAACTAACAAATAAGCTTAGGTAGGTAGGACACACTCAGCGAAGGATTTACTCGTCTCTCCTTCCTAGTTCTATTCCCGATCTCGCCAGAGATCATATCCCTAAGCTCGATACCAACCGTGGACGCCCCAAAATAGGTATACATCACCCATTACGAGTTGTCAATACATGGTACGTAAACAACTACAACTTTATTATTATAACAAGAAATCGTGAGTTTGAATACAAATATTATCTTACATAATATCTATACTCAAATAAATTCTCATCACATTTATTGATACATTATTTTACAAAAATGGTGAGGACTACTAAACAACTCTCTCTAGAACCTTCATTCCATACCCCGACTCATACTCGCTATATTCTCGCCTCCTGAGAAGAAAAATGGAACAAAAAAAGGAAAAGGTGAGCAAATTTAGCCCGAAAAAAGAATATTATGACTAAGATAATATACAACAAATTATCATTAGTCTTCAACAGAGAAAAATCTAATAGAATACAATAGACAACATGTAAGACCCCAAATTTTTATAAATAAAGATGAATTTTCTATAAATATTATTTTTGAATATTATGGAATAAATTTGATATAATGTTATAGTTGTGGGTAATATTTATAAATTTTGCAAAGTAAGCAAGTTGTTATAAAATATTCGTTTGGTGGGGAATATTCTTTTTGTTTGGGAATATTAACGACGACTACTCAATCATTGGTGGACCCCATTAACGGAAGTATTGTCGTAGTTAAAAAGCGACAAAATTATCTTTCTATAAAAATAACGGCAGAGGTGTTACCGTTAAAACCGTTGAACTACACGGTAGTAAAAAGTACAAGATGTCTGGCTGGTTGCGCATAGTAAAGACACCGGTATTGATTATTGATGCTTACGTGAGAAGTCACTTAGCTATACTAAATTATTGCTACAAAGAATTCACGCATCATATCTCTTATATTATTGATTCAATTATCATCACAAGATCATCTCAGTATAATATGTTATATTATTAATTGAGACGACAAGTTATAAATGATTAATAATTGTTGAAAGATTAAATATGTGTTGATTAAAAATAAAATGATTTGTGGTAATATTTATTCAATCCTTGATGTATATAAAGAGTCTATTATGAGACGTTTGTGGTAAGTTTGATTATTTTATGGGGGGGCCATATGTCATCATCTAAGAGTCTCTTCGTCAATAGTATTTACCTTCGTCAATAGTAATTACCTTTGTCAATAGTAATTACCTTCTTCAATAGTAATTACCTTCGTCAATAGTAATTACCTTTGTGAATAATAATTACCTTCTTCAATAGTAATTACCTTCGTCAATAGTATTTACCTTCGTCAATAGTAATTACCTTTGTCAATAGTAATTACCTTCTTCAATAGTAATTACCTTCGTCAATAGTAATTACCTTTGTGAATAGTAATTACCTTCTTCAATAGTAATTACCCCTTCGCAAATAGTAGTTGTCCCTTCAATATTACCAAGAGTTAATTGCCTCTTGTGTTCCAAGGGTTAATTACCCCTTCATGAAATAGTAGTTGTCTCTTGATATTACCAAGAGTCATTTTGACCCTTTGTTAAGACCAAGAGCCACCCTCGCTTTTTCTATAAATAGAAAGCTCATTCCTTCATTATTTTCACTTAATTCATTGAAACTCTCTAGAGAGAAACTATAGAGAGAAAGAAGAAAAGTATCTCGCTACTTCACTTTTCCAATATTCAGTTCTTCTAAGGTAAGGGATATTATTTGTTGTACGCGTAAGGGGTGTTATTCTTTCTTATTCACGAAGAGAACTTCGTTATTCCATTCTTTATTATTCGGTTGGAATAACTTTGTATACACTGAGATACCCTATACTTGGTGAAATCCTTATGTTATTCCATTCTTATTTATTACATTGGAATAACTCAGATACTGTGAACTTCTATACTTGGTGAAATCCTTATATTATTCCGTCTTTATTATTACATTGGAACATCCTGTTTGTGTGTTTTACAGGACACCAGTTCGTCTTTACCATTCTCGTTGGAATATCCTATCTTTTGTTTTTACAGGATCCGGTTCCATCTTTATTATTCTGTTGGAACATCCCGCTTGTGAATTTCACCGACACCGGTTCCGTTATTATTATTACGTTGGAATAACCCGCATACAAGCAATACCGCACATACGGTGATTTCCTTTGTTATTCCATTCTTTATTATACCCGGTTGGTTAAAACTTTGACTTCTATACTCCATGAAATTAGTAGAATATTCTTGATATTTGCGTTTCATCCAAAGATCTTTTCATGGAAATATTCTTCGATCATTCTTGAATTTTACTCACAAAACAAAGATCATGTTGACAATTTGGGCGTTATTAGTTCTGAATAAATTAATTCGTGAACTTCTTTTATTGAATTATTATGTCATTGTCATCATCCTCATGTTGTTATATTATGTTATCTTTCGCTTACGTGCATAGATGAACTTAGTATGATTATGACCGAGGATCATTCGGTATATAATCATGGCTTGTTATAAATGATGTGATAAAAGTCCTCAAAGTGGCTGTAATGCGGTGATAGATAGTTTTTGGTATGATTATGACCGGGGGTGATCTTAAGATAGTCATGATTATTGATAATTTGATGAAAATCCTTGACCGCAGGTAGTGTGGATGATTAGATATTGTGGTTTATTCATTAAAAGCGAGTCTTAGTGATAAAATTTATGAAAACCTTTTAAAACCTAAAAGATAGTAGACTTTATTTTCTACTTGACTCTTTTAATGGATTGCGATATTAGATGCGATTAAACTAGTTGTCTATTGTATTTTATCGGTTTAACATTGTTGAAGACTATTGATAATTTATTACGCATTATCTTAGTTATAATATTTCTTCTTTGGGCTAGTTGAGCTCACCCTTTCTTTTCTTTGTTCTCTTCTTGGAAATGAGAATATATTTGGGACGAGTCGGGGAAAAGAGTGATGGTCCCAGAAGATAGCATTAGTAGTCCTCACTATTCTGTTAAATAGTGTGACAATAAATATAATGAGGACTCCTTGAGTATGGATATTGTCTAAATGACAATATTCCTATTAGAACTCTAAGTTTATGTATTGTCGTATGTTACACGACAGATGTATAATTAAGTTTGTATTTGAATTTATGTACCATGTAAGTGGCGACCCAAGATGGGTGACGTATACCTAATTTTGGGGCGTCACACAACAAGTTTTTAAATCAATAATTAGGCAATGAAATAATAATTCATTAGAAGAGTTAAGTAGAGAATGCAAACTACTATCTTCTATGTATGAATTTAAAAGTTCATCGTCTCATCTTTTATCCCCTGTAACATCAATCAATATACATCCGGAATCAAATATTCATCTTTGCACTACGTGCCAAAGATATTCATCGATTGGTCATGTTCATCTAAACACCATTCATCTTTGCACTACAAGCCAAAGATATTCATCGAAATCATTCATCTTTACTTCACAAGCCAAAATATTCAATAATATCATCATTTAAGACCGAGGATGATGAAAAATATTTTAAAGAAACGAATCCAATGAAACAAAATGACAAGGATTAAGGATTAAGGATTCAGACTTTGTTTTATCCATGTCCAAAAAATACCTCAAAATAATCATAGTGGTGTAAAATTCAAGAATAATCAAACATGGATACAATCAAAGCTAGTATCCACAATAGATATTTTAGATTAAAAGGAAAATTTTCATTTTTCGATGAATAAGGCCGTATTCGTGAATGAATATCAGAGTATCGTGAATAAGGCCAGATATCGTGAATAAGTAACTCAGAACACCAAAAGTTCCAAATTTGATAAAAACTTCAGATCAATATTTCAAAGATAATGATATTGAAGAAATAATATCATTTACGAAAAATAATAATATCCTTACCTCGAAAGATCAAGATTTAAATTAAACACAGGATATAAGCTATGACTTGGACTTGCACCAGTATAGCAATACTCAAAGTATACTCAAAATACTCACAAGAATACTCAATAATATAGAGAGAAAACTTCAGTTTAGGTGTAATTTTCAATTCTAACCTAAGCACCTATTTATAGGAAATTGCTTAGAACACCAAAGCGAGAAAATTTAATATAATATTAATATATAAATAAATTTTCTTATGCCCACTTTGAATCCTCTAGCTTCAGCACTTTGCACATGTTTCATGAGGCCCACAAGTGTAAAAAACGCGTTTTCCTATTTTAAATATTTTAAACTTCCAAAATCAATTATTTTGGAGCTTGAAACTTCAATAATTCATAATAAATAGCCCTTTTATCAGAAAAATTGAATCTTACAATTTTTATAGGAAATTCAATTTCTACAACTTTGCGAAGAAAATTTTTCCAATTCCAAGCGAGAAATCGAAGAAATCCACAACGGGTGATTTTACGAAATTTATAATCAAATTTCAAATAATAAATGGGGTCCAATTGAGCATGTTTAACATGTTTTAAACATTTATTGCAACAAAAATATTCTTCCTCCTCGTATACTCATATATCCCACATTCGTTGTAAAAATATCACCATTATTATATTATTAAAATATAATAATATATTTAAATGAATTATTTTATCGAGAAAAAGATAAAATTTCAATTTTCAACAATTGTCACATTAAAATTTTCTCCATCTATATCCACATAAAATCAATATTTTCCTCATCATATGAATCAATAATTAATTATTCACAAATAATATTACAGAATCACAATATTGACAACTGTGAAGCGGTTCCAGTGAAAGAGGGGCTTTCAATAAGAATTTCTCCTTAATGGCGCACAATTAGGTGACCAAACCTCTCCTTAGACAGAACTTTCTAGACATTGCCAATAATATTAACTAGTAATATTATTCAGATAATATGAATTATTGCTTCGATAATGAAAAATATTGTGTAATGACAATTATTGAAACAACAACAATATAAAATATCAACGCAACAATTATTAAATCAATAAAATATCAACAAGTAATTACTATAACCATTATTGAAAAGTGCCTTCTTACGTAAGAATCAATAATTGTGCAAATCTGAGTGCTTCTTGTGTTTTAACCAATAAGTATTTTAACAAGATGATACTTGGTAATAACTACTTCTCAAGTTTTTTAAACAACTTATATTTGTCGTTTTCTTCATCCAATCGCTTTCCGTTATGGGGCCCACAAAAGACTGTGCCGTCGTACGAATATTCCCCGACAGCAAGAATATTCCACGACCAAACGAATATTCCCCGACAACAATGAATATTTTATAACCACTTGCTTATTTTGAAATATTGCGTATTTTACCCATAACTATCCACATTAATCAAATCAACTCTTACTATTTCAAAATAATAAATAGAGAAAATTAAATTTCATTAATAATAAGTTGGGGTCTTATATATAATGTGCGGATGTGGTTAGGATTCTGGCTATGTGCTACGATTAATTGTTTTGAATTTCCAAGACGAAAAGAAAAGTTTTCGAGAAATTTTCGAAAAAATACTATTCATCCGTTTCTGCTTGGGGATTGATTATGAATTTCTGAGAAACGCGTAATGATAGAATCCTAAGACAAGATAAAATATCCAATAATATTTTAGTTATGGAAAACGAAGTTTTTGCCTGCGGACTTAAAACCTAAGCGTTAGGAAAAGTGAGTTCCGAGAATTAAATGACTATATATAATAATTGTAGTTATTATACGTGAGAAGTACGAGTATGATACTAGATATTATACGTGTGACGCCCCCAAAACAGGTATACATCACCTATTCTGAGTCGCCAAATACATGGTACAGAAAACAAATATAATCTTTAATATACAACAAGAGAGCTGTGAGTTTTAATACAAATATTGTCATCTAGACAATATCCACACTCAATGGATTCCTCATTACATTTATTATTACACCATTTCACAGAATAGTGAGGACTACTAATGCACCATCTAGGACCATCACTCGTTCCCCGACTAGTCCCGCCACGTTCTCATTTCCGAAGAGAACAATGAAAGAAAAAAGGCGAGCTCAACTAGCCCGAAGAAGAAATATGACTAAGATAATGCAGAATAATTTATCGTTAGCCTTCAACAGTGTTAAACTTATAAAATATAATAACTATCAAGTTTAACTGCAGCAGAACAAGCAATCCATTAGAAGAGTCAAGTAGAGAATAAAATCTACTATCTTCTATAATTTAAAAGGTTTTTCATCAATTTTATCGCTGGGACTCAACTTAATAAATAATCCACATCAACAAATCACCCCTGCACTACGGCCAAGGATATTCTTTAGTATCACGACCACGAATTATCCATGCACTACGGCTTAAGATAATCATGTTTTCATCAACGGTCCTGATCATTCCATAAAACAATTCATCTTTGCACCCTTGGCCGAAGAGAATCCATAGCCATAATCATACCAAAAATTGTCCATCAATGCACTACGGGCCAATGAGGACTTTTTCCACATCATTTGTAACATTACGGTCATGATTATACCGAATAATCTCTGGTTATAATCTTACCAAGTCCATCTATGCACTACAGGCCACAGATGACTTTCAACATAATATAAACATAAGGATGATGACAATGATATAATAATTCAATAAAACAAGTTCAAGAATTAATTTATCCAGGAACCAACAACGTCCAAATTGTCAACATTATACTGCTTTGTAGAGTAAAATTCAAGAATGCTCAAAAGAATATTTCCATGAAAAGATACTGGATGAAGCGCAAATATCAAGGATATTCCACTAATTTCATGGAGTATAGAAGTTAAAACTTTAACCAACTGAGTATAATAGAATATATGAAACTACAAATGGATCTTCACTCGCCATGAGGTAATTCCACGTATATAGATCATTTCCACAATTTAATAAGGAATGAATACAAAGGATCATTCACCATGCATGTGGTAATCCACATAGACAGGTTATTCCAACAGAATAATAAAGAATGGAATAATAGAAGGATTCACCATGCATGCGATAGATCGCATGCATGCAAAGTTATTCCCAATGTAATAATAAATAATGGAACCCGTCCGGCGAAACGCACGCATATGTGATATTAAACGTAATAATAAATAATGGAACCAGTCCCCAAGAAACGCATGCAGACGGATATTTCGACGTAATAATAAAGAACGGAATATTAGAAGAACTTCACCATGTATGCGGTATTTAGCATAAATAGGTTATTCCAATGTAATAATAAGAATGGAATAATGAAGAATTTCACCAAGTATAGGGTATCCGTGATACAAAGTTATTCCAACGTAATAATAAAAATGGAATAATGTAAGTTCTTTTCATGAATAAGAAAGAAAAATACCCATTTAGTACAACAAATAATATTCCCTACCTTAAGAAGAAGAGTACTAGATATATGAGTAGTGAAGTAGCGAGAATACTTTTCTTCTTTCTCTCTCTATTTTCTCTCTCTAGAGTTTCGGTGAATTCGTAAGAAATAATGAATGAATGAGCTTCTATTTATAGAAAAATGAAGCTGCGATAGTAACTAACTCATGAACGGTCAGATTGATTTACTTTAATCGACGGTCCATATTTAAAGCAAAATCTTTTAAATAAAATATAATATATTCTATTTATAATCTAATAAAATGAATAACTTTATAAAAGATTTTACTATACAAACACTTATCGAGCACTATGCAAACACTATGCATAATAAAATATAATATATTCTAATTATTATCTAATAAAACAGATAACTTTATAAAAGTATTACATTTTATATAAAAAAGATTTTACTATGCAAAAAAAACACTATACAACACTACTATGCATAATAGAATATAATATATTATATTTATAGAATAACTTTATAAAAATATTACATTTTATTACATTAATAATACCAATAAAACAAAACCTTAAAGTGACATCAATAATCAATACCGTAGTGCTACTATGCAACCACGCCAGACATCGTATTTTTACTACCGAGTAGTTCAACAAAGATTAGCGGTAAAACTTCCACCGTTATTTTCATAAAATATTTTGTCGTTTTCTCAATCGGATAATAATTACATTTGTGGGGTCCACTAATGATTGTATTGGTGCATACGGATATTCCCCGAGCACAAAAGAATATTCCCCGACCAATCGAATATTATACAACAACTTGCATACTTTTCAAAATTTATAAATACTACCCACAACTATAACATTATCTCAAATCCACACCATAATATTCAAAAAAATTATTTTGAGAAAATTAAATATTTATTCATAAAATCTGGAGTCTCACAATCTCCCCTCCTTATGGAATTTCGCCCTCGAAATTTACGTACGTACCTGGTATACCTTGACTTCACTTCAAATTCTAACTCATGAGGTATAACCTTTGAGCGTCGAATATGATCCTTCTTATCCAAGATGTTAACACGTATCTCCTCATACGTTAAATCTTCTGCTATCTCGTCTAGTTTTAATTCAATAATGTGGTTCGGGTCGTCCACATATTTACGTAACATCGATACGTGAAAAAAAATGTTATGAACACGCGACATACTTGGCGGTAAAACGAGTCTATAGGCCACAGTTCCTACTCGATCAAGGATTTCAAATGGGCCAATAAAATCGAGGGTTGAGATTTCCTCTCTTCATCGATTCTTGCTTCTAGAATAACTCCCTCTTAAACCTTCTTCTTCACATTCATCAACTCTAAGTATGTAGCTTGAGCAGCTTTAACTTTATCGATTCAAGTCTATTCTAATCGTATATTCGTTATCTTCACGTGGGTCCCTAGAGTCTTTAACTCTATCTCCATCATTTGTAAGTTATACGAAATGGGTCATTGTGTTAACAACATCACACTTGTAAACACATACGATCTTCTACTCAACGCGTCAGCTACCACGTTCATTTTTTCCCACGATGGTATTGAATGGTATGATCGTAATCTTCAACAGCTCGAGCCAACATCTTTGGCACATTAGACGTTCGTTTTAGGTGAAGAAAATATTTGAGGGTTTTAGAAATGGATTTTTTACTGGGGTCAATACAAAATTCGATTTCACGCTCTAGGGGTAGGCTAAGAAGTCTTCAAGAATACGTCAGGAAATTTATTAACAATAGAAATATCATTCAAAACTGTGACTCTCATCCAAGACTTGGATATCACATGTAATGAAGGTTTCTCCTAACGGAGTTTCAACCGATAAGTCAAAGTCTAACTTCTCTAGAGTCAAATTTAAACGTTGAGCGCAAGCAAGAGAGATAAAAGAATGGGTGGAACCGGTATCTAATAAGGTATAGACTTCGCAAGAGCTTATGATTAACTTACCCGTAATAACCTCGTTCGGGTTCCTTAATAAACGCTCTCACTTAAACTACCGGCTTTGACTTGTCTGAGACATCCTTTGGCATCACTATCCCAGCTGGACTTGACTTTGGTGCACGACAAAATCGGGCTAGGTGACCTTCTCTTCTTGAATTTTCCACTTCTATTATCTTGGCCATGATTACCACCGAAGTGGTTACCATTCTTGGCATGATAATTTCCCCGACGATGGTTATCATTGTTCGATGGTCATTGCCACACCGGTGATGATTATTATCGTGTTGTTGGTCGTTACCTTTTGGTTGAGCTGACTCAATGGTCTCATGTGCTTCATTGCTTATCTCAGAATTTTTATATGCCATTTTCAAACACTGTCACAAAACAAAGGTTAATTAACATATCACATATTATCCATATACTATGACCGACCAATTAAATACCAAATAAACTTAAGTAGGTCATACTAGCGAAGGAATTCCTCATCTCTCCCCTCCTAGTTCTTGTCTCACATCTCAGCCAGGGATCATATAACCTGGCTTTGATACCAGTTGTGACGCCCCCAAAACAGGTATACATCACCTATTCTGAGTCGCCAAATACATGGTACAGAAAACAAATACAATCTTTAATATACAACAAGAGAGTTGTGAGTTTTAATACAAATATTGTCATCTAGACAATATCCACACTCAATGGAGTCCTCATTACATTTATTATTACACTATTTCACAGAATAGTGAGGACTACTAATGCACCATCTAGGACCATCACTGTTCCCCCGACTAGTCCCACCACGTTCTCATTTCTGAAAGAGAACAATGAAAGAAAGGGTGAGCTCAACTAGCCCAGTAAGAAATATTATGACTAAGATAATGCAGAATAATTTATCGTTAGCCTTCAACAGTGTTAAACTTATAAAATATAATAACTATGAAGTTTAACTGCAGCGAAACAAGCAATCCATTAGAAGAGTCAAGTAGAGAATAAAATATACTATCTTCTATGATTTAAAAGGTTTTTCATCAATTTTACCGCTGGGACTTAGCTTAATAAATAATCCACATCATCGAATCACCCCTGCACTATGGCCAAGGATATTCTTTATTATCACGACCACGAATTATCCATGTACTACGGCTTAAGATAATCATATTTTCATCAACGGTCCTGATCATGCCATAAAACAATTCATCTTTGCACCCTTGGCCGAAGAGAATCCATAGCCAAAATCATACCAAAAATTGTCCATCAATGCACTACGGGCCAATGAGGAATTTTTCCACATCATTTGTAATATTACGGTCATGATTATACCGAATAATCCCTAGTTATAATCATACCAAGTCCATCTATGCACTACAGGCCACAGATGACTTTCAACATAATATAAACATGAGGATGATGACAATGATATAATAATTCAATAAAACAAGTTCAAGAATTAATTTATCCAGGAACCAACAACGTCCAAATTGTCAACATTATACTGCTTTGTAGAGTAAAATTCAAAAATGCTCAGAAGAATATTTCCATGAAAAGATACTAGATGAAGCGCAAATATCAAGGATATTCCACTAATTTCATGGAGTATAGAAGTCAAAACTTTAACCAACTGAGTATAATAGAATATATGAAACTGCAAATGGATCTTCACCCGTCATGCGGTAATTCCACGTATATAGATCATTTCCACAATTTAATAAGGAATGAATACAAAGGATCATTCACCATGCATGTGGTAATCCAAATAGACAGGTTATTCCAACAGAATAATAAAGAATGGAATAACCAAAGGATTCACCATGCGTGCGATAGACTGCACAAACAGGTTATTCCCAACATAATAATAAATAATGGAACCGGCCCGGCCAGAACGCGCATGCATGGGATATTCCGCATGAATAATAAATAATAGAACCGTGTCCCAAGATATATGCATACAGATAGGATATTAAATGTAATGATAAATAATGGAACCAGTCCCACAGAACGCATGCATGATGATATTCGACGAATAATAAAGAACGGAATATTAGAAGAATTTTACAATGTATGCAGACTTGGTGATAAACATGTTATTCCAATGTAATAATAAGAATGGAATAACAGAAGAATTTCACCAAGTATAGGGTATCCCGCGTATACAGGTTATTCCAACAGAATAATAAAGAATGGAATAACAGAAGTTCTTTTCATGAATAAGAAAGAAAGAATACCCCTTACGAGTACAACAAATAATATTCCCTACCTTAAGAAGAAGAGTACTAGATATATGAGTAGTGAAGTAGCAGAATACTTTTCTTCTTTCTCTCTATAGTTTCTCTCTCTAGAGTTTCAGTGAATTCGTAAGAAATAATGAATGAATGAGCTTCTATTTATAGAAAAATGAACTGCATAGTAACTAACTCATGAACGGTCCAGATTGATTTACTTTAATCGACTATCCATATTTAAAGCAAAATCTTTTAAATAAAATATAATATATTCTATTTATAATCTAATAAAATGAATAACTTTATAAAAGATTTTACTATACAAACACTATATGAGCACTTATGCAAAACACTATGCATAATAAAATATAATATATTCTAATTATTGTCTAATAAAAGCAGATAACTTTATAAAAGTATTCGCTTTTATATAAAAAGACTTTACTATGCTGAAAACACTACGCAGTATTACTATACGCAACACTATGCATAATAGAATATAATATATTCTATTTATAGAATAACTTTATAAAAGTATTACATTTTATATAAAAAGATTTTACTATGCAAAATACTATATAAACACTATGCAACACTATGCATAATAGAATATAATATATTCTATTTATAGAATAACTTTATAAAAATATTCTGTTTTATTACATTAATAATACCAATAAAACAAAACTGAGTGACTTATCACGTAAGCATCAATAATCAATACCGTGTCTTACTTACGCAAACCACGCCAGACATCGCATTTCTTTACTACCGAGTAATTCAACAGTATTAACGGTAAAACTTCCGTCGTTATTTTCATAAAATATTTTTGTCGTTTTCTCAATCAGACAATAATTCAGTTGTGGGGTCCACCAATGATTGTACCGTCGTACGGATATTCCCGAACAAAAAGAATATTCCCCTACCAATCAAATATTATACAACAACTTGCATACTTTTCAAAATTTATAAATACTACCCACAACTATAACATTATCTCAAATCCACACCATAATATTCAAAAAAATTATTTCGAGAAAATTAAATATTTATTCATAAAATCTGGGGTCTCACAATACGAGTATAGTATGAGGATTATTACGACGTATAATACGAATATCGTACGAATGGTATACGAAGAGAATACGAGAATTATATGAGTAGAATACGATTAGTTCTTAATAGACTTTAGTAATTGGACTTAGATTTATGTCAAGCCCAACGTTGTATTAAATCAAGACCAAAATAAGCCTGATATGAAATTATTCTAAGCCCAAACCAAGAAATCAAACCGTGGGTCGAACCGATGGATCACCGGATGGGTAAAATCTATGGGGCAACTTATGTGGGACCCCCAAAGGGGCATATGGGCCGGCCACTTGATGGCCAAGTAAAGTGGTTTTACTTGGTGGGAAAGAAATGAATAGTAAGTGTAATAAACCGATATTTTCTATATAATTAAATAAGAATTTTTTGTATAAATTTTTTTTTTATTAAAATAAAGGTGCGAAATATGTACAAGTTAAAGTGTATGTATATATGTGATAAATAAAAATTTATTTATTTCATGAATAATTTCAAATAATTTTTTTTAGAATTATTGATCTTTATAAATTTTAATTTTATAATAAATTAATTTGACAAAAAAAATATATTTAGTATTTATTTTCCATGAAAATATGTTTATATATTATTTAAATAATATATGAAATGATTATAAATTATTATAATAATTATTTTATTATATGAATTTATTTTAGATTAATTAAGTTAATTATTTTAATTTAATTAATAATGGTATATATGAAAGATATATCAGATATGGAATCCAAACCCTAATTCTGGATTTTGACTAAGAAATGAGAATAATAATATTATATTAATTATATTTAAGTGCTATAAATATGTACTGTATGTGTAAACCGATAATGGTTGGTCAATTATGTTGTATAATGACCAAACACTAGCATTAATTTGTTTAACCTTATTTTTGAAACTCAAATGGGAGATTCAAGACTGTGTAGTGATTGTGTTATATGAGTTATGTTGTGTATTATTAGATTATAATTGTAACGCCCCCAAAATAGGTCCAATCCACCCAACCTATTCTGAGTCGCCAAATACATGGTACAGAAAACAACTACAACTTTATTACAACAATTGTCGTGCAAAATACAACAACACATATGTTGTGAGTTTTGATACAATTATATACCAACTGTGACTCACATCCCAACCTTGGATAGCACATCACAATGACACCTTACATAAAGGTATAGTCAAAAACTGTTTTAGAAATTAAAATCTTTGGGAAGTGCTCAATAAAACCTTCGTACATGGGAGGCCATGCGTCTAGGTTATGATAGATATCATATGGCCACAAAATTATCCTTGGTTGACCCAATAGACCCCAAAGAAAAACAAGAAGATTACTATCGTATTCTTCCCAATGGTAAGTCTTCTCTTGACATATCATTATCTCCACTGTCTTTAATTGAGAATTATACTTCAAACAAACACCAAGATTATATAGGTAGTACTCGTATATATACTCAGCAAGTGGATGAGCACGTCCTTGTCTTATGATGATACGAGGTTGTATGTCATTAGACATCTTGTATGATAGTGACAAAACACCCTTCCAACGTTGGGTTCGCCTCACCTTCAACAGCTATAGACCACCGTTCTATTCCCCTCGTTATCCCCCACTCGACCCAAATTTACACTTTTTTATTACCGAAAGGAATTGTGAAGCAAAAGGGTGAGCACAACTAGCTCAGTAAAGAATATCATGACTAAAGATAATTAAATTATCAATAGCCTTCATCAGCAATAAATCAGAGATTTAGAACATATGGTAGATGATAAAAATTTTCAACCATAGTTGCAGCGGAACGAGCAATCCATTAGAAGAGTCAAATAGACTATAAAGTCTATTATCTTCTCCATGTTAAAAATCCACCAACAATGTTTTATCCCTGTAACATCACTCAACAGTTCCTTTCCACAATCATATGAATAACTCATACTCATAATTGTGGTTCTAAATTCCTCTTCTCATCCAAGACGAAGATAATTTTCATAATCTATCTTCACCTGAAACATCAAAGATCATGGTTATACCAAATCACATTTCCTGTTCATAATCATACTGATAAATTCATCTTTGCACTACGGCCAAAGATATTCGTCAACAGACCATCTTTGCACTACAGCCAAAGATATTCAACAACATGTCATCTTTGCACTACGGCCAAAGATATTCATCAACAAACCATCTTTGCACTACAGGCCAAAGATATTCCTCAACAGTTCATATTTGCACTACAGGCCAAATATATTCATCAACAGTTCATATTTGCACTACAGCCAAATATATTAATATCTCAAAGAAATATATAATCATTTCGAATTTATATAAACAATAATTATAACCATGTTGATTATTTCACCTTTCAGCACTTAAGCTAAAGATATTCAATTATAAATTCAATGGTCGCGATCATACCAAATACAATTCAACTTTTCACTCATCGCCAAAGAGAACCCTAGTCATGATCATACCAATAATCTACCCATCTTTATACTCAAGTGAAAGAGAATTTCAACATCGTGGTTATAAAATGTTATATATGATAATAAAAATAATATGATCAACAATCGCACTTAATCTCAAGAGTAATATTCATAAATCAACGATAATTTGGTCAGAAAAAGAAACCAACTTTGTCGTGAATTGTATCCGTGAATAGTAACTCGTGAATAGTAACTCATGAATAGTAACTCGTGAATAGTAACTCATGAATAGTAACTCGTGAATAGTAACCCCGACTCAAAAAGGTAGAAATTCCACAATAAAATCTATACCAATATTTTAAGATAATGATATTGAAAAAATAACATTTCTTAAACTTATAAACAATTTATTTTAATTCTTTACACTTTACTAAATAATGCATTTAATCATCCTAAAATGCCAAACTCATAAGTTTTCATCACCAATAACCAAAACCCTCATCAAAAATCAGATATACCTCTATATAGGATTATCAAGCCATAAAATCCTATTTTCCAATTTTCTTCCTTCACATAACATATTTAATTCATTTATTCATAACTAGTCTATTTTCATGAAAAATACCAAATCAGTTCCAAAAATATTTCTTTTATGGGATTTAGCATAATATAGTCCCATAGTGAACATATATTTTTCTCAAAATTTTTAAAATTCATTTACTATTTTTCATATGGCCAAAACCTAGAATATTTAGACATTTATCATAAATTGTACTTTTATCCAAAATTCCAAAATTCACAGAGTACACTGATATTATATAGATGTACTTCCAATAAAAATTTCATCAATTTTAGAGTTAACCACAAGGAATTATAAGCGGTTACTTTTAAAATAGTCCTTTCTCATAAAATTCATAACTCTTAATTTATACATCCAAAAATCACCATTTTTGGACACAATCAATAAAACCCATTAAAATATCATTTCAAAATTTTTCAGAATTTTTGAAGGTCAGAAAAATTACGAAACTGAAAAACATAACCCTTAAAATCCCTTACTATCCCTTACCTCAAAAAAAGGTAAGACTTCGACCGGATATCTGGATATGATATCAAGGAAACTTGCACTGATGAATATCAACTCACCAAGTATCTAAATACTCACAAAATACACTCAATAATCTAGAGAGAAAAAGAGAGAAAACTTATGAATTTTGATGTGTTTTTCAATTCTAACTTAGCTCTCTATTTATAGAAAAATGTTAGCATGCCGAAGCAGACTTGACCTGCTACCTGATGGCTTTACCTGCTACTATTTCACCCACCAAAAATCAGCCATCTCCTCCAACAATCAAGAGTGGGGCCCACTCAATTCTAGAATTTTCCACCAAAACCTAATTTTCGAATCAGTTACCTCTTAAAATTCATAACAAATTATACGCTCATTTTTAGCGGTTCAAAATTTGTGGACATATACTCAACTTATATATGTATAACATATCCAAAAATTACAACGATCCAACGGTCGGATTAAATATTATAACTCACACAATAAAGCTGTAAGAACATCGATTTGATCTTTTAATACCTCTAATCTGACAAAATACTGATAAAATACCTCAACATTAATTTCTTCATTTATAACCACATAAATAAATCCATCATTTATATCCACATCAAATAAATATTTCCTTATCATATAAATCAATAATTAATTATTCACAAATAATATTATGAGTAATCACAATTATGACAACCAAAGTGCTTCCGTGAAAGGGGCTTTAGATAATGATTTCTCTCATTGGGCGCAATGATTAGGTGACCAAACCTCTCCTCGATGTAACTTTCTAGACATTGCTAATAATGCTATCTAATAATATTATTCAAATAATATGAATTATTGATCCGATAATGGAGATATCTTGTGCGTTGACAATTATTGAAACAACAATAATATAAAATATCAACGCAACAATTATTGATTCAATAAAATAAAATATTGAACAGTAATTACTGTAACAATTATTTAGTAGTGCCTTCTCACGTAAGAATCAATAATTCAAAAATATTGTGCAAAAACCGCGTGCTATCGTAAGCAACAACGCAGACGCGCATTACTTTACTTTACCCACGGGGTATTCCAACAGTGTTAACTTGAACGATTACGCCGTTATTTATAAAAACTCAAATTTGTCATTTTCTTCATCCGACAAGCTTATTATTACATTATGGGGCCCAATAAATGATAGCTACCGTCAGATGGATATTCGACAAAAAAGAATATTCCACGACCAAACGAATATTCCCCGACAACAATAAGTATTTTATAACCACTTGCTTATTTTGAAAAAAAAATTCATATAGCACCCTAAACTTTGCTTTTTATCAATTTAACCATTTACTGAATAGTAATTATAAGAAAAATTGAATACTTTTATTTCATAAAATTCGGGGTCTTACAATAATCTTAATTAGGGAAACCCTAATTTTTGAAAATCCTAATTAATATTTAGAAACCCTAATTTCTATATTTGGAACCCTAATTGTCAATTTGTTAACATTGTTTGATCTTATTTCTCATATACTTAATTTAATTAATTATTTTGGCTTCTCTTTTAATTCCTAAGTTATTATGTTCTTCTCCACTTACAAGTACCTCATTCTGAAATCACTACTACCATAACGTTCTAGTTTAGTTACTTTTAAAGTCTTACACAATCTTTCTCATCGATTAACTTTATCAAATTACCTTAACATATGTATTATCTTATTACCTTTTTCATTTACTATTTCCTAATCCACTTCATGGACGAAAACCTATTTTTAACCCAAGTTTTATCGGACTTGCTTCAGCTCATAATTACCTGCTTATTTTTCGATAGTAATATTTTCATCATCATATCTCTTATACTCGTACATAAACTTTATCTTTAATACTCTTTTATTTTTTTCAGTTTAACGTATTACATTTTAGTTACAAAACTTTATATATCCACACCTTTTCTATTATGTGCGTTTAATTCTCTTTATTCTTGTTCAAACGTAGCAACTTATACTTTATTATAAATTAATCGTCTATCTAATTACTAAAGTACCTTGTTATAATGACTGATCTATTGACCTCTGTTTATATTCTCTTTAGAGCCTCTTAAGACAACATTATCTCAACCATCTTTCTAAGAGTACATAAATTAAATTAAAATATTTAATCATTCTTCCAATTTAAATTTTAACTTATATTTAATTATTTAAATTTATCTCATAAAATACAATTATTTTAAATTTTCCAAAATTTGGGATAAATATAACCGTGGCGAACTTGGCGCCTTTTTCCTCCTTCCCCACACTCCCCTCCCGGTTTACTAGATAAACCCTCACCGAAACAACCCAGCAATCCGAAGAACGAAACCCAATTCCTCCTCAAAACTGCCAAAAAAATGGTGTTACTTCAGAACAAAGGACTCTCTCGCAAACGATCCTCCACCAATTCCTTCGTTTCCCCTTTTCCCCAATCACCCAAAATCCCCGAACACCAGAAACCCCAGAACGACGACGTACCACCACTACCACAGCCGCCACCACCACGAACCCTAAACCCGATCGACAAGTTGGCATCAGTGCTAGCCGACGCCGGTTGCACTCTAATAAACTCCTCCGACCCACCGTGCCTACCCTCCGACCGCCACAAGCTCCACCACTACCTCCACGGCCTCTTCTCAATCAACTCCGCTCTGCGCTCCGATTTCCTGTCCAGTTTATCATCTTACATTGATTCAACCGATAATCTCCGTCGGTTAGTACCTATTATCCTATCTGTTTGTTTAAAATAAGGAAAAAATAATAATCAGAAAATAATTTATTTAGTCACAAATTGGGGAAATAAGTTCCAAAGGAAGTTATGTGATATTAGTAATATTTTGTAAGTTCTGCTTAAAGTAATTTAGCTGTCATTTTTGTTCTATGGGAAAAGTGCAGCAATTGCATTTTTTTTGTCTTGAATTTGAGTTTTCACGAATAAGGGATATGGTTGACTGTATGAACTACCTAAATGGTAAAAGGTTAAAACAAATGTCAATGAATGGTGCAATTTCAAATATTCAATACCCTTGTGTATCAATATTTAATATTTCAAATATTAAATTTCAAATATTCAGAAAATGGAACCATTTTGTAGGGATAACTGAAGGTTTAACATTTGGGCAAAAATGCATCACTACCCTTGTGTATCATGTATTAATCTCAAGTAGGGGTGAGCATTCGGTTATGACCGAACCGAATAGCTTATTCGGTTATAACCGAAAACCGAAAATAGCACACTTTTGACATCCAAACTGATAACCGAAATAGTAGATAACCGAATTACCGAATAATCGAATTTTTTATTCGGTTAATAACCGAAATGAAAATAATATATACAACATATTATCAGCATAAAAATCTCATTACCAGAAAAAGGAAAAAAAATCCACAGATTTAACATAGATTAGCATTAACAATGTTTAATACTGCATAAAACTTTGACTATTTAATTTATAAGCAAATGAAAGATATAATATTTCAATTTCCCATACACAGATTCTGATCTAAAACGGAACAACCAACCAAACCAAATTATTAATGGCAATTCAATTTCAACTCAAGTCAATACAGAACTACCAGATTAAACCCCCAAATCTAAAGACACCACAACGAAAACATAGAAGAACAAACTCATAGTAATAATAAAAACAGCTCAAATCTCTCTTTTATCACAATCCAGATCAGATCTAAGAGAGCTGGCCACAATCAGCAACGATCCCACTTTCTCAATGACCTTCACCACATCCAATCCCTCTACAACTTGACCAAACACCACGTGCTTCCTGTTCAGCGGTTGAGATGAAAGAGCCCGAGAGGCGAGAGGCTGAGAGAGGCGATTTGGGATGAGAGATGAGAGAGGCGAGAGGAGGCTGAGATGAGTTTGGAAAATGAAAAGGGTTTTAGTGCAGACAGTAGACTTGGCCCACTTGGGTGAATAGAATAGATATAACATATAAGTATGAAATTATTATTTTTAATTAATAAATTCGGTTATTCGGAATTTCGGATATCCGAATAGCTTGATTTTTACTCCCGAACCCGAATAGTGAACAAAAAATCGGATATAACCGAAATTAGAAAAAAAAACCGAATAACCGAAATAATTCGGTTAAAAAAATTCGGTTATGTTCTTTAATTCGATTTTACCCGTTTTTTGCTCACTCCTACTCAAGGTTGTGTTATTATGCCTAGAATTCATTGCCTTGAAATTAGAATTAGGATTTTAAGATAATTTTTCTACAATTGCAGTTCAAGATGGTGAATTTGAGCTCTCCGATATTAACAGAAAAGATAATGAAGTTCTATAAATACAAGCTTAGGTTTCTTTTGTATTTTTAGAGTTTCCTTAGCAATCTAGTTACTTGGTTAATTTTCTGGTCTTTTTTGAAATGTCTACTACACTCTGTTTGTATGCAAACAACTATACAAAACAAATTAGATTAAAAAGAAGAATTTCTAAACATTCCATTTTTGTTATTTCCTACATTTTTTCCGCAGCAACTGAACGCCTAACTTGTTTTCTGCTATTACAAATCTCTGTCATCTGCCAGCCATGAAACTTGTTTCAGACACAGCTAGACATTTTTATTTAGAAAGTTTTGAAGATATAGTTACTAAAATTTAACGATCTGTACTTGTTTGATACATTTTAATTAGTGACCAAATGGCTCACTAAAAACTTTAATCCGTTGAAATATTTGATAATTATAGGATTTTACTATCTTCCCATGGAAACACTTCTGGTACTGCAAGAAGCGAGAGCCTTTTTCGAGTACTCTTATTGGTGCCTTCAATCCAGTTAGACCTTCAAAAAATGTTGCTCGAGAAGCTGCCAGAGTATTTTGATGCAGATCCTGTTGGTGGTTTTGGGCCATCCTCTTCTTTGCGATTTGATGAGGATGTAGCAAGGCTGATACTAAACCAATTAAGATGGCTTGACTTCCTTGTGGATTCTGAGGCATTTACAGAGAAGCTGCTGGAAGTTCTATCCATTTGTCCTCTTCACTTGAAGAAAGAGATCATTGGGTCATTGCCTGAGCTTATTGGTGATCTGAACAATAACACCGTGGTTAATTCGCTTGAACAGATACTGCAAAATGATCCTAATGCCATCATAGTGCCGGTTCTTGACTGCATCTCCAACTTCAACTTGGATGATCAGTTGCAAGAGAAGGTTATTCTGCTACACATACACACAAACACACATTATGTATTTGTTACTATCTGCTGCAGACACATAGTTACACATCACAAAATAACATATCTCAAATGAGTCTTATAATACTTAAAAATCTTTTGAAGGTAACTACATTAGCATTATCATATGTCCGAACGATCGATGCAGAGCACATGCCATACCTACTAAAATTTCTACTGCTCTCAGCAACGCCCATGAACGCTCAAAGAATAATCTCCAAGATCCGCGAACAGTTGAAAAACTTTGGAGTATCTAATACTAGTATGACACAACATAATAAATTTAAAGGAAAATCAGTTGCAGATAATGTGGATTCATCAATTCTTGATGCTTTAAGGTCAAGTCTTCGATTTAAGAATGTAGGTTTGTTTATTACGTATGTAGATTCAGCAGTTCCTACGTCTTAGAATTGTAAATTGTCTACATTTATTATAACTTTTGTGCACCTGCTACAGATGCTATGTCAGGAATTATTGAAAGAACTGAAAGGCCTTGATAAATCTCGGGATCATAAAGTGATTGACATATGGTTGCTTATGATCATATATATGAATGGTGAGTCTATGCAAAAGAATGTTGAAAAGATGTTCAAAAAGAAAGTTGTTGAAGGCTGTATACAGGAAGTTATGTTTGAGCAGTGCATTTGTGGAAATAAGCAATTGGTGCAGGTATGGTGCCTATTACATGATCTGTAATAGTGGAATTGTTTCATTTCACGCATTATATAGAATGATTACTTAAAATGCTATTTATTAAAGCTTCTATTGATTATTTAGGACTTTTTTGCCTCATTTCTATCATTGTCTGAGTACTTACTGGCGTGCAAAGAACCAAAAGCAAGGGAATTTGCCATTCACATGTACAAGTGTCTATTTGAAGTGTTCGTTGACGCTTATTCAAGACAGGAAGTAAGCTGCCTTGGAAATGTTTTCATTAAATTATTATCTTATTTTACTAAATAAGGACAAAGACCAGTACATGCCAAGACTCCTCAATAGTAATAATCTCGCAGGTTCTAGGTGCAATAGTTACTCATGTGGGCTCCGGCAGTAATTCTGAAGTGGATTCTGCTTTGGAGGTCATGATCCTTCTGGCGTCTAAGTATGCACGAGAATTACTTCCGCTTTCTTCTCATATAAGTGGTATGTTGAGCACTTTATTTTTGTGCTCTTGTCCTCTTTATTGGATTGCCAAGTTCAAAGTATTATCAATATGTTTTTCTTTTTGTTCAGGTATTTTGGATTATTTGGAGGGGTTTAATGTCCAAAGCCTGCATAAGGCAATTGTTTCTTCCTTGTATTATTGTTGACAGTATAATATAATCATTTCTTCCGGCTCTTTCATTGGTAGTTCTCATTCCGTAGGTCTATGAAGTTTTTTGCCTTCTTGCCCTGTCGGCTCGATCTAGTGCAGAGACATTTGGATCTTCAATTGCAAATGAACTTTTCATGATCGTAAGAAAGCAGGTAAAATTCGAATTTATGCCTTCCCTTTCTTATATTGCTTCCAGAGCAGTGTTGTGGAACAGGCTTCTAAATCCATGTCTTTCGATGTCATTCACATTATTTAGTTAATGGTAAAATCTCTTCTTCGAGCTAACTAGTTGTGAACTGAGCAGGTCAGTAATCCAGATTTGAAGTACAAAAGAATGGGCCTGATTGGAACTCTGAAGATAGTTTCCTATCTTGGGGATGTGAACAATACACCCCGTCTATCCTCCTCCCAGGTAGAAGCCAGAATCATTTTCAAATTTACATTGTTCACACAACTCAATGTCTGTGAGTTAACTCAATTAAGTAATAACAGCCAAAGTAACATGTCAAGCAAGTTTGGTTCTACAGAATATATCAACCACAGAGAAAATAAACTATAGAAATATACAAAATTAATGACGAATGAAAGAAAACCAATTTATTTTTTGAAAAACCCTTAAATAAGGAGAGAGGCCACGTGGGATGATTTGGAAAAACACACGAAGCCACATGGGATGATTTGAAAAAACAAACTATATCAAAAGAAAGTTACACAGGCTCTCTAAAGTTTTATGCCCAAAACCTCAAGGTATTACAATTATATGAGGAAGAACAATGTTACCACTATTCCTATTCGTTTGAAAAACCCAATGAATTTCACCTTAGAAGATACTTTGGACTAATGGAGTAACTATCATTTGAATCCAAGATGTTCAAGCTCCAACTGACTGGAAGCATAAATTCAGTTCTTCTTTGATGAAGGATTGAATGAAAAACAAGGCTGCCAAACTCTCACTATTTTTCTCCTTTAGTGCACACAACTGGTTACTGAGTACTTGAGGGACAATCTGATTATCTTTTCTTCTTTACTATGTTGGCTCCAAAAGAAACTTGAGAAATTGGCCTATGTAGCCAATTATATTCCTAGTAACATATATGATGTTCATAATAACTCTGAAAGCAGCTTTAGGCTCTACAAAAAGTTCAAATTCTTAGATAAAGAATTGTGCACTTCTATCTATTTGGGAGTGGCAATATAATATATCTTTATAGCAGTAAATCAGAGTCATAATTATGTCACACGTTGCTTGTCTAAATACTGGACTTTAGTCCAATATGATTCATTTAGTGCCATTATCTAGAATTTGGTTTCACTTGATCCTAGAATTTGATTTCACTTGATCCTGACAATATTTAATGTAGAAGTCAAACAATGAGGAGGCTTTGGAACTCTTGAAAACATTGTTGGACTCCTGCAAACAGTTGCTGTTGCCGTCAATATTTTTTTATGACGAACTGATAGCTATGTTGGATGGGAAAGTTCTTCACGCGGGGATTATGGAATGGTGAGTTTTGTGGTTAAAGCTAAAGCAGCTGTCACTAGTAAAATTAACCGTGTATATCTCATAGGATCGGGAAACATGTGGGAGAATTTGAATCATGGTTTTTGTCTGATCTCGAAGGTGGAAAATTGTCTGTTAAAGAATCTTATTGTGGTTTAGAAGGTGTGTCTTGGTGATGCCATTAAATCATATACTATCATGACTGCAACTTTAAAGTATAAGAAATTAGGGAAAAATTTCAAGTTCCTGTTCTTTTCTTTATGCAGGGGAGCTTTGGATGAACTTAGATGGAGATATATCTCCTATATGTCTGAACATTTTGCCTTTGGTTTCCTCTTCCATACAGTAAGCTATTATCTATTTAGTTTAGTATGTTATTGGTTACAATTGGCATCAATCTTATAATCTTATATCAATAAGTAAAATCTATAGCATTCAACTTTTAACTTAAAATTATCCCAAGAAACAGAAGTACAGAACATGCTGAGAAGACAAGAGAAGGATCCACATCAATTCTTCGTATGTGAATGGAGCCATGGCTATTTCATTTGTTCTATTTACAAAGCAGAATTTGAGAGCAAGACTAGATGGAAAAGGATGGTGGCCACTTAGACCTTTTCTTATTGTATTTGTTTGGTGTCTATGATGACTGTGTGCTAACTATAAAGATTTAATGATAGTTATGGAATTGGTAAGACAGCCAAGACGGCCCACTTTATCTCATTCATTGTGCCATTAAACCTCAAAGACTGATGGAATATCAGATTTGAGCTAAATCATTTAACATAGATACATAATGGGCTGGAAAACCAATCAAACAAAGTCCAATTACTGAATTTTCTGCCAACTGAAACCACAATAGTAAGAGTTTCAGGTTGTGCAATTGGCTGATTCAAGTCAGCTAACATCAGATATCTCCTTTAGTTTTAACATCTGTCTAATCCTGCACTCTTGCTGCAAGAGCAAGCAGGAGGACAGAGAGCTATAGAGTTTCTCCCCTTGTAAGGACACTTAAATGCAAAGGAGTCCTATAAGCGAGTACTTTTACAATTAAAAAAATGATAGCAGCTAGTGATTCTGGTGGTGGTAAAGAGGGGTATAAGAAAGATAAATGTAAGTTTTCTTTCTCATAAACTCCTTTCATGTCGTTAGTCGGTATCTGAATTAAGGTCTCTACTTGATTCCAATTCCCACTTGAACCAAACATATCAATTTACATTTTCATATTTAACAATTCTTAGTTGTCAATGACCTTTACTGTTATCTCTCTCTCCTTTTCTTGGGGTGCAGATCTGCTTCATTATTACAAATTCTTCCTGCTCACTTTCTTTTACTATCTACAGTAAGTGCATTTTCCTCTTTGGAACCAAACTATTCAAATGATGCATTAAATACTTGGTTACTGATGCATCTTTTTATCAGATAGAAAAGTTGGCAAATCAGGGATCTCTTGGAGGAATTGATGCTCTACTTGGCTGTCCTTTACACCTTCCTTCCTCTAAGGTGAAAAACTTAGATGAGTGCTCGCATTACCTTTATCAGCCTCTTTTATTTTACCTTCATGTACCATAGCCCTTCAGTGCTTTAGATTCTGTGTGAAATTTGCAATCCAATATTACCCTTTCACAGCTCTAATTGAAAGTTCAATCATGTCATTTATCATTTTACGGTTTTGATTAACTAACGTAACTTTAAAGGTTATGGAAGCTTAAGAGAAGAATAAAACAAAAAAGAAATGATATTTAAGGAGTATATAAACAGTTTCAAATACTGTACCTTAAAATTTTGCTTTGAAACACACATTTACTTGCTCAAAAGCTGCTTGATACTACCTCCATCCGGCAAAGATGATGCTATGAAAACACAATTTTATGTTATATGTTCAATGATCTTTAATGTAGTTGAATTTATAATATATAAATATTGTGAAAATTTAATGGGTTGTTATAAATCATGATATAAATTGTCGGGTCCTCTATTTAACATATTTTAATGAGGTTGATGATTTAACAAGGTGTCAGAGTTCTATGTATGCAAGGTCTTCGGTTCAATTCTTGTTTACCCCTTATTTAGTTGGTACAATTGCACTCTATTTATTTTATGAACTATGATGCTCCTTGATTTGTTCCTCACGTGCAAGTAAGGGTTTCATGTGATGGGAAGAGTTATAAAATCTGATTTACATTGTTGAGCTCTCTCGAACAACTTAAGCTCTCAGTGCAGTCGACAACTTAGCATGTTTAAATATATCTCGACATGAAATTAATAACAATCTTTGCAGGACAAAGGGAGTATTTGTTAAGTTTGAGACTCCTAACTCTTGAAATATTCAAAAGATGTATAATTTGATACATGCTAATATGTTATAAGACGACTAGACAAGTTTTGCTATTGAACATCTCTCTGTACTTCTAGAGAGCAACTTAATTAAGCGTACCCACCCTTGTGCATGGGTGGTTACTTACCCACCCTTGCGTGAACTTCTTTTAGTATAATATGAAAATAAAGGCAAAAATGAAGAGAGATTTAAGTCAATATTATGATTATATAAAGAAAAGTATGCACATGAGTTATTTTTTAAATTATTTATTTATTCACAATTTTTTTATATTTTTGTTATTTTAGTATTAACTGTTTATAACCTTGGTTGATTGATGTCTGTGAGAACTTCTATCAAATTGTTTATATCAATTGGTTGATGGAGGTTTTATTTATTTATTTATAACTAGCTCATAATCCCGTGCGAAGCACAAGTTTTATAATAAATTATTTTATTTGATTGAGGAGTTTATTTTATTTTATTTTTAAATTGTTGTCCTTGTGAACTTGTGTTTGATTTGTTGAATTAGGATGACGATTATTGTTCAATTTAAAGTAATGTTTCTGTAGTGACTTTTATGTAATTTTCGTACTTGTATTTCATTGATCATTGTCTGCCTTCTCATTGTTGTGGTATAAGGTTACTTTTCTTGCTTCTTATGGGCTTCAGCCGTTGGGTGCTTTTTTAGGGAAGACTATATGATTTACATTGGGATTGGGAGCGTGGTCCTGCATTAGGACTTGTATTCTTTTTAGGTGTTATAATTGGAGGATGCCTCGTTTTTTGCTTGTTTACTCTCTTCTTTCTACCATAATAGTCTTTTATCCCAAAGATATAATTCAGGAATAGAAACATCATATATATGTATAGTTTGGACATAATACTCTTTCCTTTGGCATCGTCTTACCTGTATAATCTGATATAGACCTGAATTGATATTGCTGTATTCAAAAGATGATATTCTTTTAATCTTAGAACACTAAATCGTTCTATTAACTGCCTTTTTTCCCTGCACACAATCCCTAATATCTTGGAAACAAAAATCTTATAAAGAATCAACTGCGGTTTATCACTAATTTAAAAATAGTTTACTTGAGATCCAGACTTTTATCCATCACTGTAAAAAGCAAGGACCTTTCTAATTTGAAAAAATATTTTACTTGAGATCCAGACTCCTTTTATCCACCTCAAAAGAGAGAGTTAGAGAAAACTGTAAAAGCATTTGAGAGTTTATAATCTCCACCTGCAATCTTGGTGTTATTATTTTATCAGAATTTTTGATGTTTGTTTTTAATACAGTTAAAACTGACATTGGAACTGTACTAGGAAAAATGGAGTTCACACCATGAGGGAAGGCCTATAAACTTATTTGATACCCGCTTGGATCCAAAAGCTTTACTCATATAATAGTCCTTTCTTCTTTAAGTTTTTGTTACATAGGGCTCTTAACTTATATACGTTTTTAAAAGTATCTTATAGGAGAACCACATCAACACTTTTATTCCCCAATCTTGCAAAAACACACTAGAAAAAAGCCTCAGAATCTGCTCTTCTCAAGAACCATGCCTTTCTGCACATAATTCAACTGATGGTTTCTTTGATTGAGATTTTGCACAAAGAATAGCTAGTGGGACTAGAGGCTGGACCATAATCCATGGAGAGGTTAACCATTGCATTTCTAGACTCCAAGAGCTTGTAGGTTCTTTGAATGAACCCAACAACACTTGTGTAGGGTTTTCTGTGAGAGGCGGTTTAAACCAATATTATCCAGAAACCATGGGAATTTGCTTCTCTAGGTACCCTTTTTTGTTAGAAAGGGTTTGTGTGGTATATGCATAGAGAAAGATAGAATATGATACCCTCTACCATACAAACAGAGAGAGAGAGAGAAAGAGAGAGAGTTTTACATGATTTATGTCATTGCTTTATTTGTTTCATTTATCTTTAATATTTATTCATTTCGTTCGTAACTGTATGTATTCTGTATGCTGAAAATGATAGAGAGACATAGAGAAAGAGACGAGAGTTTTACATGATTTATGACATTGCTTTATCTGTTTCATGTCATTATTATTCATTCATTTCATTTCAATCTGTATATATTCTATAGGCTGAAATGTTTTTGGTTTTTACTTGTCAGTTCTTTACTGAATCTACATGGCAGTCTTTGAGTGAAAAGCAGAAACAAATTTTGTGCCTTTGTCTATATTATGCAGCTAACTGGATGCGAGAACTGGTAAGTGTAGAGGCTTGATGTTGTAATGCAAATAATGTAGTTCTGTAATTTGACAATACTTCACAGGATTTATATAGAACCTAACAATTTTGATGCTACTTAGATTAATGCTTTCTGTACTCAAGTTGCTGGAAGATTGGATAGCATAAGCCAAACAACGGAGAAGGAAATTATTGCCAAGCTATTGAAGCGCTTGAGAAACCTTGTGTATGTTTTCATGAACTTCACTGTCTTGTGCTTTGGCAATTGTTGTGGCATTCTTTGTTTGAGACATTAGGGTGATGGTAGAGGATTGTGTTTGTTCCTTGATGGTGGAGGAGTTCCTTTCTTATCAAGGTTTTGGAATAAAAAATGATAAGGTTTAGTGAGTATTTTTCTATCCTTTGGGTTGTATAGAAAGAGATGAATGACTGTAACAACTTGCTTTTAATTCTTTGTGGGATAGAATTCATGTGTACGTATGTCATGGGTGTCTTTAGGGAGGATTTCTATTTCAGAATAGAGGGGTTGAAGGGCTGTCCAGCTGAGCACAATATTACCTGGAATGCTGTTTGTTTCAGCTTGTGTATGGGAATGAGGTATGCTAGAGGCTAAAGCGTAGTACGTTAGGGTAGCTTTATATGAGTGTGTATAGTAAGGAACTCTCTTAGAATCTAAATGCAATAAAACTATGTTTCATGTAAGATTTTTAATTGAATCAATAATTTGATTGTTGCATAAATAAATTGATTGTTGTAAAAATGTAATGTTTGAGTATCCAATACTAGGTTAGGATATTGATATTTGTGTAATTATAGATAAATTACAAAAAATATATTTTAGTATGCTAAATTTAAATATCAGTATGCTAAATGTATAGTATCGGTACATAAGAGTACCATGTTTGGTAACGGGAGTAACATAGTTGCCATGTACGAAGCATAAGTTAGCCGATCGCACTGGACGCTATCATTCTGTGGTATGGCAAAAGTCGTTCACTGTAGCATAATTTATATATTATTTATTTTACTTCACAAGTATATTGACAATAAAATTTCATATACATTATAACCCAAAACATAACACAATGAAATACCATTAAAAACATTCACAAAAAAATATTATTGAATTTATTTCAACAATTGACCTAAATAAGAAATAATTCATCAAGTTAAAATATTAAAGTAATACCTATTTTTATTTTTGAGTGTATTACTAATTTAGTAAGTACTTAATACAAAATAAATATTAGTAATTTCATCAAATTAAAATATCAACATATTATCATTTTTAATTTTTAATTTTGAATGTGTTATTAATTTTGCAAGCACTGACTACTAAATAAATATTAGGCTCCAACATGTAGTAGACATTAGTAATGTAGTAGTACTAGTATAATTAAATCAAATGGTTTAAAATAATCCTTGTTACATGGAGACTGGAGTTTACAAAATGACAAATATATTAATATAACACATGGGATAGTGGATAATGGGATACATCAAATTCCATTTACATAATATAATATGATATTTTTTGCTTAACATGTTGTATGCAACACATGGAATAGTGGAGAGTGTCCTTCGAATATAATATATAATATGATATTTTTTGCTTAACATTAACTTGCATGTCCAATTAAAAAGGTACAAGTGTCCAACCAAGTAACAAGTGGAAGCACTGAAGCATAAACTAAGAAAGTAGTCAAAGCACTATAGATAGAGAAACAAAAAAAAATAAACGGGGAAGAAAAAAAAAGAGAAGAAAGCAGCGTCGTCACCAGAGAAGAAGAGAAAAGAGAAAATACTTGCAAAGAGAAAGCAGTGTCACCGTCAGACTTCGAAGTCGCGCTGATCGTGAAGCGATCGGAGTAGTCAATAGCAGTCGTCAGTCAGACTTTGCGTCATCTCCCCTTTATAGTCTTCTATTGCGAATCGCGACCTAGGGCCAGTTTTGTCTTCCCCGGAGCGACGTCGTTTTCTGTATTTTTAACCCAGTAGGCATTTGGGTCGATCCATACCTACAGTGGCCAATTGTTAGCCCCTTAATGGGTTGACATGGGCTTGGCATGCGGGACGCCCAAATAGCATGTCAAGCCAAGCCTTGACACTTAGTTGTGGGGCAAGGCGTGTGTGTGCGGCAGTGTGCAGCAGCGTGCGACAATAGTCGGCAGCCAAGGGCGCTGTGCGCACGTAGTCGTTAAATGAGTTTGACACTCGGTCATTTGAAGAAATGAGCAGCGTTGCAGCAGTGAGCGACACTAGACAACAAGTGGGGTCATTGTGCAGTAAATGAGCTATGTCAGAAAACTAGCAAATCTAGAGGGTTCGCATTATGCTTCCTCAGACAGGTCTGATGTCTAGTGTTGGCAGTTTGGAAATTTTCAAAAGTGCTACTATAGGGGGTGCTCCGTGAAGGTCACCCAGGACCATGGGCAGGTGCCATGGGCGATTAGTGCTGGACGTTGGGACATTGTTGGGCTCCCCTACAACAATGTCTAACATCGATTTGGGTTGCTTGAATCAAATCAAAGATTTGTTCGTAGAAATTTGAGCGTGAAACAGCAAGAATCTTTGCTAAGTGTGGCATCGGTTGATACGTAGCGCGTAGGCGTCGCAGTACGCGTCGTCAAGGCATGCGTACGGGCGGCTTAACATGCAAAAGCTATAGCATGTGCATGACGGGACGTCGACGAGGTTGGACGTGCACAACAAACTTGGACAACACCTTAGGCAAGTGCTGGGCTAGTGAGAAATTCGTAGGCCAAATGGACAGCATCTTGTGGCAACATAATTGGGCAACCTGATTGGGCAACGCGGCGTGGTGAGACATCAAAAGGTGGGTGACACTACGAAAGCGATTTGATTGGATGATCGAGTATGACCAAACCGACCGGCGAGCCAGGGCAATTTGTTGTAATCAACCTCTCGCACACGACCGACATGTCTCCGACCAACAGCACATCATGGGCGCCTAATACCGCCGGTGGGCGGTTGATGGAAGTCAGACATCACGGGCGCATACATCTCGCTAATGGGCGATTGAGGGCGATTGATGGGCAGTTGGACATCATGGGACACACATCGCCGCCAATGGGAAGTTAAGCGATTGCTAAATCACAATATTTGGTTTCCTATTGGTTCTGAATGACCTAGCAGTTGGGGATGTCAACTGCAACCTAATGTGTATTTATATGTACAACCAAGGGCTTGGCAAGGCAGAGATCACTGAGCAAGTGTAGCCTGCGAGTCCCTAGTCATATATTGTAATCCTTGTTATTGAGTGAGCAATAAAAGGTTGAGACGTTGTCTTGTAAACACTGTTGGCTTGTGTGTGTGTGGCTTGTTTATACAGATTGTGCTTGTGTGATTGACTGGTTGCTGACTGGTTGGGCGAACCAGTGCATCACAAGGAGGACATAGACGCGAAAAAAATAGTGTTAGATTGTGCACCCTGTGACACCAACCACTGTAGCTCGCTCAGGCAACAATTCATCGACGAGTCGTCCGCGCTCAACTTGCAAACCTCCACTAAGTTGCCCAGATGCCTTGTCTACCTCGGAGCGACTGGACGCCTAGGCGTCGCATTAACAACTATGGGGAGTACCAATACATGATTCGATAGGTCAATAAGACTATTTGGTAACTCTGATCCAGGATTAAGGACTTCACATTTTTTCACTGTAACTCAGATTTAATTAGGATTGGAAGGCAACACTTGTTTTAGGTGCTATATTTAGATTTTAATATGTTCCACCTAGGGAGAACTCCTCTCACATTTATCTTATCTTCTATTGGTAAAATCTCTTTCTATTAGTTTACACCTTTTTTTTGTTTTATGTTTCATTGTATTTGTTTTATGTTTATAATTTTTGTCCTTTCAATATATTTTATTAATCTTTATTTTTATTTTATTCTTTATATATTTTTAATCTATTTTATCTTTTATTTTCCTACTTTTAATTTTTCATATAAGATTCGTTTTCATCTTGCCCCAACTAGTTCGTCATAAAAGACATTGTTGAGTTGAGTAAAATCTTCTTCTTTTACATTTTGTTTTGTTTTATATTTACGTTGTCGAGTTGAGTTGTATCTTCTCTCTCATCTTCTTTTATATTAATAAAACATACCATACTTGAGTGCATGGCTCCATTTTTTAGAGTTCTATGGTTCTTCTGGCATTTATTATTTATGATGTAGTATACTAAATGCTACCTTTATTAGGAAAAAGCATTTTTAGTTACTTTGGGGGCTTATGTGTGCATGCACCATATGCAATAGTAAGGGGTAACCCTCTGCCACTCACAATAAGAAGAAAGATAAAAGGATCATCCCATTGGTTAACAAATAACTCCAACCACTGATTTAAGTTCTTTGGTTCAGGAATGATGAGGTGTGTATGATGTCCTTAGCTCGAATATCATGGGATTATTATTTAAAAGGGGGCTGAATGTTATTTAGTTATTTATTTATCAGTTGTTTATTTATTTAATTTGTTGGACTTTTTATTTATCGGTTTATTTCAGTATTGAGTTATTTATTTAGAGGCCCAATTGTTACTTGACTTTAGGGTTATTAGAGTTTATTTTCTTAAAAATATACTTGTAAGTCATGTGAGACTCTTAACACTTTGATATTAAAATTATTTTAATTATTGGTTGCGATCAATACCTTTTTCCTCCCTCATGCGTTGGGAAACCCTAGGGGTAGTGGTTCTCCTGCGGTTGGATCACCCTAGTTCTCTTAATTATCTTTATTGATTTACTACTTCCAATTAATTATGTGTTCATTAATTTTTGTCCTACACCATATTGGCATTAGATCTTGGTTTCTACATCAATTTCTTATTTTTTGGGAAATCTTGGATTTTTTTAAAATAAAATAAAAAACTGTTCATCGGAGTCACTGTTCATCGGAGTGTTGTTCATTGTCGGAGTTACTGTTCATCGATAGAGTTACTGTTTATTGCGATTCATTGTTCATCCAAAAAAAGCATGCTGCTGTTGCTGCGTTGTTTTTGGAAATAGGGAGGTAACCTTAACTTTCATAATTTAAATTAAAAAGCCTTGCAAATTACCTTTTAGTAACCCAAACTTCTGCTCTCCATTTAAATATTGCTCCACATATTATTAGTTTACATTTTCACCCCTGTTTCTTGCATAAAGAGCCCTAAAACTTTAACCTAAACACTTTTCATCCCAGTCTCGTACTTTTTGATCAATTAGGTAAAAAAAGAGAGTAAAATTTTCAT
The DNA here is from genome assembly GCA_020205615.1 of Panax quinquefolius. Classification (NCBI taxonomy): domain Eukaryota; kingdom Viridiplantae; phylum Streptophyta; class Magnoliopsida; order Apiales; family Araliaceae; genus Panax; species Panax quinquefolius. The sequence goes on from CM035166.1 coordinate 32,652,680, forward strand.
TTTTGAATATTAGGATTTTAAATACTTAATCACTTGAATTCCTTTCGTTCATTAGTACTGAAAATTTGAAAGCTTGTTTTGGATTTATTCTTTTAAATTGCATATTATTCCATTTAGTTACATATTATATAATTATTATTATTAGCTTTTGAGATTGCGATTGCGATTGCATAGGCTTAGAGTTGTAATTTTAATTTGCTTTAATTAAATTTTTGTATTGTCTCAGCTTTGCACTTGCATTTGCATTATGACTACACGTACCCAAGCTGCTTTAGAAGAAATTCAGGACTAATTAGTGGCCATAGTTGCACAACTGGGTCAAATGAATGATAGGATCACACGCATCGAATAAAGACAGCCTGTAGTGGAACCCCAGGGGAATAATGAGAATGGGCATGTCGAAAACTCACATGTTAGCACCATGAACATCCTAGGCATGATCCTTATGATGATGACTATAGGAAAATCAAGGTAAATGCACCCGAGTTTGACAGTAAATTTGATCCCAATGCATTCTTTAATTGGTTGTCTAGTATGGAGAAGTATTTTGAGTGGTATGAGATGTTTGAGGATAGAAAGATGCGATTCACCAAAATGAAATTGGTGAAATTGGATAGTTTATTCTGGTTAGGGGTTGAGAGAGACTTAGAGCGTTTAGGGGAGCCATCTATCAAACATTAGGGGAGATAAAAACTTGCCTAAAGCAATATTATTTACCGATATACCGATAGGTTAATGGATGAGTATGACAACTTTTGTCAAGATAATAATATGTCTGTTGCTGATTACATCTGCAAATTTAGAGAGTTGACAAATGGATGTAGGATTAGTGAGAGTGATAGATTGACCATTATGAAGTTCAAGAATAGGTTATGACCTGAACTTCAATCACACATTCTGACCAGTGGCATCACTATCTTAGATGACCTTTTCCAGTCAGCTTTAGGTAATGAGTATAAGTTACAGGGTATCACTAGGAGAGTCTCTTCTTACTCAGGCCAACCCAGTGGCTGAAATTTCTCGCAGAGTAAACCTTTCCCCACTTCTCAGGCGTCTTCTAGGGCCATTTCGTGACAGATGGAAGGGTGTAGTTGTACACAACTCTCAGTCTACTACCTAGAAGAGGTGCTTTACATGCCAGAGGTTAGGGCACAAGTAATTTAAGTTCCCCAATCGCAATTGCCAGCGGGTAACAATAGTGTGGGAAACTTCAAAAGAGGAGGGGGATATTGTAAGGGCTGAAGCCGAGGTTAGTATGACTCGCAGAATGAGGAGGCTGATGAGCACCTAGAGGAGATAGGTAATCAGGTAGGTGTCATGAGGTGTGTTTTCACGAGTCATAGGAGAGAGGATGATTGGAGGAGAACTACTATATTTTAGACCTACGTCAAAGTAGGTGGTGTCTCTTTTAAGTTGATCATCGATGGGGGTAGCTGCTTAAATGTGGAGTTCGCCTTACCATGGATGATGGACGAAGCTAAGGCAGAACCATATCCCCAGCCTTTTTGCGTCACTTGGGTCAACAAGAAATCAATTTTTTTGTGTCAAAGAGATGTCTACCGCCGATCTACCTTCAGGGATATGAGAAGAGTATTTGGTGTGATGTCCTTCCTATCGATGTTGCACATATTCTACTAGGACGACCTTGGTTATATTTGGTTATATGATAGTGATGTGACTCATTATGGGAGGATGAACACGTGTTTACACACAAGGGGCAAAAAAATATCATTAGCACCTGTGAGACCCCGAGTTTCATCCAAGAGCCAACCAAAGGAGACTAGTTTACCTATCCAACAAACCAAATCAATAGAAATGAGTTTAGCAGAGTGTGTTGGAGGAGAAGGTTGTGTATGCAATAGTCGCTAGAGAGATGAGAGATGTTCCTAAGGAGATTACAAGAGATAGTCCTAGTGATGTTAGACAAATTTTACATGAGTTCGCCGATGTTATGCTTAGTGAGTTGCCCGATGGGTTACCACATCTTAGGGACATACAACATGCCATTGACCTTGTTTTGGGGTTTTCTTTACCTAACCTGCCACATCATAGGATGCATCACATAAAGCAGGCCGAGATGAGACATGTAAGTGAGTTGTTGAGGAAGGGCTTTGTTAGAGATAGTCTTAGCCCTTGTGCCGTTCCAACCTTATTCACCCATAAGGCTGATGAGAGTTTAAGGATGTGTTGTGATAGCCGAGCCAGATCACCGTCGAGTATAGGTTTTCCATACCTAGGCTTGATGACATGATAGATATGATGACTAGGGTTCGTGTTTTCACCAAAATAGACTTGTGGAGTGGATACCATGAAATCTGCGTTCGAGAGGGAGATAAATGGAAGACTGCCTTTAGGACATGGGTCAGACTTTATGAGTGGTTAGTCTTACCTTTTGGCTTAACCAATGAACCCATCACATTTATGAGATTTATGAATCAGGTGCTACGTCCTTTCATAGGCAAGTTTGTAGTGGTCTATTTTGATGACATCCTCATTTACAGTAAAACTCGAGAGGAACACTTCATTTACGAGAGATTCTAGCAGTTCTTCTACGTGAGGAACTTAATGTTAATTTGAAGAAGTGTTCTTTTGCTCAGAAGTCGGCCATTTTCCTCTGGTTTGTGATCTCCAAAGAGGGGGTTTCTGCCGACCCCAAGAAAGTAAAGACTATTAATGAGTGGCTTGAACATTCTAATATTCACGAAGCTTCCATGGGCTAGCTACATTTTATAGGAGGTTGATTAGAGGATTTAGTACCATTATGGCTCTCATCACTTATAGTTTGAAAAAGGGTGAGTTCGTTTGGTCTAAATCGGCTACCAAAGCCTTTGTGGAAATCAATAATAGGTTGACATATGCACCTATTCTCGTACTACCAGACTTTAGTAAAGTGTTTGAGGTAGCATGCGACGATTTAGGCGTAGGGATAGGGGGGAGTGCTTAGTCAGAAGGGTCATCCGATAGCGTTCTTTAGTGAGAAATTGAATGAGGCCCGACAAAAGTAGTCTACCTATAATAGGAAGTTTATGCTATAGTCCAGGCACTTAGATATTGGCGACATTATTTGTTGTATAGGGAGTTTGTTTTTTACTCTGATCATCGGGTACTCTAATACCTTAGCTCCCAAAAGAAGTTATCGACACATTAGGTGGGTAAAGTCGGTGTTCTAAAAATCCCCGCCTAGGCCCCTCCTAGGTGCTAGGCCCCCCTTGGCGTCTCGCGTAGGCGCCATGCCCCCTTTGGTTCCTCGCCTAGGCACCAGGCCTCTCTGGCGCCTCACCTAGGCCCAAAGCGACAAAAAAATCCTTCCAAGAAATTAGGCGGGACCTAGGCGGGGTCTAGGCAGAGTTTAGGCAGAGAGGTTTTTTTAAAATTTTAATAACTATCCAAACCCGATCTTGATATATTTACTTTTTCTAATGATTTACCATATTCATAATACATGTTGTAGCATATCAAATCACAACAAGAAGTGAACAATATCAAGTCAAAATAGATAATTTTATTACAGTTGTAATTTTTTTGAACTTGTACCAATTTCAAATTATATAAATGATGATACATTTGTAATATTTAGTTTAATTCAATATAATTCTTAAATTTATGTTTAGTTTCTTGAGTTTAATATTGAATTAAAATTTTAAAATTTGAAATTTTATTATTTAATAGCAATCTTGTTTATGAATAAAACTAATACGTTAAAAATATGTTTGACTTTGAGCAATTGCATGTTTGTGTTTGAACTTTGACATTAGCAATATGGATGTGTATGAACTTTAAGCAAAGGCTTTTATTATCTTTATTATAGATTGTTTTGCTTTATATTATTGTCTTGTTTGGATAAATGTAAGATAAAGTATTAAAATTGGCTTAAAATAAAAAATTCCGCCCAGGCCCCGTAGGCGCTAGACCCCCCTGGCCTCCCGCCTTTTAGAACATTGGGTAAAGTTTATTCAGGAGTATTCTTTTGTCCTTAAGCATTGCAAAGGGACAGAGAATGTGGTTGTTGATGCATTGGGTGGGGTGTCCATCCTTGTCAACTCTTTGAGAGTGAAGGTTGTGGGATTTGAACGCATTATTCAAGAGTACCCTACTTGTCAAGACTTTAGTAATATTTATGCTGCCCTACAAAATCCTAGTTCCCCACCCTCTAGTGATTTTCGTATCCATGAGGGTATCTTTTTAAGGGCACCCACTTGTATATTCCTACTACATCGATGCGTGAGTATTTATTGTGGGAGTTACATGCAGGAGGATTAACTATACACTTTGGTCGAGATAAGACCATTGCCATCGTTTAGGATATGTTCTTTTGGCCTAGCCTCAATATAGATGTAGCTCGTGTTGTTTCTGAGTGCCGCACATGTCAGACTGCTAAGGATAGGAAGCAGAACACGAGTTTGTACTCTAATTTCGATTTCCCATGCACCTTGGGAGGATCTTAGTATTGATTGTGTCCTGGGGTTACCGAGGACTCAGAGGGGTCATGATTTAGTTTTTGTTGTAGTGGACCGTTTCACTAAGGCGACACATTTTATTCCTTGCAACAAAATTGATAATGCCTTACATATTGTAATGATTTTCTTTAGTGAGGTATTGAGATTGCGTGGGTTACCATTAACTATAGTTTTCAATAGAGATGTTAAATTTTTGAGTTATTTTTGGAAAACTCTCTGGAAGAAACTTAACACGACGCTTAAGTTTTCCATTGCTTATCATCCACATATCGATGGTCAGATTGAGGTTGTTAATAGGAGCCTAGGTTATTTGATACGTTGTCTTGTGGGTGATCATGTGTCTACATGGGATAAGATTTTTTTACCTGTGACCAAGTGTCGAGGCTGGGGAATTTCATTTCCTAAATTTGTTTCTACCCTTTGTATTTCACTATGTCGATTAATTTATTTAAAGGGTGAGATTTTAGGAAAAGACCGACAAGATTGCCGACGAATTTGAAAAGATTTGATTTTAATGAGTGAGCTGAGTTAGACAGAGTCGCAAGTTGGTATGGTGTTTAATGGGATGTACCAACTCATCTGGATTTTGAAGGTTTTCGCAATATGGCTCAATATGTGACTCCGTAGAATTGGTCTGGAACCCGAGATTCGAAGAATTCGGGGGTTGATTAAGCGAGGGGAAGGTGTTAGGTACCCCCGACTTCTGTGAAAAAACGGTTACCGCATCTTATTGATTTCCTAAGCATAAAAAGTGTGTGTGTGTGTGTTTGTTTTGATTTTAAAGTTTATTCTAAGCCTCATTTTGAGTTATTTGAAAGTAGTGTTGTACCTTTTTGGACCTATGAACGAATGATTTGATTTAGATAAAAGTTCATTTTAGACAAAAGTATATAACAATGATGTTTTTGGGAAAAAGGTTTTCAAATCTTTCGTCAAATAGGAATCGAGATTCTTTGATACTTTCGTTTATTAACTTAAGTATGAAATTATTTCGAAAGTAGTGCTATACCTCTTTGGACCTATGCACAAAGGATTCGATTTTGATAAAAGTTCATTTTTAGAACAGATATATAGAAGAGACGTTCTGGAAAACAAGGTTTTCGAATCCTTCATCAAATAGGAATCGAGATCCTTTGATACTTCCATTTATTCATCCTAGGTATCTATCCTTGAACCACTTTATTATTATTATGAAAGCTCTTTGCTATTTTTGCTTTGAAAATCGCTTTTTTGGGTGATAATGCATGAAAGAAAGTGCCAAAAAGGGTTGGATCATCATCGGGCATGAAAGCCATCTCGATGAATCCGAACACCCGCAATAAAAAAATTTCACTATCACGTGATCTTAAATCCGACTTCTCGGGACGAACCCCTCGAATTCGTTTTAAGAATTTCGCGTTATTTAAATATTACATAATAAACGAAATGTTCATCGTGGGAATCTAGTTAAGATTCGATCATTAGATCTCAATCCCGTGATTCCTAGGCTCACATTATTATACTTAACACATATACAACATATCCAAAACTCGACGTTAAGAGATTCATCGATTGAAAATCCTATCCCGAGTCATTAGGACCCCTCACCTTTAGATATAGATCTAGGGCTCTACGGAGTGACTAAGACTGACAAAAAGCATTTAAAGGACCAGATCTACCGTAGATCTAAGTCGATCTATCATATGGGTTAGGACTTCAAGCTCCATAACCTGTTAAAGGGCTAGATCCGCCTAGATCTAGGTAGATCTAGTCAAATAACTTGATTTACAACAATATATATACAAAGCAACCGGTAAAATCTCTAGATCTACCAACTACTACACAATATATATGTAAAACAACAAGTCTAACGGTTAAAAACGCTATATCTACATAAATCTAGATATAAAAGAAGATTTACAATTGAAATGAACAAAAGTTAGCCTTTTTTCACCTTGGGGAGTAACAAAACAAGCTTCTTTTGGCTTGAACTTGATATATATCACTCGAGACTTACAAGAGGTATAAGATATGAGATTAAACAACTCAAATGTGGTAAAACACTCCTAAATCCGAGCCCCTCTCTCTTTCTTCTTCTCTCTTTTGGAATCCTTGCATATGTGATTAATGAGCTATTGAAGCTGATGTAAGGCCTCTTAGCGGCTAGGCCCCGTGAGTTCTGCTGTCTCGAAGTTTGTTCCTTCGGTCTCAGTCCGTTGAAAGTTGAGTTCCGTACTCAAAAATCCCCAAAAGTCCTTGCGGATGGCTGCGAGATAAGGTCGAGTCTACTGAATTGGAGTCTGGGAAGATGATGCAATTAGCTGAAAGGTATCTTTTGGTTCTCGAGGATTGTCAATTGGCTCGTCTTGGATATCTCGCAGTTCAATGATTGTTGTGGTGGCTTCTTGTGGCCTTTTCCTCAACTTTGTGATCCCCGTTCTGACCACGTTGTCTCTGGGCGTCGTTGCACTTTGATTTCTTCACGGGGTTGTCTTCAAAGTGAAATTACGCTTTTACCCTCCTGCAAGGTTAGTCCAGCCGTCCAGGGAAAGTGAAATTTTGAGTGTCTACACTGAGTTTGCATATAATACCTCAGTTAATCGTTCGACTAGAGTGAGTCCTTTTCAAGCTTACACTGGTTATCAACCTAGGAAACCTGTTCTTTTTGCTCCTCTTCCCACTGAATATAGGGCTAGCGAGTCTGCAGTGTCTTTTGCGCATCACATTCATGATTTGAATGTTGAGATAAGAAAGGAAATTAATTTGAGTAATGAAAACTATAAGTCTGCTGCAGATGTTCATCGCATGTATCAAGAGTTTAATGAGAATGATCGAGTGCTGTTGCGATACTGTGCTGAGAGATTAGCTCTTAACACATGGAAGAAAGTGCATGCTAATAGGATGGGTCCATTTCGAGTTTGAAAGAAGGTTAGAGCTAATGCATACGAGTTGGATCTTCTGAGTGAAATGGGTATTGGTCCTGTTTTCAATGTAGAAAACCTTACTCCTTACCATGAATCTTCTGATGATTTTGCCTCCTCTTTAGTCATGCACAAACAGGCCGCCTGGCCTGCTCTAGGCCTGCCAGGCTTTGACCGTTGACCAGGTCGGGCTAGGCCTAGGCCCCAAAACAAAAAGGCCAGGCCAAGCCGGATAATGAAGCAAAATACTTGATCTGAAGAGGCCCGTCAGCCAGACCCAGCTTTGCCTTAAGACTTTCATGTTAACTATCCTCAAAAGGACTAAACCCTCCTTTATTTATAGAACAGAAGAAAGACAAAAAAGGCTATTTTAACGATGTAGGACTCTCTTATAGCTATATCCCATTTTTTCGACTCTGCCTCGTCAATTCTTTCAGCTCTTCTTCATCTCGTCCTTCTTCACCTCTTCTTTATCTAGTCCTTCTTCACCTCTTCTTTATCTAGTCCTTCTTCACCTCGTCACTGCATCTCCTTGCCTCCTGTGCCGGACCTTATTTGTTTGGTAAGTAATTTATTTGTTGTTAATTAACCTAGTTCCCAATCCACTGGTGAAAGGGCTTGTTCAACAAACTTAATATGCATGTATGTGCCTACGGAGAATAATTAATTGAATTTGAGCTTTTATTGTTATGGCGAATTTGGATGAATCCATCTTGACTATGGAACTACTTTTTTTAATTATTTGGTAATAAATTTTGATTTTTTGGAGAATGTGTGATAGAGTTTGATTATTTGAGTGTTTATGCTCATCAGGTAGAATAAATTGACTAATCTTTCAGTTTACTTTTTGATTTTTCCTTAAAGCTATGTGACATGTGTCTGTTTTATTATTACTTCTTTAATGAATTGTTCTATTTTTCTATTTTTAATTCCAATGAGATTTTGAGTTCTGAATTAGTAGTTTGATTTGCAAGGAAGTATGTTCATTGAACATGATAACCCATTTTTGCTCTCTTTGATTTTACTTGATTCATGGTCAACTGAAAATTTTGAGTATTTTATTTTATTTGTGACTAATGGAATGCGAATGTAGGCAATTTTTTGCACTTTCTGGATTTCTGCAGTTTGTTGTTGTTTGTGTGTTGCTTTTGATCTTCCTCTGTTCTTCACTCTAACTATTTGTATTTAAACACCAATCATAAATATCATGAATTGAGTGTTTCTGTGTTTGTGTGACTTGTTGTACTTAACATGAAGAAACATGACCTGCTTATTTCATTTATTGACGTTAATTGTACCTCTACCTATTTGTGAAACTCTCTTGTAGCAAAAACAAAGGAGGTAATAACAACAATCCTTAGTCTCACATTTATATTCTAAATGACTAAGTCTTACATCTAACAGATGATAAAAGTCTAAAGAAGTTTTCTTTATAAATGGACTACCAAGTGAAGCTTTATTGAGGGTCCAACATCTATGGGCTGCCAAAGTTATTCAGCAGGCCAGGCCTAGATCGGGCTAAGGTCTCAGGCCAAGCCAAATCGGATTTTTTGTTAGGCCAGGTCGGATATGTCAAAAAATCATGGTCTGTTCTTGGCCTTGCAAACCGGGCCTGACTGGTCCAGGCTTGACTAGGCCTGGCTTTGATCAGGTCGGAATCAGGCCAGATCAAGGCCAAGTTGCGGGTCGCAGGCCATTTGTGCACCCCTACTCCTCTTCCACTTCTTTTCCTACTACTTCACCTACACGTGTAAACCCTAATGAGCCTATACTTGTTCCTCCTTTACCTGTTCCACCTGCACTTTCTATTGTTCCTACACAACGTATAACAAAGATTATTGAGAATGTTTTTGATGAGCGGGTTGTGATGACTAGGAAAGATGGTTACTGTCAGTTTTTGGTGAAGTGACACAATATGCCTCCGGATGATTGTACATGAATTAGTGCTGAGGAGTTTCGTCGACTTAATCCATACCTTTTGGAGAGATATGAGGTTTTCACTTTGCCAGAGGCTTCATTTTTCGCAGCCGAGGAGAGTTGATCCATGAGACGTCGTCGTCGCGGATGATTCACTATTTAGTTATTTATTTATCAATTGTCTATTTATTTAGTTTGTTGGACTTCTTATTTATTGGTTTATTTCAGTATTGGATTATTTATTCAGAGACCCAATTGTTACATGTTTAGGGTTATTAAAGTTTATTTTCTTATAAATGTGCTTGTAAGTCATGTGAGACTCGTAACACTTTGATATTAAAATTATTCTAATTATTGGTTACAATCAATACCTTTTTTTCTCCCTCCTGCTGTTGGAAACCCTAGGGGTAGTGGTTCTTCTGCGGTTGGATTACCTTAGTTTTTTTAATTTTGTTGTTGTTGATTTACCACTTCCAATTAATTATATGTTCATCAATTTCCGTTATACATCAGCTATACACGGCAGTAGTAATGCACAAATCTTTTGAAATATGCGTATCTTCTTTATATACTAATTATTGACGTCTGGTCTAATAGGAACCAAGCTTACCTTGTGCTTATGAGTGGTAGGACTTAAAACCATGATCCCCGTCATAAGAAACTTGCATGGGGAAAGGTCCGGTGTTGAGTATGCCGGGAGAGATGCTAACAATGAGAAGGCTTTTTATGAGATTTTATTTCTCAGATTGTTCTGTTTCTTAGAATTGCAACAGGTAGAACTACATAATAAGCCATCTCCAGCACTTGCAGTGAGGCAATTCATTTGGTTGTGTCAATACTAAGGGGGTGTTTGTTTAGAGATGAATGGAGCTGAATGGCTGAGTCGATCAATCATTCAGTGCGTTTGTTTTGAATAAAAATTGTCTGAATGGCTGAATCGGTTAGATGTTTGAGCTGAATGGTCAAGTGTAATTTTTTTGGCTGAATGAGTGTTGAATGAAGTATTTTATATTTAATTTTTTTGATTTACAATATTAACTATTATATTAAGTAATATTAAATAAATTTACAACAATTTTGAATTTTTTCAGAGGGGTAAAATAATAAAAATCTATTATATGTTAATTATCAAACAACTTTTTTCACGCAATATTGAGAATTCTGCTTCATTCAGCTCATTCGGATTACTTAAACATTCAGAACTATTTCATTAAGTTTTATCAAACATCCCCTAACTAGTTTACAACTTCTATTCACATTATATTATCTAGACATGTGATGTAATTTTATGGAAGTTCCAACAATCTATAATTTGCCTACTGAAAGTCTAATGTCTGGTGCTACATGCTAGAGCATCATGTGGTATGACAAACTTTTTTGTTGTAAGCATATCTGCTTATTGTGCTTGTAATGTTAGTCCACATTACCTTAATATGAAAATTTTATTCTATATGGTCCAGTTTCTTGGAGTTCCAATAGTCAAAAGTACGCAATACTCCGTCACCAGCACATCTACATAGGCATCACATCTGAGCATATAAATGTTGAGCAGTATACATTTTACAGCATTTACGCATGCAATGTTTAGTATCAGACTGCCAATTATCTAAAGTCAATCCTTGTGTATGTATGCCATGTTATTTAATGCTTACTGCGTGATTTCCATTTAGATAGAGAGAATGAGAAAGTACAGCTATATATATATATACACAGAGAGAGAGAGAGAGGGAGGGAGAAGACTATAAATACAATGAACTTTTCAGGCCCATTTATAGAACATTCTTGGTGGAAAACAAATTATTCCAATCATGACCAAGTTTCTTTCCTCAGACGGTCCAGATCTGGAAAAATTAGGAAGAGGTGCATGTTGAAGCAAGAAAGTGTAATATGTCTCTATTTAATATGTTTATCACGACATCATTAACCTTTAATTGTTGATAAATCATAAATGTAACCTTTATACATTTTTAAAATGTTAACATTGTGGCTGTGTTTGAAAATGTCAGATATTTGGAGAGCTTGTTGAACAATTCCCTCAAGAAGTACCCTGTACCTTTACCACAGCTGTACCTTCATGATCTACCTTCTTCATCACCCTTTCTAGGGCAGTCTAGTTATAAAGCACTTGCTGGAAAAACTACTGAGCATATGTCAGCAAACGAGAGTTCCTCCCAAAACAGGAAGAGAAAAAATCAAAATACCTCAAAGGCCTCAACAAATACATATACTAATGGAAAAAGTAGTCAGCCTACAATCATGGATGTGCTGAAGAAAGCAGGTACCATTCCAAGCCAAGACGTTCCAAATGACGATTCTTCTGGCATGTCCTTTAAGGGAACCACATCTGAGTCAAGCGTGCATGCCAACTCTAGTGAGCCAGAATTTATAGAGGTTTCAATGGCAGCTAAGTCTTTAGAAGTTCAAAGATACAAATTCAGGCCTCTTTTGGTTGATTGCTTTTCCATTTTATCATTTTCTCAGGTACGGCTTACTTTATCTTCTTTTTGTTATATTGTGCATGTGGTGGTGGATATTCTAGGGATGCTGAAGTGCTACATTACGAACTAACAAGTTTTTGCTCCAAGTTTGGGGGGTGGGGGAATTAAGTTATCCTTTCTTGTTAATTAAAAACCTTTTCCTATTGTAAGTCGGATAGTTTGTAGACTTGTGGTATATATGTTTGGGGAGTGGTTATATAAAAAATAAAATAAAATATATTTGGGGTACGGTGGCATAAGACATACACACTTGCTCTTTTTCTCTTTTCTTCGTAATATTTAAACCGGTTAGATTTATAAAATGGGCCCAAAGTCTAGTATACACTGATATCAAGCTCAGTAACTCAAAACCAATTGGCTATGAGAAGAGTTGATCCAACTCATGTCAAGGTATTCGATGCGGGACAAGATATATACTACAAAACCTAAATTTTGACTAAAACAGAAGACTCAGAATTTTACTCATCATTTGTTGGCTACAAAGTTGAGGTTCAACATAATTATAAGAACATTTTATTCCTCTTTATTTTTTGTATGGCATTTGATGTTAGCTGCCAGAGAATATTTTGCAAGTTTCAATATGCTGATTTAGTAAATATTTCAGATTAGTTGAACTCGCAACATTTAAGAATAGTTTCAAGTACTACTACTAACTCATCAACAAATGATAGTTATCTTGTACTGCATATATAAGTTGTCTAAACTCTATGCTTTTCTTTCTTGAACACAGAATTTGGATCCTTGTTGTGCAGATCCTGCTGCAGAGGTATCATATTCTGTCTCTCCTGAATGCTTTACCATCTGAATTATACTTCAGGATAAACCTATTTTAATGCCACATGGTAGTTGCTGAGTCCTAGACTCCTACTTGGCATATACACAGTTTAATTGAAGTACTTGTGATTTTTTTTCTTTTGTTGGTTTCAGTTGCCTCTACATCTTTACCTTCTACGTGACCTTCATTACAAGCTGGATTACTATAGTCCTTCAAGCAAACAGAGTTCATCTAGATGCTTGAGTAGTCCACCTGGTTTCAGTGGGATGACAGTTATTAAATTCTTGAACAAGATTCGAGCACTTTTTCCAGCTCTTAGGCGACATCTTGGTTGTGCAGTTTTCATTCTTAAAGAAGGTACTTGTAAGCACATCATATTGGATAAGCTCCAGACCAGGTGCTTTGAGATTCTAGATATCATACAATAAATGATCGCAGGTTATGAAGCTTGTCAAGGACATTGGAAGGTTCAATCTGCTTTGGCTGGGAATCCAGATCTATCCAACATAGTTGTTTCTAAACCATCAGTCTCGAGCTCAGTTTTCATAGAGATACTTCATTGCTTTAGTAAGGTATCCACCTCCCTCTCTCTCTCTCTCTCTCTCTCTATTACTCATACAAACCCCTGGTAAACTTCTAAAAATTCTTTCTTTTGCTTTTCTGTTTCCTTCATACTTCATAGAAATTACACACACACACACACACACACACACACACATATATATATATATATATATGTACATATAGTCAATATGCTATGTCAAGTAAGTTGTAGTTTGTTTTCTTTGTCTAGATGTTAAACCTTCTAGATATTCTGATGGAAAAGTTGGTCCTCTCAGATCTTCTGGAGAGCTTCCAGCCCATCAAAGTACCAGATGGCATTTTCTCAGGCATGCAATTGATCCCTTCATCAGGAAGTATAGATTACTTATATCTTGGGGCTTATTCTTTCTTGGAAGAGGCCTTGGATGTGGGTATGTTACTTCATTCTTTTCTCTTCTATTGCTTTTGTTTCTTACTGATACATTTGTAGGTCTGGACTGCTTGACCATTTGCTTCTTGCAGCAAGTACATTCTCATTTACATTGGCTTCAGAAGTATTACTTAGTATGGAGTCAGTAGTTACTTCTGTACGAAAGTTCTCAGATAAGTCTCTGGAGGAAGATGGGAAAGGCATACGCTCAGAAAAAACCCAGGGAGTAATTCCTATTTTACGCAACCGACTTGGGATTTCTGCCTGGAAACTCTTAAGGCATAACTGGAATGCTGACAGTAATGAAAATTGTTGGAAGAAAAAAGTTAGTCCATCTCTATACAATATTTCAAGATTTAGTAATAACTTTGATTTGAATATGGGTTTGGCAATTTTTAGTATTAGACATTATGTTTGACAGTAGTATTTTTCTTACAATTGCAGGGGGAGCTAGTACAAAGGACACTGCACATATACTTGGAAAATTGTGAGTCCACCTCTGATTTGCTGGATGAGCTTGCTCGATCTATCCTGCCTAAGGTGCATAGATATTTTCGGAATGTTTTACAAGGGCTGATATTAAACATCAGTAGAGGGATTGCATTTTCTTATATCTTGTGCTCAATCCTGAGCATAGTTACGTAATGCTGACCATGGTCTTGCAAACAACTCTATCTTATATTATTGAGATCTTGTTAACAAAAAGTCACTTGAAGGGGCAAGTTTGAGAATTTGCCATTGTTTCCCATGTGCTCTGTCATGATAATGACCAAGTATAGAAGCATTAGCTTTTGTTTATACTTAGATGTCCACATGTTATATCAGTTGAAATGTCCGACACGGCAGTTCCCAAATGGCTTCTCAAACTGGTTTTTTAATTATTTTTGTTTAGGTGTCATCATGCAGAACGACAGCCGCAGATGATTCTCACGACTTTCCAACCCTGTGTTCTGCTACATTTGTTGTATGGTATAGGGAGCTGGTAAGAAATTCTGCTATGCTAATCTGCTATTTGTTATTGCTTCTCACTGGAGGTTATAACAGAAGGTAATTTGTGGTGCAGCATGAAGAGAACCTTACCATCCTTAACAAATTGGTGAGCTGTGGGTTCTGTTGTACTGTCCACCAAAACTTAATCCTTAGCTGATTTCTTTTTCTCAAATCCTAAAGGTTGTGTTCTCCTCTTGTTCATTAGGTTAAGGAAGCTGTTAGTGCAGAGAATCAAAGAGCTAGTATTCAAGTAGAAGCCATAGAAAAACTTCTGTACAAATTACGGCAGTCTGTGAATGTGGTAGTATCTTTAATCAACTTATGCAAGATTCATGACAAGGTAGGTGGCTACTCAGTATCAAGAAGTTCTCTTCCTTTATATATTTTTTTTAATTTTATTTTGGCTTACTTGAGTTCTTGACAGTATATCTGATTATACAGGTGTCTGTGCATGCCATGGCTATCAAGTATGGTGGGAAGTTTGTTGATTCCTTTCTCAAAGGTATTTATTTATGATTTTGGTTATCCAAGATATTTCTAGGGATACTAATATAGAAAAGTTTCTTTAGTTTTTGATTTCCTACGGACGCAGTTTGAGAAGCATAATGAGCTTATAATTGAACTGGTAAGATGACATTATTTTTTTGTTTCCTTTGATTGTGGTAAGATGACGTTATTTTTTTGTTTCCTTTGATTGATATTGTGTTCTATCCTTAAATTGTCGGTTTAGTTTAGTGGTGTTTGTCTAAATTATGACAGGTTAAAGACCTTCAGAAAGCAACAAGAACCATACAGACCCTTTGTTCTGAAGCAAAGGTTAGTTATACAAGTTCAGATTTATTTTATAGGAAAACAGTTGATTCTTCACATTGATCAGATCAAGTATTTATGTCATTTCTATCATTGTTTTGAAGAGCTTGAAGCAAACAGTGATCGCCAGCAAAATTCCAGCTACAAAGAGATCTATGGAACGATTCTTATTTCAAGTCAAGGCTCTCCTCCACACTACTGCAAGCGGATGCACTTTTTGGATGGGTATGTAAGCTTTTTATTGTTTTTTAAACATGAAAATATCTGAGAAATCCTTGAATTATGATCAGGCTTGTCCTTGTATAATAATTATTTCTACTGTCCTAAATTAAGCTAGTGATTACTCCTCATTGTATCTATAGTTGTTAGACTTGATTAAGCCTATTGTTGGAAAATCAGGCTCACACAAATACACTAAGATAAATACGAGCACACTACTGTATGAGATATAAAATAATGACACAAAAATTTTACGTGGAAAACCCAACTGGGAAAAACCATGGGGAGATATCTCAGAAATCCACTATGAAAAATAATATGGAGAATACAAACTCTCAACTGAGAAATAAACTAACTGTTTATTTTCTCTCTACCTTAAAGCTCAAACTAGAGCTTTCTCTCTACCTCTCTTGCTCTCTAATGTTGGTGTGTAGAAATAAGGAGCCAAAGCTCCCTTTTATAGGAGAAAAATGGCATTGAATGTCATCCCCCAACCACTAACAATCAATGGTAATTATGAATGTTATTCCCCCAACAACTACCAACCAAAATGGGAGCCAATATTCAACAATCTCCACCTTGGCTCATATTTTCCAAATACTACGTATTGTGAACTTCTTCGTGTTTGTGAATGTATCCCTCTTCCTGGATACTCCACCATGAACTCAGTATTCGATGAAGTGAATTAAGTTCAAGCAATGCTTGAACTTTTCTGCTGTAACTGACTTTGTAAGCATATCTGCGGCATTCTCCTTTGTGTGTTAACTTTGTGAACTGCAATGTCACCATTGTTCAGCCACTCACGAATCTTGTGATACCGAACATTTATATGTTTGGTCCTTGCATGGAACACCTGATTCTTTGCTAAATGAATAGCACTTTGACTATCACACTGAATTTTGATACTTCCCTGCTTGAAACCTAGTTCTTCAACTAGTCCCTTAAGCCACAAAGCCTCCTTGCCTGTCTCTGTCAACGCCATATACTCGGCCTCTGTTGTTGATAATGCTACCGTAGACTGCAACACTGACCTCCAACATATACATCCTTCACAAAAAGTGTATACAAACCTTGTCGTAGATCTACTTGCATCTAGGTCTCCAACATAATTCGAATCAACAAACCTCACTTCTTGCAGTATCACGATCAAACATAAGACCGTAATTGGTTGTACTGGCTAAATAACGAAAAATCCATTTTACAACATTCTAATGCTCTTTCCTCGATTTGCTTATATACCGCTAACCATTAACCGATCAGATGTGAGATATCCGGTCTTCAGACATACCATGGCGTACATTAGACAACTCACCGCATTTGCATATGGTACTTTGGACATATACTCCACCTCATCCTCTGTGGGCTCAACTGTGAAGACAACCTGAAATATGCAGCAATCGGAGTGCTAACTGGTTTAACATTGTTCATGTTAAATCTCTCCAAGATCTTCTGCACATATCCTTTCTGAGTTGGCCACAATATTTCTACTTGACGATCCCTGTGAATTTCCATACATAGGATCTTCTTAGCTGACCCAAGATCCTTCATGTCAAATTCACTGCTCAACAAATTCTTCAGTTGAAGAATATCTGACTTTCTCTTTGCTGCTATCAACATGTCATCGACATATAATGTCAGTAATACTAGAGAACCATCATCAAGGGATCTGAAATACACACATGGATCATACTCCGAACGAGAGTAACCATGAGCCACCATGAAGTTGTCAAACTTCATTTCCACCGTCTCGGGGACTGCTTCAAACCATAGAGATAGAGAGACTTCTTCAAATTGCAAACTAAGTTCTCTTTCCCTGGTTCAATAAACCCCTCAGGCTGCTTCATGTCGATCTTTTCTTCTAAATCACCATGGAGAAAAGCTATTTTCACATCAAGCTGCTCTAACTCCATATCATGTGATCTTACAATAGATAAGATCAACCGAATCGATGTGTGTTTCACAACTGGTGAGAAGATCTCATTCTAGTCGTTGATTCCTTCTCTGAGAGAATCCCTTTGCCACTAACCTGGCCTTGAATCTTTCACCTTCTTTATTAGACTGAGTTTCCTTTTTCCTAAACACCCTCTTGCATCCTATAGCCTTCGATCATTTTGGAAGTTGAACTAACTCCCAAGTCTGGTTCTTCTGTAAAGACTTTATCTCTTCTGTCATCGCTATCGCCCATTTATCATTATCCTCGGACTGAATAGTATCCTGATAGCTAGTTGGATCTCCACTACCAGCAATCAAGGCAAAGGTAACCATGTCATCAAACCCATATCTTTGCACTGGTTTACTGACTCGCCTTTCTCGAGTATAGGACCTCTTTTGGGGATCTGAAGGATCTCCTTCAATCTCTTCAGCTTCTTTTGTCTCTTTAGGAAGCTCCAACTCAACTGGTTGTTTCTGCAACTCACTTGCTGCAGATTCTTCATTCCTGGATTTGTTTAGTATGTGTTTCTCATTGAACACCACATCTCTGCTGACAACCTTTTTCTTGGATATTGGATCCCATAACCTGTATCCCTCGACTCCATCTTCATATCCAAAGAAAAAACACTCCTTTGACCTTGGATTAAGTTTGGAATGTCGCTCTTCGACCGACAGATGAACATAAGCTGGACAACCAAATATTTTCATCACAGAAAATCAATCGGTTTGTAATCAATTCCAGTTGAAAGAGATCGATTTATCAGATAACACGCTGTGTTGAGTGCCTCAGCCCAGAAAGTCTTGGACAATCCTGCATTCAACCTCATATATCTGACACGTTCCAATATAGTTTTGTTTATCCTCTCGGCAACCCCATCGCTCTTCTTTTAACTGAGAAGTGCCTGGTGATACCTTCATCTTGACAGAACTGTAGGAATGATCTGTCTTTATATTTTGTGCCATTATCTGATCTGAAATACTTCAGTTTCTTTCCGGTCTGGTTTTCTACTTTATCTTTCCACTGCTTAAAGATTATGAAAACCTCAAATTTTTGCTTCATAAAGTACACCCACAACTTTCTGGAGTAGTCATTTATGAAGCTAACAAAATAATGGATCCACCCATTGACATATGCTTGATCGGGCCCCACACATCTGAATGTACATAATCAAGTACATTTTTATTGGTATGTGCTCCTACCTTGAAGATGACCCTCCGTTGTTTGACGTATACACAAAACTTGTAAAATTCCAAACTACACGTTTTGACATCTTTCAGCAATTGCCTTTTGTGAAATTCTTTCATTCCACCTTCACTCAAATGATCAAGTTGCATGTGCCATAATTCTGTGCTATCATTGTTGGAATTATCATGCACAGATATTGTTGCTCTACCAGTCCACCAACAACTGTGTCCCCTTATCAACTTGTAGAGGGTGCCCATTCTCTGGCCCTTCATAATTACCATCGAACTCTTGATAATTTTCATGACACCATCTCTGACTGAGATACTACAACCTATAGAGTCAAGTACTCCAACCGATAACAAGCTCTTCTTCAATTTGGAATATATCTTACATCACCCAATGTTCTGACGACAATGTTCTGACAATCCCGTCAAACATTTTAACTTTGATGGTGCTTATCCTAGTAACTTTGCAGATTGCATTGTTACCCAATAAAACTGTATCACCATTACAGGATGTAAACGTATCAAACCAATCCCTGTAAGGAGACATATGAAAAGAACATCAGGAATCCATGTACCAATCTATAAGGTTGTTACTGTCTTTAATAGATAAGAGATCACCTTGTGAAGCTTCATTTTCACACCGTGTATGAAGCTACTGACTTTCCGTCAGCCGCACACACATCGCTTGCTTTCAACAACATTAGCAGAATTTTCAATCTGCTTACCTTTCTTCTTGTTATCCTTCTTCAACAATGGACACTGATTTTTGTTGAGCCCTTCTCGTGTCAATGATAACACTCAACCTGAAATTTATCATTCTTGCTTGGTCTCGACTGGGACCTTTTTTGTTCCTTGTCGGAATACTTCTTTCGATTAGGACCCCTTCCACGCCCATCTGAAAAAGCAAGAAGACTGTCTGCTTAATCTTTGGAAGTAGTGCCTCTGAACTTATCTTGGTTCATGACTACTGACATCACATCGTCAACTGTAAGCTTTTCCTTCCCTACAAGGAGAGTAGTCTGGAGAGTTGAGTATGAATCCGGTAGAGAGACAAAAAGTAATAAGACTTTATCTTCTTCGTCCAACTTCACATCAATACTGGTTAGTTGGGTCACCAATCTATTAAACTCATTAATATGATTGGTCAAATCTGACATTTCCATTTGAAGCAGGTACAATTCCTTCTTCAAATATAACCGGTTTGACAGACTTTGAGTTGTAAATTTCTCAAGTTTCTCCCACAAGTCTTTCAAAGAGGTTTCTGTCAAAACCTGATATTTGATCTATGGCGCCAAACTTAATCTAACTGTTACCACGACCTTTGCTTTAAGTTACGTCCATTTTTCATTTGTCATAATCGCTGGTTTCTTCCCTTCTAGTGCCTTTGCCAATCCTTGTTGAGCCAATACATCTTTAACTGTACATTGCCAAATACTGAAATTTGACTTACCGTTAAATGGTTCAACTTCATACCTCGCACTTGTGCTTGTCATCTTCGTATTTGTGACCTGCCTAATTTCTCTTTAGACGGATCGTACCAGTTCCTTTTTGGAATACTTCTTTCGATTAGGACCCCTTCCACGCCTATCTGAAAAAGCAAGAAGACTGTCTCCTTGATCTCTGGAAGTAGTGCCCCTGAACTTATCTTGGTCAGGACTACTGACATCACATCGTCAACTGTAAGTTTTTCCTTCCCTACAAGGAGAGTAGTCTGGAGAGTTGAGTATGAATCTGGTAGAGAGACAAGAAGTAAAAAGACTTTATCTTCTTCGTCCAACTTCACATCTATACTGGTTAGTTGGGTCACCAATCTATTAAACTCATTAATATGATTGGTCAAATCTGACCTTTCCATTCGAAGCAGGTACAATTCTTTCTTCAAATATAACCGGTTTGACATAGACTTTGACTTGTAAACTTTCTCAAGTTTCTCCCACAAGTCTTTCAAAGTGGTTTATGTCAAAACCTGATATTTGATCTGTGGTGTCAAACTTAATTTGACTGTTGCCACGACCTTTGTTTTAAGTTCTGTTCATTTTTCATTTGTCATAATCGCTGGTTTCTTCCCTTCTAGTGCCTTTGCCAATCCTTGTTGAGCCAATACATCTTTGATTGTGACATTCATTAATCATGAAATTTGACTTTATCATCAAATGGTTCAACTTCATACCTCGCACTTGTGTTTGTCATCTTCGTATTTGTGACCTGCCTAATTTCTCTTTAGACAGATCGTACCAGGTGGCCAGAAAAGTGTAAGTCGGGTGGGAGTCTCTCCGTGCTTTTGCAACGGTGACTAATTAAATAACCACCTTTCTTAAAGGTGTTGTCTTTTGAACCACTTTCCTAGACACCAACGGCGTTAACCAAAAGCTTTGATACCAATTGTTGGGAAATCAAGCTCACACAAATACACTAAGATAAATATAAGCACACTATTGTATGAGATATAAAATAATGACACAAGAATTTTACGTGGAAAACCCAACTGCGAAAAACTACGGGGAGATATCTTAGAAATCCAGTATGAAAAATAATATGGAGAATACAAACTCTCAACTGAGAAATAAACCAACTATTTATTCCCTCTCTACCTTAATGCTCAAACTAGAGCTTTCTCTCTACCTCTCTTGCTCTCTAATGTTGGTGTGTAGAAATGAGGAGCCAAAGCTCCCTTTTATAGGAGAAAAATGGCATTGAATGTCATCCCTAACCACTAACAATCAATGATAATTATGAATGTTATTCCCCCAACTACTACCAACCAAAATTGGAGCCAATATTCAACACCTATTTTATGGTTATTGATGATTATAGGCCATTTGCAAAGTTTTATTTAATATTCCGCCTATGCTTCTTGAAAAGCTTGTCCCACGTTAGGGAGTAGGGTAGGATTGTTCAAGGATTGTGAGCCGGCTATAAAAATATTGGCCTTTCTTATGAAAATGAGAGTCCATATTATCAACTTGCAACTAGTTTCGGATAAAAGGCATGGTCATCTTGTGCTTGTTTCTTTCTGCGTGTACTATGCTAGCTTCTTAATGCTATTATCGGTTACTGCAAAGAGGATTCACTTTTTTATGTTGTTTATACCACTTGTCCTCAGATGGCATACCCTGGTTCCAGTTTAACTACTTTTTAAGTTAATGTGCATCTCTTTTATTGGCAGGCAATCTTAAACATAAAGACTTGATGGGGCAGGTTGTAAGCTCACAACCATATATAGGTGACCAAGACGAAAATATTGATGATGAGCCTGTGGACTCTGTTTTGAGTGACCAACCTGCAACTGTTGCTAATGATGAAGATAGCGAAACAGAATGAAATGGATTGATCCCCTCAAAAAAGTGAGTCCAGAGAATACTAAATTGGTAAATGCAATCAATGAGCTATATCTTTGCTATTCTATAGAGTTTTAGGCTACTGTTTTTTATCGTCTCATCAAAAGCATTGGTTATTAGTTCTATTTGATAGTCCATACCTCGAGATCAATAATACTTGACTGGCGAGGGAAATTTAAGGAACCAAGCAGATGAGTAATTCATGTGAAATGGTAGTTTAGTGAAAGTGGGCATTTCTTATACCCTTTCTGTCGCAAAAGATGTCTAATTTACAAACAAAAGCTTGTCACATAAAAAGATGTCTAAAGTACACAATTCAAATTCAAAATATTGGTTTTTCTTATGTGAAAGTTGTGCTCAAGTCTTATGGAGTACTTATGAAGAGATTAGTGCTTTTGTGCATACGTGATGGGTAATACATGTGTCATATGACCAACATGTGTAGTTTTATGAACTGCAAAATTGGATGTTGAGTTCGTAGCAATCTCTTAAAAGACAGTTATTTATTTTTTGGGATTGGTGTTGGGGGGGTAATATTAAGAGACAATAGTCGGCAATATCTTAACCGAGACTATGGATGGTGCTATGTTCATCTGAACTCTGCCAAGTACACCATATTCAGGGGACGATGTCATGACCCTTTTTCAAGACTGATCAGCTGTGACAATTGCGATGATCTCTGACTAGTCATTGCAAAGGCTAAATTTGATTATATAATATCCGCAATTTCATGGTGGGCTTTCAAGATTTCTAATTCAGCTAGGTGGTTAAGAACGAGTATTGTTAATAACTGGAATAAATTTGTATAGAAATTTAGGTTTATAATTAGTATACATCTGTTACAATATTGGCTATCCCCCTTTGTTCTTTTTCATTTTAGAATTTGCCATTTCTTCTTCAGGAGTAGATCTTGACTGGCTGCAGCTTGAAATATAGAGAACAGATCTGTCATGCTTCTTGAATCTAAATAACCAGATTAGGTTCTGTGCATGTTTTCATTTGTGTTTGTGAATTTTTGAAAGTGAGAAAAAAAGAGGGAAATATAGGGAAGAGATTAAAAAGTCGTTTGTTTGTGAGTTTTTCAAGGAGGGAAAAGAAAGAAAGAAGAGAAATTTTGAATAATTTTCCTCCCAAACTTGGAAGATTTGGGAGGAAATTTATTAAGGACTTAGATGACATATTAAAATATCACAAGAATAGTTATAATGTTTCTCAAATATAATTTCAAAATAGTAAAATATCTTTTAAAATAAAATTTCTTTCAAAACTCAAAAAACACAGTAAAAGAAAGTAAATTTGTAAATTCATTTTATCTCCCTCTATTCTCTCCTAAGTTTTCAATTTTTTTTTCTCTACACTCACAAACAAGCATGTTATAATTGATATTTTCACAGTTATTCTCAGGTGAATGTATAGGTTTCTTTTGCCTTGTCCAGTGGACAGAGCTACAACTCATAAATTTGTTAAAATTTGGCCAAGATGCATGTATACTTGGCTCAAGCTTTACTAATTTTGTAACTTTAGTAGCGTTGTGCTCATGAGAAAATAGCATGTTTTGCTGATTTTTAGGATTTTCTGGTCCCATGCTACTTTACCATACAAAGCAAATTTGCAGATTGTATCAATGTAAGGGGTAAAAAACCCGATAGAGTATTGATATATAAGACGGCAAACATGTTGATTATAAAACATCGACTTACGTGCATACATAGACACATAAAACCTTAGCAAATTATAGAAAGATACTCGGCAAAAAATACTTTTAACCCACTGTGGTTATAATGTTTTAAGTAATTAAATTAGCTGTCTTTTAAAATATTCAATTAAATTTATCAGACTTTTTTAAAATGTTCAATCAACCCATTCCGTCCAATTTCTTGGACGGACGTTAACAGATCAGCTTGGATTGCTTACGTGGCTTTTTAAAAAAAATAAAAAATGACGTGGTAATTACGTGGCAATAGATACATATTAGCTCCTTTCTTTTATTTTTTAATGGATTTTCTTTATAATTTTTTCTTTTCAAACAAAAAAATAAAATTAAAAAAATCATTGTGGTAAAAAAAAAAATTAAAATAATAATAAAATTAAAAATGACAAAAACATAATAAAAATAAAACAAAAAATCAAAACATCTTTTTTCTTCAACTAAAACAGATTTAATGATCTTGATTATTTGCTTAAAGCTTTAAAATATAGGCAATGAGGGAAGCTTTGTCCCTGCGCTGGATGAAATCTTGGTCAAAACCGGCGTCTCGAAGGCGTTTCTAGACTGCATCATCGCTAACAGGGGTTCGCAAAACCCTAGAAGAGAAAGCTGGAGTTTTTTCAATAAGAGTGACGGCAAATTGGGGACTCGCCATGGACAAACCCTAGACCTATTTGAATCGATGAATTGAGTTGAGTTCTTTATCTAAGTTTTTGAAACAATTAATAATGATTCCCTTGTAGGTGGTGGCCCTCAATTTTCCCTCTCCGCTTTTTTCCTCCAAAACCTTTCGTATTCTCTTTCTATATATATATATATATATATATATATATATATATATATATATATATATACCTATTTGCTAAACAAGTAAATTGTTAAGCATAAGTCAGAATATTTTTGTTAAAGGTTCAATGGATTGGATTCTGATGTGGGGATCGGTCGTAGATCTAGAATCCTCATATGTATATAGATCTGTTTTGAATGTTTTTGATTTTTTTACTTTTAATGTTGTCTTTTTTTTTTTTTATGGAAAATATGTTTGGTTTTTTAATTGATTAAGATTTGATTTATCTTGAGAAATAAATTTAATTTAATGAATGAAAAGATATTTTATTTTTATTAGTTTTTATTGTGTTTTATTATATTTTTGTCATTTTTAAAGCTTTAAAATGTTAAAAATGAGTCAAAAAATAAATTTTTTATTTTTTATTTCCATATCATTGTTGCTGATTGGCCACATCATTTTTTATTTTATTTTCCCTTTTTTTTGGCTTCCACGTATGAAAAATTTTGACTGCCGTTAACCAGATTTGACAGAATGACCCAATTTAACAATTGTTATTAGTTCAGTTAGTTAATTTGAAAAATTAAAAATTCAATCAGGTATTCAATAAAACGTGCCAACATCGGTGACCAAATCATTAGTTTTGCCATATTAAAATTAATATTATAATATTAATTTTTATTAATATTATTCATATTATAAATATTTAGGTAAAGAAAAAGAAAAAAAATAAAACAAAATATTATTTTTATTTTTAAATATTTAATAAATATTTTAAAACGTAAAAGTATTTTTATTTTTATTTTTAAAATAAAACATACATATTATAAATATTATAATATTAATTTTTATTAATATTATAAATATTTAGGTAAAGAAAAAGAAAGAAAATAAAACATAAAAATATTTTTAAAACCACAGTGGGCCAATTGCATTTTTTTTAAAGTATAGTGATTCAATAGTATTAAGAATTTGGCTGACTAGCTTGCTACGTAGGAAATAACTTATTTTATTTTATTTTTTAAAAAGCCACGTAAGCAATCCAAGCTGATCTGTTAATGTCCGTCCAAGAAATTGGACGGAATGGGTTGATTGAACATTTTTAAAAAGTACAGTGGGCTAATTGAATATTTTAAAAGCACAGTGGTTAATTGCTTAAAACACTATAACCACAGTGGGGTAAAAGTGCTTTTTGCCAAAGATACTCTTATAATTTCTACATAAATTTAGAGAGAATAAGTAAGAGAAAAAGAGAGAGAAATCATTCAGAGAAAATCATATCTTTCTTTCAGTTATTCATTCCTTATATAAGCAAGGCAGGAGTCACGGGGGAGGAAGAAAACTTCATGGGTGAGGAGGAAAGAAGAAAAGCAGGAGAAGAGTTCCCTCACATTGAGGGAACGTAGGTAATCATATTGCAACATTATGTCTTATTATTTTTATAGGTTCACGTTAGTCGCAATCTAAATTTATCATGAATTAATTGACATACAAATCATTTTTCAAACTCAATTTCATCATTAATAAATAAATAAATAATACTCCCCACCATTCTAAATATAAGATCATTATTGAGTTTTTAAGACAATTTTTTGATACATTTTCAAACTAAAAAAGAACATCAATATATTTAATTTTAATAAATTCAAATATGAATATTGTGATTAATTTTAAAACATCCATAATATTTATTTGGTGAATTAGAAATAAAAATAAGAATTGATTAACTATAATTAAACAAATTAAAATATAAAAATTAATAATGAGGAAGCAATCTAAGAATCTAAATCCATTAAACAATAAACGTAATAAGTAATTCAATCTCTTCTATTTTTATAACTTAATTGTGGGTTTGATCTTTCTTTTCTTTAATTTAGTAATTTTACAATTAATGTGGGTAAACATAGATAATGAAAATTTAAAGATTAATTATAACCCATTAAATTTTTTTCGAGTAAACATGAATTATGAAAATATCATATCTTAACAATAATTTATCAAAATATCTTAATTAATTTAAATTCACATAAGAAATATAAAATGAAGGTATTTTAATAACTAAACATGAATACAAAATCAATTAAACATTAAAGCACAATTAATAGAAGAGATAAAAATATTGTCATGAATAATTATTTAATTTCATCTTCATCATAGATTAAAAAATTTAATTGGACATGCAAATAAGTAAAACTAACTAAAATAAAGAAAAAGAAGAAGAAGAAAATTAAAAAAAAAACTCCCATTATTAATTATCATCCAATGAGCGTACAATGAAGAAATAATTTAATTCTACTCCTAACCTAAACTAATACATAAAAAACAGCTAATATCTGCCTTCCTAACATCTCTTGATACTCCTCTATTTATATGAGTAGGGATTTAATTTTTTTTCATGTAAATTTCAACTTTCTAGTGATAATCAACTTCTCAAAAAAGATCTTTTAGATAGAACTTCCTTTTTTTATTGGATTTAACTTGCACACTGAGATTGTTTCACCTCCCTCATTCTCTTTGTAGGATTCTGCTTGGATATTTTGTTCCATAAATTGGAGTATTAAATATTGCTTGATCACCAATATTTTGACTTTATTGTAAAAAAATATGAAATCCTATAAAATAAAATAAAGCATGTGTAGACACTTGAAATTTCACTTTCTTTTTACTAACCCTACAAGAAGACAAAAGTGTAATTTCACCCTGACGACAACCTTGCGGGAGGGCAGAAGTGTAATTTTGCCCTGACAACAACATGTTCAACAAATGATCGCCAAGCTGAAGATGGGGTCATAAGAAGCCACCATAAAAATCCCTGAGCCGCAGACAAACTAGTCGACTGTCCCGTTGACTCCGGAAGATACTCGTCTACTTTTAGCTTCATTTTCTCGGATCTAAAAATAGTCAAACTTGATGACATTGCGTAGCCCTCAGAAAGAGCTTTTTGGTATGATATGACGTCTCCTATGTAAGACCCCGAATTTTATGAAATAAAAGTATTCAATTTTTCTATATAATTATTATTCAGTAAATGGTTAAATTGATAAAAGTTTAAAGTTATGGGTGAAATGTGCAAATTTTGCAAAATAAGCAAGTGGTTATAAAATATTCATTTTGTCGGGGAATATTTGTTTGGTCTTGAAATATTCTTGTTGTCGGGGAATATTCGTACGACGGCGCAACCATTTGTGGGCCCCATAACAGAATAACTATCGGATGAAGAAAACGACAAATTTGAGTTTTTATAAATAACGGCGTAATCATTACCAATTAACATCGTTGGAATACCCGGTGGGTAAAGTAAATTAATACGCTATTGTTGTTGCACAAGAGCAATACCAGTATTGCCTGGTATTTTTGAATTATTGATTCTTACGTAAAAGGCACTACTCAATAATTGTTACAAAGTAATTATTGCTCAATATTTTTTTATTAGTTCAATAAATTGTTGCGTTGATATTTTATATTATTGTTGTTCAATAATTGTCACCGCACAATATTTTCCATTATCGATCAATAATTCATATTATTTGAATAATATTATTAGATAGCATTATTGACAATGTCTAGAAAGTTTCATCGAGGAGAGGTTTGGTCACCTAATCGGCTACCAATAAGGAGAAATCCTTATCGAAAAACCCCTCTTTCCCAGGAACGACATTTGTTTGTCCTAATTGTGATTCTGTAATATTATTTGTGAATAATTAATTATTGATTTATATGACAAGGAAATATTTATTTTATATGGATATAAATGATGGATATATTTATTGTGGATATAAATGAAGGAATTAATGCTGATTTATTTTATTAGTATTTTGTCGAAAAGAAGAACAAAATATGGGATTTTCAGAAAAATTAGTTTATTACTTGATTTTGTAAAATCCATAACTCTTTGTGTATAACGAGTTAGGAGATGAACCATATATCAAAAGAAAGCCCTGGTTGTAAGCTAAACGTAGAAATTTGAATCACCCAAATATTCTTTGTGGATTTTTCGTGGTGACTGTTTGAGTGAAATCGATACGAGGGACTTATAATCAAAATCAAATCGTTGTTCTTAAAGCTCTATTGCGTGAGTTATAATTTTGATCGTAGTTGGATCGTTGTGATTTTTGGATATGTTATACATATATAAGTGGAGTATATGTCCACAAATTTTAAACCGTTAAAAATGAATGTATGATTTGTTATGAATTTTAAGAGGTGTTGAAAATCATCCGTATGTGGATTTCAGACATTTTTTGTTTGGAATTTGGAAAAATTTAAAGCTACAAAGTTGTAGAGAATTCGATTTCGTATGGAATGGACATAAAATTCGTATTTTTCTGATAAAAGGGCTATTTATTATGAATTATTGAAGTTTCTGATTATTGTTTAAATGATAAATAATTTTGAAAATTTCTAGAATTGGTGGGCCCCACCTTTGGTTGGTGAAAATTTGCTGAAATTCTATTTCAAAAGTGGTGGGTGGGAATAGTAGCAGGTAAAACCATCAGGTAGTAGGTCAAGTCTGCTTTGGCGTTCTAACATTTTCCTATAAATAGGGTGCTGAGTTAGAATTAAAAATCACACCAGAAACAAGTTTTCTCTCTTTCTCTCTATATTATCGAGCGTATTTTGTGAGTATTTAGATACATTGTGAGTTGATATTCAGTGCAAGTTTCCTTTAACGTCATATTCGATATTCCAGTCAGAAGTACTGCTCTTTTGAGGTAAGGGATATTGTCATTATTATAGTAAGGGATAGTAAAGGATATTAAGGGATGTTATTTTCTTCATAATGATGTTATTCTTTCAATATCATTAGACAAAAATATTGGTATGAATTTTATTGTGAAATTTTTACCTTTTTCATGTTTGGGAGTTACTTATTCACGTATATTAATTATTCACGATATACGATCTTATTCATGTATATGGCACAATTTACGATATAACATTAATTACGATACGATTACTATGTATTTAATCTGAGAATACTATTCATGAGTTACTATTCATGAGTTACTATTCATGAGTTACTATTCACGAGTTACTATTTATGGGGTACTATTCACGACAAACTTGGTTTTTTTTTTGACCAAATTATCGTTGATTTATGAATATTGCTCTTGAAATTAAATTCATGTTTTGATCATATTGTTTTATTATCATATATAACATTTTTATAACCCTGGTGATGGAATTTCTTTTTGACTTGAGTGTAAAGATGGGTAGATTATTGGTATGTTCGTGACTATGAGTTCTCTTTGGCCAGTAGTGCAAAGTTGAATTGTTGACTGGTATGATCATGACCATTGAATTTACAATTGAATATCTTTAGCTTAAGTGCAAAGGTGAATTGATCAGCATGGTTATAATTATTGTTTATATAAATTCGAAATGATTATATATTTCTTTGAGATATTAATATCTTTCTTTGAAGTGCAAAGATGATCTGTTGTTGAATATCTTTGGCCGGTAGTGCAAAGATGATCTGTTGTTGAATATCTTTGGCCCGTAGTGCAAAGATGAATTTATTAGTATGATTATAAATAGGAACTGTGATTTGGTATAACCATGATCTTTGATGTTTCAGGTAAAGACAGGTGATGAAAATTATCTTCGTCCTGGGTGCGAAGAGGAATTTAGAACCACAATTATGATTATGAGTTATTCACATGATTGTGGATCGGAACTGTTAATTGATGTTACAGGGATAAAACATTGTTGGTGGTCTTTTAACATGGAGAAGATAGACTTTATGGTCTATTTGACTCTTCTAATGGATTGCTCGTTCCGCTGCAACTATTGTTGAAAAGTTTTATCATCTACCATATGTTCTAAATCTCTGATTTATTACTGACGAAGGCTATTGATAATTTATTTATCTTTAGTCTTGATATTTTTTACTTGGCTAGTTATGCTCACCCTTTTGCTTCACAATTCCTTTCAGGTAATAAGAGTGTAGCTGGGTCGAGCAGGGGTAACAGGGGAATTGAACGATGGTCTCTAGCTGTGGAGGTTCTCCTAAGCAAAGATAGAAAAGTGTGTTGTATTTTATATATCATTTAGTAGTTATATTTGGTGAATCAAATAGGGTGAGGCGAACCCAACGTTGGAAGGGTGTTTTGCCACTATTATACAAGATGTCTAACGACATGCGACTTCGTGTTATTATAAGACAGGGTTGTGCACATCCACTTGCTGAGTATATCTACGAGCACTACCTGTATAATCTTGGTGTTTGGTTGAAATATAATTCTCAATTGGAGACAGTGGAGATAATGATATGTCAAGAAAAGACTCACCATTGGAAAAAATATGATAATAATCTTCTCATTTTTCTTTGGGGTCTATTGGGTCAACCAAGGATAATTCTGTGGGCATATGATATCTATCATAACCTAGACGCATGGCCTCCCATGTATGAAGGTTTCTTTGAGCACTTTCTAAAGATTTTAATTTCTAAAACAGTTACCTTTATGTAAGGTGCCATTGTGACGTGCTATCCAAGGTTGGGACATGAGTCACAGTTGGTATATATTTGTATCGAAACTCACAACATATGTGTTTTTGTATTTTGCACGACATTTGTGATAATAAGTTGTAGTTGTTTTCTATACCATGTTTTTGGCGACTCAGAATAGGTTGGATGGATTGAACCTATTTTGGGGGTGTCACATTTGGTATCAGAGCATAGGGATATTGTGACAACCCGAGAATTTGAATATTTTTAAAATTTGTATTAAATGATTTAAGGTTCAATATTAGAACCTAGACAGAAAATAAGTGTATGCGTTTGATATTTTTAAGATGGAATTTTGAGGATTTCAAAATTCTGCAAAGGATTTAGGTGAATTATTCAGGATTAAGGAAATACGTGAATATGTTCTGTGCATATGTGTACAATATGTGGTTAAGGGTCAAGGGTTGACCAGATAAATGATACCTGTAACAAACCCTAAGTATATATTAAGAACGTCAACGTTCGGTTAGAAAACCCTAGCGATTAACAAGAAACCCTAAAACCGATTCTGGAAACCCTAATTTCAGTTCCGGGAATCCAAAACCCTAATTCGGTGTATGAAACCCTAAATTGGGAACTTAATACCGTAAGTGTAAATAATTATAAGATTAATTAGGGTAAAGCTTAATTAATTAGCAAACCCTAATTTCACATTTTGAAAACCCTAATTTATTGATTTGAAACCCTAATTTATAAATAGGGAAAACTTAAGTGTTAATTTAATACTTTTAATGTTAATTAGGAAATATTAATCCTAATTTTAAAGTTATAAGTAATTAGAAAACCCTAATCTAATTACGAAAATTTAATTTCTAAATTAGAATATTATTTTTCTATTAGAAACTCTAATTTTTGGGTTGTGAACCCTAATGCATGTTTTTGACCCTAATTGCTAAATTAGTAATTTTAATTAGGCAATACTAATCCTAATTAGCAAGAATTAAATTATGATTAAGAAATTTTAATATAATTAGAAAATCCTAATTATAATTTAGAAATATTAATTTTCTATTTTTGAAAACCGAAATTCGAAAATGTTAAAAACTGAATTGCAAAACCTAAGGGTTCAAACCTTAAGGATTTTCCAAACCCTAAACCCTAAGGGTTTGCATCAAAAGTTAATTATAGAATTAAAATTGTATGGAAATGACCATTTTACCCTTTTTGTATTATTTAGTAAATATTAGATATTTTGGTTAATTTGTGTGGAAGGGGACTTGACAAGTGTCCCACTACACCACAAATCAGCCATGAGGCCACATTGCAACATCCTTGGCCATAGAATCAAAAAGTTGAGAGATTAAAGTAAGAAAAATCTTACTTTTGTGTTCATTTTAGCCAAGACCCTTTCTTTCTCTTCAACCTCCGAAATTTTGAGAGGAAGTCAGACAAAAAAATAAAGCCATGATCATTTCATATCAAGCCTATATCAAAATCAGAAGTCAGAATCCAAGATCAAAGCTCAAAGTGGTAAAATCCCTAAATCTTAAAATTTTATGATTTGATGTTTGATGTTGTAATTGATTGTTTAAAGTTGTGTTAGAAGGTGCCTATAAGTGATCTAGGTTGATAGATCAAGGATCCATATCATGTAGATGCATGAAATCAAGATTTTTGAAACTAACTTAGAACCCTAAAAAGGTCGCCTGACAAGCTAATGTCAATGGCCATAGATCTCTTTCTGTTTTTAATTTTTCTTTTTTTATGTTATAAATATGTTCCTTGACATGAGGACTATGATCTAAAACAAGAAACAAGGCCAGATCCTTAGTATATTAAGAGTTACAAGTGGTCAAACAGCGTTGACCGTTCACGGAAATGAAATTTTGGGCAGCCTAGAATTCCAGAAGTCCTCTCACAAGATATTTCAGGCGCTAGATCTTGCTATGTTTAAGTTGTTATGTGATTTTGTTGGTTGTATCTTGTAGATTGACATGCAGGCTATACATCCAAACCATTAGATCCCTCAGATCTTTCTCAGAATCAAATATATTGGTTGTCAAACCACCGTTGACCTACACACCGGAAGGAGATTCTGGGTAACCCAGAATCTTTAAGACCCGTTTCCTGACCACTAGTTTGACCGGCCTTGATATCTTAGATCTGTTGTTGTTAAGATGATCCGAGGTTATGTAGTTGTACAGGGACATGAGAACTACACAATGGAACCTTAATATTACATTAATCATACCTGGAAGGCCTAGATCCGGAGGCTCAAAGTAAGATTTAATAATCGTTCTTCATTTCGGAAACCCAGTAAATGAAGAACGACTTCCGACATGCTTTTCTGCAGCTTAGATCTCTCGATTAAGTAATGTTTTGGCCATGAAGTCAGTTGCTAGTGGTAGTATGGTACCTTTAGCGACACTTAATTAATTAATTAAATAAATAGAAAAAAATGTTTTTTAATTATTAAAAATACATAATAAATTATGAAAAATTATTTTAAAGTCTGAAAAATAGTTTTTAATTATTTTAAGTATATTTCAAAAATATTTAGTATTTTGGAATATAAATGGTATTTAATTTATTTAATTATAATATTAAATAAATTATTTAAAGATGATTTTAATACATAAAAAATCATGAAAAATAATATTATGGTATAATAAAATATTTTAAGTTATTTTTAGTGACTTTTAATATTTTGTGATGAATTTCATTAAATAATCAATATTAATGATAATTAGTTTATTTAATAAATATATTAAATAAATTATGGAAAAATAGAATTAATGATTTAAAATCATATAAAAATGATTTAAGGGTTATAAAATATTTTAAGTTATAAAATATAACTTTTGATATTTTGTCATGAAAATATTAATATTTTAATATTAATAGCAATTATCGGATAATGAATTTAATTGTTTAAAAATCATATAAAGGTAATTTTAAAGTATTAAAAATACTTTTGTGATATTATAAATATATTATAATATTATTTATGTATTTCATTAATATTTGATACTAAATAGATATTAATGATAATAGAATATATTGTGGTATTTATATTATATAAATACGTTATTAATGATTGAAAAATCAAGATAAATGATAATAATTATTTAAAAATTATTACAAACTTACGAAAAATATTTCAAATGTTAATAAATTATCTAAGATAATTGTTAAGTGTTTTGGCAGAGTTTAATTGAACTTAAACTCAAGTATTGTCCGACTAGACCATCAGGATGTTAGAATTGTGTCGAGTTCATCTCAGACTGCAATAGTTTGACTTGATACCGAGTCTTATGTGCTGAATAGACTGATAGGGTTATATGTTATGTGTTTAGGTTATTCTATGTATATATATAATAGTATTATATTGTGATGATATTATTCTATTATTGGAGATCTATATTCTAATAATAGGTCTTCAGATAAAGCGTTATAAATTATGTAGCGGTAATCAACGGTTCAGGCAAGTTTGTTTTTACGTAACTCTACTAAGAGTTGTTTCATTCGGATAAGCTTATGGTTAATCATTGCTGGTTGCCATAAATTGTACTCTGTACATATTGTAGATGTATAAAGCGGTATGAAAGGTCGATCACCTTCATTACCAGTTGGTTGAGATATATTTGTTCATGATAATACTTGTTCAGGTAAAAGTTTGTTCTGCTTAGTTCACAATTATATTGTTGAATTATAGCCAGCTTATTATTCAGATTCTTTCAATCATGATATATCGTTATATTATTGAAATTAAACTTTGTTGGTGAAAATCAATACGCTTAAAAACACGCAAGTGCACGTGGTCAACAAGTAATATAGTAGTGAATAATGTATCGGTCCCACGAGGACAAAATATCAAGAATCTTAACTTCACAATTATCAATTTTGTATTAACCCTAATTTTATTAAACTAATCAATTCAATGGTTTTAAATTATATATATAAAAAACTAAATAATAAAGAAATAAACTATTACAAAACAGTCACCAATAACGAAATCCAGAATTTCAAACAATTAATGGAGAATTAGACTTATGATTTCACCCTGAGCTTCACTCTGATTTTCAAACATTTATTCCAACTCAATTCAATATTCCAGTTTATTAATCAAGAACACGAACGTAGTAAGAGCCACCTCTCGATGCACTAATACCATATTAACATCAATCCACAATTAAGATAGAAATCCGTTAAACACCTAAATTAACCAACTCACTATATCTCTATGTGAACTGCAATCAAAGAAGGTTTAAGTTTAAGCTCTCTATACGATTACATGTGATGTCAAGCATATCTCTACCTTCACAATAATCACAAATCTGCTATCGACAAAATTCATGACACATGCTATATTAATCAGTCTCAGATCCGAATCTCTCTCTCGATTCCTTTCAAATCCACAAAGAACTGTTGATCAGACAATTCATAAATTCACGCTCAAATTAACATAGATAAACTGAAAATATCTTATTGAATTGGAAATCAAAGTTATAGAATCATCGTTTCGCCCAAAGATCCATCACAAGTATAATAAGTAAATTAGTTCATAACGAATAAACTAAAAACTGAATAATTTGTTGAAAACATCCTTCCAATTACAAATAGATGAAAGAGAAGAAGAATTATGGAAAACCCCTTCACGTAGCCTCGATTTGCAACCGTCGTGACAATCTTTGAAAATTACTCCTCCAACGTTCGCTCTTCAATCCTTGAAATCGCTCTTGAATTATGCCTTTGTGTGTTGTAAGATTGTTGTTTTTCTACGAAATAACAAGCTCTCTTTCTCCTCTGGTCGAATTCTCTTTTTATTAGAGTCCAAACGCATCATTCCAGTCCAACAAACCGAGCTCTAGCAGAAGTTGAAACTAAACAGGACAATTCATAATCGGGACCCCGCCTAGTGGCGAAAAATGCAATAACAAAAGTTCGCTTCCCGGGAAAATAGCTACTGACTTCCAATTTTTCTTACTTCCACTTTTTTCCACTTTTGCTCCAAAAAGACCGCCTTTCTTCACCAATTGCATCCATGACTACCCTACACATAAAATAACATGAAAGAAGTAAAAATGAACACAAAACACGAAGATAACTACGAATTTAAACTTGAAATGAATATCGATTCGTGTATATAAAATCCACTTATCAAAATCTCCCAAACTTGAACCGTGCTAGTCCTCGAGCACAAAACAAACTACATGCTATGTAATGCAATGAAATGCAATAACAATCTAAATATCTAAAAATCCAACAACATCGCATAAACTAACTTATCCCATCGGCCTCAGAGAAAACAAGCAACTTTACAATACAAATTATCAAAACCAATCCACACTTACGTATTAATTCTCAACTCTTGAACAATTATCACTGGTATAGCGTGCGTGTGTGATCAACATCTAAGATAACT
The DNA here is from genome assembly GCA_020205615.1 of Panax quinquefolius. Taxonomy (NCBI): domain Eukaryota; kingdom Viridiplantae; phylum Streptophyta; class Magnoliopsida; order Apiales; family Araliaceae; genus Panax; species Panax quinquefolius. Next base: position 32,689,048 of record CM035166.1, read on the forward strand.
GATACGTACCCAAATTCAATACATAAACAACTTCTTAGAAGGAATCATACAGTGCAAACTTAAAAATCTCAAAGATAGGCACGACTCAACTAAAATTAAACTCAACCAAATTCAAGGGTACATGCAGGATACTTATACTTTCTTTTCTTCCTTTTTTTTACACGGGGGCTTTTTGCACTTTTCCCGTTTTATTCTTATCTCTCTTTTTTTTCTTCTAAATATACATAAATGACTGTGCAACGTCTCATCCCATTAGGCTAATAGTATTACCCCTTAGCTAGCTTTCGACCAACGACTCCCAGACCATAAAAGACCTTAGGGCGCTAGGTGTAAAGACAATCCCCTCGGGCTTACTTGCTCAAGTAACAAAGGCCCCGAAACAAGACTAGTCACCATGTATACCCTATTTTCTTTTTTTTTATTTTACAAAGCTTATATACCCTACATATATTCCCCCAAACTCAGGTTCTTGCCTAATTAAAGACTTCACTACCTATCCTTGTCATTTTATGGTTCACCCTAGCATTATCCTTTAGGAACTTTTTATGTATCAATTTGAACTAACCGGTCAACAAAGATGTTATTCGTGTTACCCTTTTTATATCAGTTTCTAACAAGTCCAAGAATTGATTCATAACCGAAATTATATCATAGTTCTAATAATCCATACTATATTGGTTAACTTGTTCACAACCTCATCATTGGCCCACAAAAATAACATGAAAAATGCGACACCGTTGGACATATGCAAACACACTATTTAAATTTTTTTTTTATTATATATATATGAAAACAATGCAAAATCCTAACTACTATGCAAATACCTATTCTATAATGCAAAACTAGATATGACAACAAAAAATTTAGAAATGCATGTATGCAACTAAACAAATTACTCCCCCAAACTTAAATAAGACAATGCCCTCATTGGATAACAATAAAGTGCAATAGGACTTCCCTGGAATCGTCTAAGTCTGGGGCGGTGGTTGGTGCTCTTCCTCATCGGAATCACTATGAGAAAATCGAGGTAAAGGACCGGGTTATTGATATGGAAATTGAGCTGCCGGGTTGAAACTTTGGAGCATTGTGTTGAATGAGGCGAAAAATGCGTTCATGGCATCAAACATGTGATCTTGGCGCATCGCCAATCGCCGCATTTCGGCCAGGTCGCCTTTATTACGCGATTCATCCGATTTTGGAACTCAAAGAACCGAGTACTAGAAATTGCCTCATCATGCGGGACTCGCTTCGGCCTTGATCTCCCATCATTTCATCCTCATCTCCCGAGGTATCTTCGGCATCGACCTCGTCTTCTGACGCAGATGGGAAAATAAAACCCAAACCCCATGGGTGTGACTCTCCTTCACCCCAAACTGAATACCGCGCAATCATTCCTGAATCAAGCAAAGCTAGCGACGGTTGAGTGGGCTCATCATCAGAATAATGCACCCCGGCGTTGCGGCACAACGCACATATAAGTGAAGGATGTGGCAAACCGCTCGAAAAATTTCCACGTAAGCACCGGTGGATGGAGAAACTGATGATGGCCCCGACGTCGATAATGAAATCTTGCACAATGGCATAAACAGTAACGCCTTCTCTTTGGTGACGTCCGAAGTGTGTTGGGACAGAAGTAATTTTGCACATAAAAATGCGTACCATATCTTTCCATACCGGCTTAAGTCCTTGCTATTGAACACCGTTCCTCCCTTCCTACCTTTGGTCCAAGATGTGCGGCTTTGTCAAATTTTTAATAACCTCCTCATAATCCGGTCAAAATCCTCATTTGGGCATATCGACAATGGCGTGGCACCAAGAATCGATAGTAAGCATTAATTGCATCACATCCGAATCGGAACCATTCGACCCAAGACAAACGCTTTGAAAGGAGCTTTGTCTCTGCGTTTGCATAGAATTCCTCGACAATATTAACCACTACGGGTGTCGGATGTTCGGTGAATTTGATCCACCTTTTGGTGAATTTGGGACATCATCTCCCCGTCGTTCCCCTCGGGGCCAAACCACTTTCTCGGCGTAAGTGCCTTAGATTGCATGTACTCATAACTGGCACGTGATGGCGGCACTCACAAATTTTCGGTGGTCATATGTGGTTGGCGGTGGAGCGGCGCTTGAACTCGCCCCCCGCTGGCGTTTAGGTGTCGGTTGAGAAGCCATTGAATTTCAGCAGTGAGCTCTTGCTAGTAAACACTTCCTTTTCCAAAACTTGGTTCAAGCACTTTATCAAACACTTGTAAAGGTTGGGGGTAGTTTACACAATTTGTGAAATTTGAACTTGGAAATTGGTGTATATGGTAGAGATGAGATGAAGGCCCAAGTACGCACTAGAATTTGCTCTCAAAAATAACCTCTCCAAATGCCCTAATTCGAAAATATGAATGTGGGAAGAAATAGATATGAGATGATATATATAGAGGTGTGTTGGTGTGATCACGAAGGTTGGGTAGTGGAGATCGTGTGTGAATTCAGTGAGTGGGGATGAGGTTTGTGATGTGGGTAGTGGGTAGTAGTGGTTTGGTAGGAGATAGCAATATGGTTTATTGAGGGAGAGTAAGAGCAAAGGAGTAGGCGTATATGTGTGTGGGAGATATGGCTAGGGTCGTGCCTTATAACAGGCATGTCTGCCCAAGTTTCAGAACCCCTGCCCCGGCGGGGGGTGCTAGGCCAAAAGGCCCGCCCCGGCGGGCATGCCCACTGTTAAAAAATTTGGCCAAAAATTTTTGAGATGCAAAATTCTCCAATTTTCCTCCATTTCGTAGTTGTTATTGCTCTGACTCACGTTGGACCTCTCTTGAAACCAAAAACATGCAATATGTTAGATAAATGACGACTTGGAGTTTCAATGAGATTTTTAGTACTTTTCAGAGATTTGTAGCAAAACTTATAATTGTCAAGACCTAACTATTGCTTCATAAACTATATCCTAACAAATTGAACATGAACTATGAAAAATAAAGAAAAGTTGGGTTGCCTCCCAATTAGCGCTTGATTTTAAGTCATTCAGCCTGACTACTCCCTGTTTTACTGTGTATCAGCGAGGGTAATGTTGTTGGCGTCCCAATTCGACTCGCCACCCCAGTAATGCTTTATCCATTGACCATTGACCTTGAACGTTTCTACCAGATTACGACTGTAGAGTTCAACGGCACCATGAGGAAATACTCGTTTTATAGTAAATGGTCCCGACCATCTTGACTTAAGCTTTCCTAGAAATAATCGTAGCCGTGAGTTGAACAAGAGGACTGATTGGCCCGGCTCGAATGTTCTTTGCACAATTTTTAGGTGGTGCCATCTTTTAACCTTTTCTTTGTATAGCTTGGCATTCTCGTAAGCTTGGAGGCGGAATTCGTCGAGCTCATTTAGTTGGAGTAGCCTCTTTTCTCCTACAGCGGCTTGATCAAAATTCAATTTTTGTATGGCCCAGTAAGCCTTGTGCTGTAGCTCCACCGGTAAGTGACATGCCTTTGCGTACAAGAGTTGATAAGGTGACATCCCGATTGGCGTTTTGTATGCGGTCCGGTATGCCCATAATGCGTCGTCCAATCGAAGTGACCAATCTTTCCGACTAAGATTTACGACTTTCTCCAAAATTTTCTTAACTTCTCTGTTCGAAACCTCCGCCTGCCCATTAGTTTGAGGGTGATACGCTGTAGCCACCTTGTGGTTTACCCCATACTTAGCCAAAAGAGCTGTAAATGACTTATTGCAGAAGTGACTACCTTCATCACTAATTATTGCTCTTGGCCAGCCAAACCTCGTGAAAATGTTTTTCTGAAGGAATTTGAGGACCACCTTGGCATCGTTCGATGGTAATGCTGCAGCTTCAACCCATTTCGAGACGTAATCCATCGCGAGTAGAATATACTGATTGCTCAAAGACGACGAGAATGGTCCCATGAAATCGATGCCCCATACATCAAAGATTTCCACTTCAAGAATTGTTTGTAGGGGCATCTCATTTCGTTTTGATATGTTTCCCACCCTTTGGCATCTATCACATGTTTTCACAAATTGGTGGGCGTCTTTGAACACTGTAGGCCAATAAAACCCAGATTAAAGCACTTTTGCCGCGGTGCGCTCACTCCTGTAATGTCCACCATATGCCGATGAGTGGCATTCTTGTAATATGTCATGGACTTCACTGTATGGGATACATCGTCGAATCATCTTATCGGCGCATTGTTTAAACAGATACGGCTCATCCCACATGTACCATTTGACGTCGTGAAGAAACTTCTTTTTCTGTTGTAGTGTAAGATCCGGGGGAAGCATCTTGCTTACAACATAATTCGCTAAGTCTGCATACAACGAAAATTCTACATTCAGCCCAAATAACTACTCATCCGGAATGACTCGTTGATCACGCATCTATCTTCATCCTTTTTCTCCGGATTTTCCAATTTTGATAAATGATCTAAGAACTTGATTCTCCGTCCCTTTCTATCTTTAATTTCTAAATCAAACTCTTGAAGTAGGAGAATCCATCTGATAAGGCGTGGCTTAGCATCTTTTTTTCACTATTAAGCATCGAATCGCCGAATGGTCCATGTAGACTATTACCTTAGTCCCGATCAAGTATACTCGGAATTTGTCGAACGCGCGTACACCATCGCAAGAAATTCCTTTTCCGTAGTAGTGTAGTTCATTTGAGTCTCGTGAGTGTTTTGCTTGCATAGTATATGGCGTGAAACACCTTGTCTCATCTTTATTAAAATGCCTCTAACCGTAGATAGTCGCCGCATCACACATAAGTTCGAATGGCCTTTTCAAATTCAGTGCGACTATCATCACGGGTGTAGTTAATTCTTCTTCAATAGGTCAAACGCGAACTTACATTCGCAAAGAAAGTCGAAAGTGGCATCCTTCTCTAAAAGATCGCATAAAGGTTTTTGCAAGCTTGTAGAAGTCTTTTACGAATCTCTGTAGAACCCAAAGATGCCCCGTAAAAACTTCTAATGCCCTTAATCGAGCCCGGTGGAGGTAGTTTCTCAATCGTGTCCAACTTTGCCTTGTCCACCTCCAATCCTTGAGCCGACACCTTATGTCCCAAAATTATGCCCTCTTCAACCATGAAGTGACATTTTTCTCAATTAAGTATGAGGTTTCAGATCCTTACATCATTGTAATAATACCATGACCAGATTCTCTAAGCAAGTGTCAAAATTGTCCCCATAGACCGAGAAATCGCCCATGAAGACTTCAACGCGTTTTCTCCACCATATCCGAAAAAATAGCCATTATATAATCACCGAAAGTTGCAGTGCATCAGACAAATCCGAATGACATTCTTCCGAATGCAAAGGTGCCGTAAGGGCAAGTGAATGTTGTCTTTCTCGATCCTCAAGAGCGATAAGTAATCGATTATATCCCGAATATCCATCCAATAAGTAGTAAAACTCATGTCCCGCTAACCCGCCTAACATTTGATCGATAAAAGGTAGCGGAAATGATCCTTTCGTTGCCTTATTCAATCTCCTATAATCGATGCGCACCCTCCAACTCGTCACCGTCCTTGTTGGAATTAACTCGTTATCCTCATTTCAATTACCAATCATTCCCCTTTCTTAGGCACACAATGAATCTAACTTACCCATTTACTGTCGGAAATTGGATATATGACACCGGCATCCAATAATTTCAGAATTTCCTTCTTGACCACTTCCTTCATGATTGGGCTAAGTCGACGTTGATGCTCCACCGATGGACTTGCATCATCCTCCATCAGAATCTTGTGCATGCAAAATGATGGGCTAATACCTTTTATATCCGCAATCGTCCATCTAATTGCTGATTTGTGATCCCTAAGCACCCTCAACAACTTTTCTTCCTGCAATTCGCTAAGTGCAGCAGAAATAATTACGGTGTAAAGAATTTAAATCGCCTAAATACGCACATACCGAGATGTTTAGGAGTGGCTTAAGTTCCAATGCTCGGTGGCTCCTCCAATGATGGTTTCAATTTTTCAAGAATCGTCTCCTCGGTGTGCGAGGTTCAACCGGTGCTTTCGAATCGGCTTAACTCTCGCAATGAGTCTAGCATCCGTAATAAGTCCACAAATTTCGGGTCGTTTTTTTTCTTCATCCCCAATAAGGTTGTTTCTAACGGATCATTGATCAAACTCTTGTTAATATCTTCGCTGGTAATTTGCTCAATTAAATCTATTGGATAACATTCTTCCTCATCTGTAGGATATTTCATGGCCTTGAACACGTTGAATTTTATTTCTTGATGTTGGACCCTCATTGTAAGTTCTCCTTTTTGCACATCTATGAGAGTCCTTCCCGTGGCCAAGAAAGGTCTCCCTAGGATGATCGGGATGTTCTTATCTTCATCAAAATCCAGTATGATAAAGTTCGCAGGGAATATAAACTTATCCATTTTTACCAAAATGTCCTCTACAATGCCTCTCGGATATGTGACTGACCTATCCGCCAACTGCAATGAAATATTCATAGGCTTTGGCGCGGGAAAACCCAATTCTGAGTATACTGACAATGGCATCAGGTTTATGCTCGCCCCCAAATCACATAAGCACTTGTTAAACGACATCTTCCCGATCGTGCACGGGATAGTAAAGCTCCCTGGGTCTTTGAGTTTTGGTGGTAGCTTTTTCTGTAACACTGCACTACACTCCTTTGTTAGTGCCACTGTTTCGAAATCTTCGCATTTCTTCTTCCTCGACAGAATTCCCTTCATAAACTTCGCATAACTCGGCATTTTCTCTAGGGCCTCTGCGAATGGGATGTTAATCTGGAGTTTCTTGAATACGTCTAAAAACTTTATGAAATCGCTTATCTCGATTTTGTTTTTGGATCCTCTCATTGAAATGGCGGTGGAGGATAAACAATCGCTCATTGTTTAACTTTATTTCTTCATTTTGTTACCCTCCAATCGCGTGCATCGCTATCAACTTTTTCATCCGGTGTTGTTTGAATTTTCTGACTATTCCCAACGAGGTGTTTTCCACTTCTCAACATAACTGCTTGACATTGCTCATGATTACCCTTCGGATTTCTTTCGGTGTCGCTAGGTAATGTTCCTTGTGGTCTATTATTCAATGCCAATGCAATTTGACCTATCTGATTCTCTATGTTTTTGATAGCAATAGCTTGATTCTTCATAGCCAAATCGTTGCTAGTCATGTACCTCGCCCATGTTTCCTCCCCATCGGATTTCCTGTCCTGCTGTTGAATCTGTTGTGGGTGACTATGAAAACCAGGGGGATATGATGGTCTTGGAGCTTGAGTTTGCTGATTATTGGTCCATAAAAGGTTTGGGTGGTTCCTATTCCCCTGGTTGTAGGTGTTTTGGTAAGTATTTTGCGGAATTCTATTGTAGTTGCCTATGAACCGAATCGGATGTCGGATTTATCAGACACCGCTTCTCGTCGGATGATCACCCGCACACAATTCACATACTACCATAACTTGCTGAACTTGTTAAACTTGAGCCCCTGCCATCGTATTTACCCTTTCATTCATCGTATCAAACTTTATGGATAATGTAGAAAGTCAGTGCTTCAGTATAGTGTTATCCATCTAATTCCAAGATCCCAACCGCTTTGCTTCGTGTGTCATTCTTCTTTGTGGGCCATTGGTAGTTATTTTCGACATTGTTTCTATCAAATTGTAGGCTTCCTCGTAATTCTTAGCCATGAATGCACCGCTTCGATGCCGCATCAATGCTTTGGTTCGACATTTCCATGTAGCTCGTTATAGAAGGTGTTCATTTGTAACCACTGGGCAATCCATGATGTGGGCACTTTCTCGAGTAATTCTCAGATCTCTCCCATGCCTCATATAGTGACTCTCCATTCTCACGCTTCAAACATTGTGATGTCATTCCTCATTTCATTGCAGTTTTCGCCAAAGGGGAAAAATTTGGCAAGAAATTTTGAGCCAAATCCTCCCACGTAGTGATCGAACCCGTGCCAGAAGAATGTAACCAACTCTTCGCCTTGTCCCGTAAAGTGAATGGGAACAAGCGAAGTCTCACTGCCTCATCCGACACCCCATTGTACTTGAACGTGTCGCACATTTCTAGAAAACTGAACAAATGCTCATTCGGATCATCGTTTGCCATTCCCCTAAACTGACATGAGTTCTGCATCATCTGAATGGTCCCAGGCTTTATTTCAAAAGTGTTCGCAGCAATTGCAGGCCTAGTATTGCTCGACTGCAGATCAGTCACCCTAGGTGTGGCAAAATTCCTCAACGCTTTCTGGTCTTTGGCAGCCATCGTTTCTTCCTTATCAGAATTTTTGAATTCGTTCCTTGTTTCCTCAATCCACTTACTCAACTTTTGAAATCTTCTGTCAATGTCGTCCTCAAAAGGAAGCAAGTCTGGATGTTTAGATCGTGTTTACATAAACCAGTGTCGAAAACCTGAAATAGAGAAAACAAAATAAAAATGTTTAAGTAAAACTGGACTAATTAAACTGATATTGTAAAAACAAATATTAAAATCTCGGCTAAAATGTTCCCCGGCAACGGCGCCAAAAACTTGTTGGTGAAAATCAATACACTTAAAAACACGCAAGTGCACGTGGTCAACAAGTAATATAGTAGTGAATAAAGTATCGTTCCCACGAGGACAAAATATTAAGAATCTTAACTTCATAATTATCAATTTTGTATTAACCCTAATTTTATTAAACTAATCAATTCAATGGTTTTAAATTATATATATAAAAACTAAATTAATAAAGAAATAAACTATCACAAAATAGTCACCAATAACGAAATCCGGAATTTCAAACAATTAATGGAGAATTAGACTTATGATTTCACCCTAAGCTTCACTTTGATTTTCAAACCTTTATTCCAACTCAATTCAATATTCCAGTTTATTAATCAAGAACACGAACGTAGTAAGAGCCACCTCTCGATGCACTAATACCATATTAACATCAATCCACAATTAAGATAGAAATCCGTTAAACACCTAAATTAACCAACTCACTATATCTCTATGTGAACTGCAATCAAAGAAGGTTTAAGTTTAAGCTCTCTATACGATTACATGTGATGTCAAGCGTATCTCTACCTTCACAATAATCACAAATCTGCTATCGACAAAATTCATGACACATGCTATATTAACTAGGTCTAGATCCGAATCTCCTCTCTCGATTCCTTTCAAATCCACAAAGAATTGTTGATCAGGCAATTCATAAATTCACGCTCAAATTAACATAGATAAACTGAAAATATCTTATTGAATTGGAAATCAAAGTTATAGAATCATCGTTTCGCCCAAAGATCCATCACAAGTCTAATAAGTAAATTAGTTCATAACGAATAAACTAAAAACTGAATAATTTATTGAAAACATCCTTCCAATTACAAATAGATGAAAGAGAAGAAGAATTATGGAAAACCCCTTCACGTAGCCTCGATTTGCAACCGTCGTGACAATCTCTGAAAATTACTCCTCCAACGTTCGCTCTTCAATCCTTGAAATCGCTCTTGAATTATGCCTTTGTGTGTTGTAAGATTGTTGTTTTTCTACGAAATAGCAAGCTCTCTTTCTCCTCTGGCCGAATTCTCCTTTTATTAGAGTCCAAACGCATCATTCTAGTCCAACAAACCGAGCTCTAGCAGAAGTTGAAACTAAACAGAGACGATTAAGAATCGGACCTTTTTGCCTACGGTAAAATACAGATCATTAAAAGGCAAGCGCCCCTGAACGGGTAAAGCTATCTTGACTTCCAATTTTTTTTACTTCCACTTTTTTCTACTTTTGCTCCAAAAAGACCGCCTTTCCTCACCAATTGCATCCATGACCACCCTACACATAAAATAACATGAAACAAGTAAAAATGAACACAAAACACGAAGATAACTACAAATTTAAACTTGAAATGAATATCGATTCGTGTATATAAAATCCACTTATCAAACTTGCTGGGTAATTCTTATGCTCACCCTTGCTATATCATGATAAAACATTGCAGATTAAGGCAAATGCGTCAGATACAAGGAAAGGTTAAAGACAGATCCAACTTAAAGTTAATGTGCGCAATTAGTTTTCTAATAGTGTAGTTTGTTAATAATGTTATATGTTAGATAGTTATGAATTGGGTATTAAGTTAAGGTTACTCGACCTTGGGAAATAGTGTGTAATGTATTGTATATACAATTTATGTTTATATCTTCCGCAAATAGTAATAGTTGTATAGAATGATCGAACCGGATTCGCGGTGATTCGGCACCTCGGGTCCGGGGACCTCACAGATATGATCTGTGACACCCCCAAATCCGGGTACTTAAATTCCATGGGATTTGGTGTTCACTGTAAAAATATCATCTATCTATCTACCCATAATAAATGTAAACCATGCAATAGATAGAAATAAATCCTCCCCTTATGGGGTTACAACATCTGAATAATAAATATAATCCCATGTCAAACTAACCTTAAACATCTGTGCGGAAACATAAACAAATAATAAGTCTTAAACAACATCAAGTCTTGACAATAACATTCTAAAATTTAAATAACAAGTCTTCATCACTTATTAGCTTTGCCCTTGCCTTTGCTAGTAGAAGGCTCATCGTACCTTTCGTTCTTAACTGCAATGTTATTATTACGCAAGAGTGAGCATGAATGCCCACAAGTATAAAAATGAAATAGCAATATATAATAACATGCGAGTGAATCAAAGACTTCTGAAATAAAAGCTCAACTTTTGAATCAAGAATGAATAACAAGAGTTCAAAAGATTTCTGAGGGTCATCTCAATTTGACATCAGAGGAAGTTTGGTTTGGATAATTCAATAAGGGTTCTGAAATTTAGAACATTCATCAACTATGGACTAGTCGAATCAATTAAGGGTTTGCTAGTCTAATAAGGTTCAACAATAAATGATAATTAAATTGAATAAAAATCTTAAGAGGTACACAGTAGAATAAGTATTGTATAACAGAATCATACTTTCAAATGATAGATAATCTTTAATATAACAAACTAAACTTGATTTATAAACTTGAATAATGATAACAAGTAGGGTTAGGAAACTTGCCTCGTGCGTAGGTTAAACGATTACTTCTTCCGTTCACCACAAATCCTACACACATACCATATGTATTCACGACATTCATTAGTTACATTTTTACTTAATTATTTAATATAAACTCCACTTTATTTAACAAATCATTACCCTTCTAATTTAATTACTTAATTAAATTAGAATATTTTCATTCTCTTACTATTATTACACTCAAATAAATTATTTCATAATAATTTCCATCGAATATTTATTTTATTCCATAAATATCTCAATTAAAATATTTATTTTATTTTATAAATATTTTAATAATAATTTTCATCGAATATTTATTTTATTCCATAAATATCTCAATTAAAATATTTAATTTATTTTATAAATATTTTAATAATAATTTTCATCAAATATTTATTTTATTCCATAATATCTCAATTACAATATTTAATTTATTTTATAAATATTTTAATAATAATTTCCATCGAATATTTATTTTATTCCATAAATATCTCAATTAAAATATTAAATTTATTTTATAAATATTTTAATAATAATTTTCATTAAATATTTATTTTTTTTATTTTTTTATTTTTATTTTTTATTTTTTGATCACGTAAGTGGTAATTTAGTTTGGTAACGCTCATGGCCAAAGGTTACCTGTGCTCATTTTCGGTAGATTAGTCAGTAGTTCGCAGTCATGAACATAACAAGGCCAAATTAGGCCAAAAATCTATCACAAATAAAATTATACGTTTTGTGAAGAACACAAAATATGGCCATAACTTCCAATTAGTTTATTTTTACACGAATTTAGACATACCCAAACACTGTAATACACATATAATTACTACTCAACCCTTCTAACATGATTTTAAGATGTTAAAACACATAATTTGTAGAATCAACACATGTAATTTTACTGTTCTTGATGTTCTTGAAAGTTTTGAAAACAAAACATGCAAATCAATACTACGGGTTCGTTATAACACCGAATCTGTTCATTTGAAGTTTGGTCTCTTTGTTTTAATATACATAATCCATTACAAGCATAAATTTATGATATAACCTATGATCAAAGGTACGTATCATATTTTATAATGTAATTTTGTAGCATATATGGCCATATTTTATGCAACTGATGATATGGGTTATATAATATATATAATCAAATACGATATGATAACATCTTATTACATGTATCAAAACATAATCCATACCCTTTATAATTACAGAGACTTTAACAAAACGTGAAGCCATTTTCTTATAAAACTTAAACAATCGTAAAAATAGAAATTGGGCTAAAGGAATTACCCAGAGTATATAGTGTAGACTAAGGGAGCCTTGATGATCCTTTCTCAGTTATTAGATCAATCACACACACACTCACAATTTCTCTCTGTAATTTGCTTTGAACACTTAGAAAATAGGAAGGAGAATAATACGACGTATTAATAAAAGAACTGATGCACAAAGTGGATGTCAGTTACCCAGTAATGGTTAACTGCTTTCAATCTCTACTAGGGCCTCGTTTGGCAAGCCTTAAATGGCTCAAAATCATTTAATTTAATAACTCTTTTATGTTATAGTTTAATAATGTCACATCCAATTATAAAATAAATCAATTATCTTATTTACTTTACTTTAAATAAAATATGATAATTTGTCATTAATTCACATAGTCACATAATTAATTTCTTATTTTTTAATTATGTCAAATTATTAAATCTCTAATTAATTATTATATTAAAATAACATTATGCTTATTAAATATTTTATTTAATTTAATAAGCTCACATAAATACATACTTTGAATAGTAAATATTCTCCACATTAATTTAATAAATATAACACATATAATTAAATTAATCTATCACAATTGCATCAATTAATTATTTAATCTAATAATTAAATCATCAAAAATATTTATTTAATCCAATAAATATTAAAATTAAATTACAAAATATCGTTTGTCACATCTTTCCCCCCTTAAAAGGATTCTATCGCTTCGTAATCACGACTCAATAAATTCGATTCGCTACATTCTCCCCCTTACAAAGATTCTCATTCCCCGTAATCGCTATACATAATTTAAGTAAATAAATGAGGGTAATTCTTCATCATATTCTCTTCGAGTTCCCACGATGCTTCTTTAGCGTTGTGGTTCCTCCAAATTACCTTAACAAAAGGTATTACTTTATTTCTGAGAACTTGTTCTTTTCTGTCGACAATTTGAATCGGAATTTCTTCGTAAGATAAGTCTTTTTCAAAATGTAGGGGTTCGTATTCAATTACATGCTTGTAATCGGGTTTGTAGGGTCGTAATATAGAGACATGGAAGACGTTGTGGATATTTTCGAGTGTTGGAGGTAAGGCTACCTCATACGTAACTTCACCGATTCTTCGCAGTACTTCAAAGGGTCCAATAAATCTTGGGCTTAATTTCCCTTTTTTTCCGAACTTGATCTTTCCCTTCCAGGGAGAGACCTTCAAGAAAACATAACTACCCGATTCAAACTCAACATTTTTATGATGTGGATCAACATATTTCTTCCGCTTCATCTTGAAATGCTACTACCTTGTTCGGATCACTTTAAGCTCTCTCTCATTGGTTCATCTGCATACTAGTTCGGGACCTAATAATTGTCTCTCGCCAACTTCATCCCAGTATAGTGGAGTTCTGCACTTTTTGCCATATAACGCTTCATAAGGCGGCATGCCAATACTACCGTGGTAACTATTGTTCTAGCCGAACTCTACGAGCGGTAGATGATCATCCCAATTTCCTTTAAAGTCCATTACATGTGCTCTTAGCATATCTTCTAATGTCCTAAATCATTCTTTCGCTTCTGTCCATCTCATTCGAGGGTGATATGTTGTACTCATTCGCAATTCAATGCATCCATACATTCTTGTAGACATTTCCGTAAGTTCGATGTAAAGCATGGATCTCTATCGAAAACAATTGACAATTTAACTCAGTGCCTCAAACAATATCTTTCACATATAACCTTGCTAATCGATCTAAGTTGAACTCGATTTTGATCTAAGGAAGTGTGCGGATTTCATCATCCATTAACGATAACCATACATCTGCACATAGCCTTTTTCGAGTTATTCGGAAGGCCAACCACGAAGTCCATTGTAATATGTTCCCATTTCCATTCGGAATCTCCAAAGGTTGTAGAACCCACTCGCCTCTCGATGTTTCGCTTTCACTTTTCTCGATGTGTCGACACTTAGCAACACACTGCAACATCTCGCTTTTAGATTAGGCCACCGTAAATATTGTCAAGATCTTGGTACATCTTGGTACTATCGGGGTGAATCGAATATCGTGAGCTATGAGCCTCGCTTCAAAATGTCTTCCTTAATCTCTCACATCAAGCGGGACCCAAACTTTGCTATCAAATCTCAGTATTCCTTCCTTATCCATCTTAAATCTTGGTTCGGTTCCTTCAGATATCTTCTTTTTCACCTTTTTACATTCTTCGTCCTGAAGTTGAGTCTCCTTAACTTTATCTAATAGGGTTGTACCAGATTGCATCTGGAATAGCTTCTCATCAATTTCCATAGGATACTTCACTTCCAACTCCAGTTTCTCCATTTCTGAAATTAGCTCCTCCTGAGTGGTCAACATCATTAATTTCTCCCGACCCTTTCTACTTAAGGCGTCGGCAACCACATTTGCCTTACCCGAATGGTATAAATTTCATAATCATAGTCTTTAATTAACTCCAACCACGATCTTTGGCGCATATTCAAGTCCTTCTGTGTAAAAATATATTTCAGACTCTTGTGGTCGGTATATATTTCACACTTCTCCCCTTAGAGATAGTGCCTCCAGATTTTTAAAGCAAAAACCACTGCAGCTAACTCCAAGTCGTGGGTCGGATACCCATTCTCTTAATCCTTCAATTGTCGTGATGCATAAGCAATGACTCTGCCGTTTTGCATAAGCACACAGCCAAGTCCTTTATGCGACGCATCACTAAAAATAACAAAATTTCCTGTATCGTCCGGAAGAGACAACATCGGTGCTGTACTCAACCTCTTCTTCAATTCTTGAAAGCTTTCTTCACACTTCTCCGTCCAAACAAATTTCACAGCTTTTCTAGTCAAATTCGTTAACGGAGTTGCGATCTTGGAAAAGTCTTGAATGAATCTTCTGTAAGATCCTGCTAATCCAAGAAAACTTCGTACTTCTGACGGTGTCCTTGGTTGATCCCAATTAATCACGGCTTCAACTTTGGATGGATCTACCAAAATTCCATTTTTATTGATCACATGCCCAAGAAATTGTACCCGCTCGATCCAAAATTCGCATTTGGAAAACTTGGCGTACAACTTCTCCCTTCTCAACACCTCCAGCGTTAATTTCAAATGCTCTTCATGTTCTTCCTTGGTTTTTGAATATACCAAAATGTCATCTATAAATAACACTACGAACTTGTCCAAAATCAGCTTGAACACACCATTCATTAGTCCCATAAATGCTGCAGGAGCATTCGTTAGACCAAACGACATTACCAAGAATTCGTAGTGACCATATCGTGTTCTGAACACTGTTTTCGGTACATTCTCTGGCCTCACCTTCAGTTGATGATAACCACTCCTCAAGTCTATCTTGGAAAAGTATCTCGCTCCTTTCAATTGATCAAACAGGTCGTCGATCCTCGGAATGGATATCTATTCTTAATCGTGACCTTATTTAGTTCTTTGTAATCAATGCAGAGTTGCATCGTTCCGTCCTTCTTTTTCGCAAACAACACCGGCGCTCCCCACGACGATACTCTCGGTTGAATGTACTTCTTGTCCAGTAATTCTTGTAGTTGTACCATCAATTCTTTCATTTCTACTGGTGCCATTCAGTATGGTGCCTTCGATATAAGAGCAGTTCTTGGCGCCAAATCGATCACAAAATCAACCTCTCTATCTGGCGAAAGTCCTGGAAAATTGTCTGGAAATACGTCTGCGAAGTCCCTCACTACTGGTATCTCCTTTACTTTCTGATTCTCTTTACGATTATCGACTATGTAAGCTAGATATCCTACACAACCTTGTCTTAACAACTTCCTGGCCTGCATCATCGTCAGACAACTTGCTTGTCTAGGCGACTTGCTACCATAAAACACCACCTTTGACGGAGTCATGAGGTTAATACGCTTCTTCTGGCAATCAATTACGGCTCCGTGATTGAATAACCAATCCATACCCAAAATAACGTCAAATTCTCCAAGTCGAATTGGGATAAGATCTACGTTCATGATATTACCCTTAATATCAACTCTACAGTTCTTATGTACATACTTAACATGGATTATTTCTCTATTCGCAATTTCTATATTCATGGGGTGTTCTAACTCATCCTTAGGCAATTCTAAGTTCTTAGCAAAGTTATCGGATATAAATGAACAAGTAGCACCGAATCAAATAATACATAAGCATTAACTTTGTTGATCAAAATGATACCTGACACCATATCACGAGACTGCACAAAATCAGACCTTTACATGTTGAATGTCCCTGGCTATTCATTTATTGGTTGCATGTTGGTCCCGTGATAGTTAAAGCACTTTCCACCGCCAAGCTTCTGTTCCTCCCCGATCCCCGCCCTCCAGATCCCTTTCTTGGGGAATCCTTGCCAGGTGATCCTTTGAACTGCAAGTGAAGCAGGCTCTCTTCTTTGGGTTAGGATAGTTAGGTGCTATGTGGCCCTCCTGACCACAATTGTAACACACCCACTTTCCCTTTATACAAACCCCCAGGTGAGCTTTTCCGTGGTCTCTGCATGCTTCGATCCTATTCTTCTGACATCCTTGCTGATTTCTAGTTGACGAAGTTATCACCCACCTCCTTTTCTCGATTGATACTTCCTCCCGTGTTCTTTGCTTTTAATCGGCTTTGTTATTTCCTCATTTTCACTCTTCTTCTTCTTCCGATCCCGATTGTACTTGGTCACCGTGATCGCTCCAACCTTCAATGAGGATGGTCTTTTCCAAGACTCAAAGAAAAGTGTTTAGTTTAAACATTGATATTTAGCTATATACCCGTGGCTTCATCCTTGTTCAAACCTTCTTGCTTTTCTCTCATCTGCAGGTACTTGATACGGGCAAACCTAGCCAACTCATTGAATTTTTTCGCATAACTGGAACGGACATATTTCCTGTTTCAACCCGTAAACCGGACCTCCATTTGGTTTCATGAAATGGTCGGAAAATACATCTCGAAAAACATCTCCTTGAACCTCTCCCAAGTAATCACACCTTCACCTCCCCGGACCTTATTTGCTTGCCACTAATAATCGGCTTTGATTTCAAAGCATTAACGTCACAGTAAAGCGGTTTTTCGGTCCTCTCTGACTTTGGCGACGTCAAAAACTTTTTCCATTTCCATAACCCACGTTTGAGCCTCGATCGGGTTCATGGAGCCTTTAAACTCTGGCGGTCCCACCGCCTTAAAATCCTTAAACGTCGTGTTCGGTGGAGCTTGAGGTGGATTATTCATCGCTCTATCTAGTAAGTTCACCAACTGTTGAACGGGGTTAGCATTGGCGTTGTTGTTGTTATTCGTTGACCCTTCCTGGGCTGGTCGACGATTTGGTCGTCTTCTCGGCGTCATGTTTCTGATAAGAATATACGCTTATTAGGTATTTATTCAATTCTTTAAATATTTAAGGCTTAACTAAAACATTTAAACATAATCACTTAACACATTATCTCAATAAACCCTGATATATTTATTCAAATCGAAAGTTTTAACATTAAACAATAGCATCACTGCTATTTACATCAACTATTCCGTGATAAAGAATCTACAGGATTTAAAACATTAAAATATTCCTTTGTTTATAAACACATCAGAATTTACATCTAACACAAGATAAGTTTTTCACGTAATTAAACAAATTCTATCACTGTCTGTTAAGGCGCTGAATAGCCTTGCTACGTTCCTCTTCCATGATGCGAGACATCGTCCTGCGATCCAACATGTACGATGGTAGTCCCTCGAACTGGATTGGGTACCTCAAAACGTGATCTTGAGCCTCATCCATTGCATTATTAAGTGTAGAGTACGTCTCCCCAAGCTTAACCTTCTTTGCAAGACCATCTTCTTCTGCAAGATCAGCATGACGTGATTCTCTTACCCAGCCCTCCTCTGCTATGATTAGCCTTTCTGAGCTTTCCTTCAGTTCCTTCTTCAACTTCTCTATCTCCTCAGTCTTCTCCTCGGTTTGACCCTTCTCATGGATCAAATCCCATTCTACATTTCTCAGACGTGTGTGAAGAGTCACAACCTCCCTATCCTTATGTTCGATGGTAATCTGCTGAATAATCGCTCGCTCAGTCAGATCCTGGACAGTGTCGTGTAACTCTACGTTATGGTCATATAACTAGTCGTACATCTCAGCATTGATGGAGTTTGGTGGGAACTCCTCTTCTTCCTCTTCCTCTTCCTCTTCCTCTTCAGGATCCTCCTCTGGATCAGTCTCAGGCTCATGCTCCTGACCAACAACAGTGATCAATGGAGATGGCTCTCTCTGTATCAACTGCTCCCTGACAACATGAATGTCTCTGGGCTCCTCCTCAGTAGGTACTCGGGGTTCCTCCTCCCCAGCTCGACTAGCTCCTCCAACATCCGACATCCTGAAAACACAATTTCAAGTTTCAGTTACTAAGTCGTACTAGTGAGCACATAATTTAACACATAAGCACATAAAGTCTTTTATTATCTGCAATGAATTAAGAAATTCATTTCTTAGAACTCGATAAGAGTTTTCCATCACTTTATTCTTCCTATATGGCTACTACCTAAGGTTATTTCCCCACCTAAGGTTTATAACCTACAGCTCTGATACCAACCTGTGACACCCCCAAATCTGGGTACTTAAATTCCACAGGATTTGGTGTTCACTGTACAAATATCATCTATCTATCTACCCATAATAAATGCAAACCATGCAATAGATAGAAATAAATCCTCCCCTTATGGGGTTACAACATCTGAATAATAAATACAATCTCAGGTCAAACTAACCTTAAACATCTGTTCGGAAACATAAACAAATAATAAGTCTTAAACAACATCAAGTCTTGACAATAACATTCTAAAATTTATATAACAAGTCTTCATCACTTATTAGCTTGTGCCCTTGCCTTTGCTAGTAGAAGGCTCATCGTACCTTTCGTTCTTAACTGCAATGTTATTATTACGCAAGAGTGAGCATGAATGCCCACAAGTATATAAATGAAATAACAATATATAATAACATGCGAGTGAATCAAAGACTTCTGAAATAAAAGCTCAACTTTTGAATCAAGAATGAATAACAAGAGTTCAAAAGATTTTTGAGGGTCATAAGAACTTGAACTATGTCCTAGGTTATCAAGGGTTATACTTGAAACCTTTAACAGTCATAAAACTATGGACTCTTCTACTCGCACTTAGGGGGATCAGCCCTTAGTACCATACTGTGCACAATATCTTAACGCTAACACATAATAAATCCCTATACAGGGTTGTTCATCTCAGTTTGACATCAGAGTCCGCACCAAAGAAAGTTTGGTTTGGATAATTCAATAAGGGTTCTGAAATTTAGAACGTTCATTAACTATGGACTAGTCGAATCAATTAAGGGTTCACTAGTCTAATAAGGTTCAACAATAAATGATAATTAAATTGAATAAAAATCTTAAGAGGTACACAATAGAATAAGTATTGTATAACAGAATCATACTTTCAAATGATAGATAATCTTTAATATAACAAACTGAACTTGATTTATATACTTGAATAATGATAACAAGTAGGGTTAGGAAACTTGTCTCGTGCGTAGGTTAAATGATTACTACTTCCATTCACCACAAATCCTACACACATACCATATGTATTCACGACATTCCATATAATTCAATTAATCTATCCCAAATTGCATCCATTAATTATAACATCATTAAATCTATCGAAAGTCGCCAAAATACATATATATCACCCAAAATCGCCAAATACAACAAAATTAAATACAATCTTAAATATACAATACGAAATGTGAGTTTTAATACAAACATTGTCTTCTAGACAAAGATTAAAACTCAAAATAAGTCCTCAATACATTTATTAACACACTATTTCACGTAATAGTGAGGACTACTAATGCTATCCTCCGACCATCACTCCGCTCCCCGACTAGTCCCTCGCTACGCTCTCATTTCCTCAAGAGAACAAATGAAAGAAAGGGTGAGCTCAACTAGCCCAAGAAGAAATATTATGACTAAGATAAAACCGAAATAAATTATCCTTAGTCTTCAATAGTGTTAAACTGATACAATATAACAAACATCAAGTTTAACTGCAGTGAACAAACAATCCATTAAAAGAGTCAAGTAGAAAATAAAATCTACTATCTTTTATGATTTAAAAGGTTTTTCATCACTTTTATCGCTGAGACAAATTTTAATAAATAATCCACATCATGAATCCCCCCCGTACTACTACCAAGGATATTCTTTTAGTATCACGACCACAAATTATCCATGCACTACGGGCCAAGGATATTCGTATTCATTAATGGTCATGATCATGCCAACAACCGTCCATCAATGCACTACGGCCAATGAGGACTTTTTTTCCACATCATTTGTAACATTACGATCATGATTACACCGAATAATCCTCGGTCATAATCATACCAAGTCCATCTATGCACTACACGCCACGATGACTTTCAATATAATATAAACATGAGGATGATGACAATGATATAAGAATTCAATAAAACAAGTTCAAGAATTAATTTATCCAGAACCAATAACGTCCAAATTGTCAACATGATACTTCTTTGTGGAGTAAAATTCAAGAATGCTCGTAAGAATATTTCCATGAAAAGATATATGGATGAAGCGCAAATATCAAGGATATTCCACTAATTTCATGGAGTATAGAAGTCAAAACTTTAACCAACCGAGTATAATAAAGAATGGAATAACAAAAGAAATCACCGTGCATGCGATAGATCGCATGATAAAAGTTATTCCAACAGAATAATAAATAACGGAACTAGGTCATGCGTAAATGCACAGACATGATGTTCTAATAGAATGATAAATAATGGAACCAGGTCATGCGTAAAGCACATACAAGATGTTTCAACAGAATAATAAAGAACGGAACCAGTGTCAGCAAAGAAACGCATGCATGTGATGTTCCAAATGTAATGATAAAGAACGAAATAATAACAGAAAATCACCATGCATGCGCAGATTGATGATAGACAAAGTTATTCCAACATAATGATAAAGAATGGAATAATGTAAGAATTTCACCAAGTATATAGGTAAACCCACGATATACAAAGTTATTCCAATGTAATAATAAAGAATGGAATAAATGACTTTCTCTTCATGAATACGAAAAAGAAATAATACCCCTTACCTTAGAAAGAATAAGACCGATATAAGAGTAAGTAGAAGAAGAAAAAAACACTTTTCTTCTTTTCTCTATAGTTTTCTCTCTAGAGTTTCAAAGTTGAATTTGTAAGAAATAATGAAGGAATGAGCTTTCTATTTATAGAAGAATGGATCATATAAATTAATTCATGAACGGTCCGTATTGATTTACTTTAAACAGACTATCCATATTTAAAACAAAAATTTTAAATAAAATATAATATATTCTATTTATAATCTAATAAAACTAATAACTTTATAAAAGTATTTTTGTTTTATATAAAAAGATTTTATTATGCAAAACACTACGCAGCACTATGCAACACTACGCATAATAAAATATAATATTTTCTAATTATTGTCTAATAAAACAAATAACTTTATAAAAGTATTTTTGTTTTATATAAAAAGATTTTACTATGCAAAATACTACGCATAATAGAATATTATATATTCTATTTATAGTCTAATAAAACGTAATAACTTTATAAAAGTATTCTGCTTTTATATAAAAAGTTTTTCTATTTTATTACATTAATAATACTAATAAAACAAACTTTATCACCATTATTATAATTCACAATATTAATCGAATGTAATCGACCTCGCTCCCAGAAAGAGGGGCTTTCAATAAGGATTTCTCCTATATGGCGCGCAATTAGGTGACCAAACCTCTCCTCGATGTAACTTCTAGACATCGTTAATATTGCAAATAATAATATTAATAACCTTATCGCCTCAATTATTGATTTAATAATATATAAAATATCGACAATAATGAATCAAATAACGTGAGATACTACGCAGCAATTATCGTAGCAATAATTGAACAAAACCGAGTGACTTCTCACGTAAGCATCAATAATCAATACCGTAGTGCTACTATGCAAACCACGCACAGACATCGTACTTTTTTTAACACCGGTGTTTCAACAGCTTAACGGTAAAAAACTTCCGCCATTATTTTCATAAAGTATTTTTGTCATTTTCTCAATCCGACAATAATTCCGTCAGGGTCCACCAATGATTGTAAGTCATCATTTAATATTTCCCGTTAAAACGAATATTCCCCACCAATCGAATATTATATAACAACACATGATTTTGCAAAATTTATAAATATTACCCACAACTATAACATTATATCAAATTTACTCCATAATATTCAAAAATGATATTTATAGAAAATTCATCTTTATTTATAAAAGTTGGGGTCTTATAACTCTCCTTCTTATGAAATTTTGCCCTCGAAATTGGGGGTACGTACTGGTATGTCAAGAGGTAAGGATACCTTGATTTCATTTCGATTCTAACTCCCGTGTCATTTCTCAACATCGTGGTTTCTCCACAAAACTTCGACTCGAGGTATAACCTCGAGCGTAGAATATGTTCCTCTTATCCAAGATTTGAACAGAACCTCTTCATACGCCAAATCTTCCGCTATTTTGTCCGGGTTCTAACTCAATAATGTGGTTTGGGTCTTCCACATATTTACGTAATATGGATATGTGAAAACGTTATGAACACGAGACATACTTGGTGGTAAAGCGAGTCTATAGCCACAGTTCCTACTCAATCGAGGATTAAAATGGGCCAATGAATCGAGGATCGAGCTTTCTCTCTTTCCAAATCTCAGAACTCCTTTCCATGGAGCAACACGTAACAACACACGATCTCTTATATCGAATTCCACGCCTTTTCGATGAAGATCAAGATAACTCTTTTGTCGATCTTGTGAGGTTTTTATACGTTGTTGGATCGTTTGAATCTTTTCCGTAGTCATACGCATCAACTCCCGGCCCCAACAACGTTGCTTCACCCACCTCATCCCAAAGATATCGAGAACTACACTTTCTTCCATACAACGCTCGAATGGAGCCATGCCAATACTTGTTTGATAATCGTTGTTGTAGGAAAACTCCACCAATGGTAAGAACTTGTCCCAACTTCCTGAAGTCAAGGACACGTAGTCTTAATAGATCTTCAAGAGTTTGAATCGTCCTCTCCGATCGCCCGTCCGTCCGAGGATGATATGCCGAAGCTAAATCAGAACCGCGCTCATAGCTTTTTGCAAACTAACCCAAAATCTTGAAATGAAATCTTGGGTCTCGATCGTAAACTATGGATACCGCATACCATGCAATCTTACAATCTCGTTTATGTACATAATAGCAAGACGCTCAAGTGTATAAGTTTCTCAGATCGGTAAGAAATGAGCAGACTTGGTCAATCTATCAACAATGACCCAAATCGCATCTACGCCTTCGAGAAACCTTGGGAAGACAAAGAACTAAATCCATGGTAATGTGCTCCCACTTCCATTCTCGAATTTCAAGTGGTTGCAATGGACCTTTTGGTACTTGATGCTCTCCGCCGACTCATTGACAAGTTAGACACCTTGAGATAAACAACGCTATCTCTCTCTCTTCATATTGCTTCCACCAAAATGTATGACGAAGATCACGATACATTTTGGTACTCCTAAGATGGATTTCAAACGTGTGTGTTGTGCGCTCCATCATGATTTTATACTTTAAATCGTGGTCGTTAGAACACAAAGTCCGGAGTCGACTCAAGTATTCCTTCTTCATCAATTCTTGCTTCTAAAGATATCACCTTCTTGCACTTTCTTCCTCATACGATCGGTTCCAAGTCCGTAGCTTGAGCATCTTTAACTTTATCGATTAAAGTCGGCTCTACTCAGATATTCGCCATCATCACATGGGTCCCCTGAGTCTTTAACTCTATCTCCATCCTTTGCAAGTCACACAAATGGGGGCTTGAATTAACAATATCGCACTCGCATCAAGATATGATCTTCTACTCAACGCGCCGCCTACCACGCTCGCTTTTCCAGATGGTATCGATGGTATGATCATAATCTTTCATCAGTTCAAGCCAACGTTGTTGTCGCATGTCGAGTTCCTTTTGAGTGAAGAAATATTTGAGGCTTTTATGATCCGTAAAGATCTCCACTTTCTCCCATACAAGTAATGCCTCCAAATTTTAAGTGCGAAGACAACAACCGCCAACTCTAGATCATGAGTAGGATAATTCCTCTCATATTCTTTTGAGTTATCTTGAGGCATAGGCTATGACTTTCCCATGTTGCATGAGAACACATCCTAACCCTTTTCGCTCAAGCATCATCAGAGATGACAAATCCCTCCGAGCCGATGGTATTGTCGTAATGTGTGTAAATGAGTCTCCTCTCGAGTTCTTGAAAACACTTCTCACATTCCTCGCTTCCAACCGAATTTTGTATCTTTTCGAGTCACCGAGTTAATGGAGTAGCGATTCGAGAAAATCCTTCCACGAATCTCCGATAATAACCAAACTAAACCGAGAAAGCTACGTGATTTTCATCATCGATTTAGGTTGTTCCCACTTTGAATAGCTTCAATCTTTTGCGGGTCAATAGATATTCCATGACTTGATACTACGTGCCCAAGGAATGCTACTTCCTCAAGCCGTAACTCGATTTCTTCAACTCGCATAAAGCTTGTATTCACGAAGCTTTTCAAGTATCAAACCTCAAGTGTTGCTTTCATGATCTTCACGGCTTTTTGAATAAATAAGGATGTCATCAATAAAGACGCACCACAAAGTGATCCAAATATTCCTGAATACTCGGCTCATCATATCCATGAAGGCATCAGAGCATTAGTCAATCCAAAGGACATGACTAGGAATTCATAATGCCCGCATCGAAGTTCAAAGCCGCCTTTGGAATGTCATCTGCTCTAATCTTCAATTGGTGATATCCTAATCTAAGATCAATCTTTGAAAAGAATTTGGCTCCTTGCAATCGGGTCAAACAGTCATCAATACGCGGCAATGGGTACCTATTTTTGATGGTGACATGATTCAACTCCCGATAATCAATACAAAGTCGCGATACTCCCATCTTTCTTCTTCATGAATAGTAATAGAGCACCCCAAGGAGAAGTACTAGGACTAATAAAGCCAATGTCTAACAATTCCTCGAAGTTGGGTCTTTAACTCCTCAAGTTCAATAGAGCCATTCGACATGGGGCTTTGGAAATGGGTTTTGTAACGGGTTCAAGGTCGATACAAAATTCAATTTCACGCCTCCGGTGGGTAGGCCGTGAAGTTCTTTCGTGGAATACGCCAGAAATTTATTAACAATAGAAATATCATTCAAAATCGACGTATTTTTGTTTAGATCCGTGATATGAGCTAAGAAAGTTTCGACATCCGCTTTTTCAATAAACTAATATTTTTATGGCTTGAGATGACATTGATTGATTTTAATGGTTTGGTTGCTTGAATTCGCATAATAGGTTGGTTAGAATATGAAAGCTAACAACCTTATTTAAAATAATCAATTTTTGCATGATGAGTAGTTAACCAATCAATCCCTAGTAATCACATCAAATGCAAGTATTTTTAATGAAATAAGATCGACAGGTGTAATGTGAGGGTACCGATTTGAACCAAACAAGACTTATAAACAATGGATGTAATGAAGGTTTCTCCCAAATGAGTTTCTACAGATAAGTCAAAGTCTAATTTCTCCTGAGTCAAATTTAATCGCTGAGCGCAAGTAGGAGAAATAAAAGAATGGGTAGAACCGGTATCAAATAAGGTATAGACTTCGCTAGAGTTTATGATAAGCTTACCCGTGATGACCTCCTCGGGTTCCTTGCTTTTTGGGAGGTAACTACAAACGCCTCTCCTCAGACTACCGGTTTTGACTTTTTCGGGACGACCTTTGGTGCCTCCATCCTAGTGAACTTATCTTGGTGAACGACAAAATGGGCTAGGTGACCTTCTTCCACAATTATAACACGCTTTGATGGCATCGCGCAGCTTTGACCGATGTGTCCCTCCTCCGCATTTGAAGCATATGATAGGTGGTCGTTTCTCCTTCCTAAACAACGGATCTTTGTGCCGACGCTCTTTCCATCATTGTTGAATCTCCTCTTCTTGAAATGTCCATTCTTATTGTTTTGGCCCCGATTACCACCAAGTGGTTACCATTTTCGCCCGTTGATTCCTCCACGCTTGTTGTCACCGCTCGATGATCGCTCTCTCACCGGTATTATCATTTTTTTGCTGGCCGCTTTCTGGGTCACGTTGACTCGTTATCGCGCCCAATAACTAAGCCTCTATTTACAACATCTCAATACAAACACGCTTTATGAGAAATTAGATATCGACGTATCTCTGTTTCAAACCTCTTAGAAACATCGCGCCATTCTCTCCTCATTATCAACCAAGTGAGACGTAAACCGGACAACTCGCAAACTTAGCTTCAGATCGCGACGACACTGGCCATATTGTTTCGCTTCTAACTTGATGAACTTTACCTCTTTCATGTGATTTAATACTTTTGGGAAAGTACTTGTCGTTGAATAGTTCTTCGAACTTCTCCCAAGACATCTTCAAGGCGGTAGTTGAGTACGCTTTTACCGATTCCCACCAGTAATCTACCTCTCCTCACAACATAAAGGTGGCAAAGGAACCTTTTGCTTCTGAGCATCCCAAGACATCAAATATCTTGTGATCTCGCTTTATCCACGCCTCCGCCTTAAGTGGTTTTGGTTCTCCAATAAAACTCGGTGGTCCCAGCTCCTTGAACTGCTTAGCGATGATCGTCCGAGAGTTGCCGTTGTTTCCACACCGTATTTTGGATAGAGTCTCTCTTTGCTCGATGTCAGATTTAATTGCAGTAAAGCTCCTAAACATTTCATCGCTCGCCATTTGGTTGGTGTTGTTGTTTCACCGAGGATTATTGCCTTCCCGATGCACATTATTATCTCGGTGTCGATTTGTGGTGACTCAACGGCCTCTCGTGCTCCATTGATATTCTCAACATTCTTGATGTCATTTTAGATATCGCCACAAAACAAGGGTTAATTGACATGTAACATATTATCACTATACTCGAATCGACCAATTAAATATCAAATAAACTTAGGTAGGTCATACTAGCTAAGGAATTCCCCGCCTCTCCCTCCTAGTTCTAGTCTCACATCTTAGCCAAAGGATCATATCCCTAAGCTTTGATATTAACTACGACGCCCCAAAATAGGTATACATCACCCATCTTGAGTCGCCAAATACATGGTACAAAATACAAATACAATCTTAAATATATACAACATGAGTCGTGAGTTTTAATACAAACATTGTCTTCTAGACAAAGATTAAAACTCAAAATAAGTCCTCAATACATTTATTAACACACTATTTCATGTAATAGTGAGGACTACTAATGCTATCCTCTCGACCGCCACTCCCGCTCCCCGACTAGTCCCTCGCCACGCTCTCATTTCCTCAAGAGAACAAATGAAAGAAAGGGTGAGCTCAACTAGCCCAAAGAAGAAATATTATGACTAAGATAAAGCAGAATAAATTATCCTTAGTCTTCAATAGTGTTAAACTGATACAATATAACAAACATCAAGTTTAACTGCAGCGGAACAAGCAATCCATTAAAAGAGTCAAGTAGAAAATAAAATCTACTATCTTTTATGATTTAAAAGGTTTTTCATCACTTTTATCGCTGAGACTCAGCTTAATAAATAATCCACATCATTGAATCACCCCTGCACTACGGCCAAGGATATTCTTTAGTATCACGACCATAAATTATTCATGCACTACGGGCCAAGGATATTTATGTATTCATTAATGGTCATAATCATGCCAACAACTGTCCATCAATGCACTACGGGCCAATGAGGACTTTTTCCACATCATTTGTAACATTATGGTCATGATTACACCGAATAATCCCTGGTCATAATCATACCAAGTCCATCTATGCACTACAGGCCACATATGACTTTCAACATAATATAAACATGAGGATGATGACAATGATATAAGAATTCAATAAAACAAGTTCAAGAATTAATTTATCCAGAACCAATAACGCCCAAATTGTCAAAACATGATACTTCTTTTTCAGGAGTAAAATTCAAGAATGCTCGTAAGAATATTTCCATGAAAAGATATCGGATGAAGCTTAAATATCAAGGATATTCCACTAATTTCATGGAGTATAGAAGTCAAAACTTTAACCAACCGAGTATAATAAAGAATGGAATAACAAAAGAAATCACCAGTACGCGCGATAGACTACATACATAAAAGTTATTCCAATGTAATAATAAATAACGGAACGCATATATGTGAGTCACGATAAAAACGCACATCACGCGAAGCACGTGATGTTCCAAATGTAATGATAAATAATGGAACCAGTCGCGCAGAAAGCACGTATACATGATGTTCCAATGTAATAATAAAGAACGGAACTGTGTCATGCAGAAAAGCATGTATGTGATGTTCCAATGTAATGATAAAGAACGGAATAATAATGTAAATCACCATGCATGCAGATATTGACATGAAGGCAAAAGTTATTCCAACATAATGATAAAGAATGAATAAACAAAAGAATTTCACCAAGTATAGGGGTAGTTCACAGATACAAAAGTTATTCCAATGTAATAATAATGGAAAGAATGGAATAATAACAAGTTTTCTCTTCATGAAGTAAAAGAAATAATACTCCTTACCTTAGAAAAGAAGAGTATCGATATAGAAGTAAAAGAAGTAGTAAAACACTTTTTCTTTTCTCTCTATAGTTTCTCTCTCTAGAGTTTCAAAGTGAATTCTTAAGAAATAATGAAGGAATGAGCTTCTATTTATAGAAGAATGGATCAATGATAAGTAACTAATTCATGAACGGTCAGATTGATTTATTTTTAAACTAGACTATCCAGATTTAAAACAAAATCTTTTAAATAAAATATAATATATTCTATTTATAATCTAATAAAACTAATAACTTTATAAAAGTATTCTGTTTTATATAAAAAGATTTTACTATACAAAATACTATGCAGTACTATGCAACACTACGCATAATAAAATATAATATATTCTAATTATTGTCTAATAAAACAAATAACTTTATAAAAGTATTTTGTTTTATATAAAAAGATTTTACTATGCAAAACACTACGCATAATGTAATATTATATATTCTATTTATAGTCTAATAAAACTAATAACTTTATAAAAGTATTCGCTTTTATATAAAAGTTTTTTTCATTTTATTACATTAATAATACTAATAAAACAAACTTTATCACCATTATTATAATTCACAATATTAATCGACTAGATCGTTCCTAAGAAAGAGGGGGCTTTCCAATAAGGATTTCTCCCTATTGGCGTGCAATTAGGTGACCAAACCTCTCCTCGATGTAACTTCTGTACATCGTTAATATTGCAAATAATAATATTAATAACCTTGTCGTCTCAATTATTGATTTAATAATATATAAATTATCGACAATAATTGAATCAAATAACGTGAGATACTATGCAACAATTATCAGAAAGCAATAATTGAACAAAACCGAGTGACTTCTCACGTAAGTATCAATAATCAATACCGTGGTGCTACTATGCAACCACGCCAGACATCGCATTTTTAACACCGGTGTTTCAACAGCTTAACTGTAAAAACTTCCGCCGTTATTTTAATAAAGTATTTTTGTCATTTTCTCAATCCGACAATAATTTCGATGTGGGGTCCACCAATGATTTTGCCATTGTATTTAATATTCCTCGTTAAAAAGAATATTCCCCACCAATCGAATATTATATAACAACTTCATGATTTTGCAAAATTTATAAATATTACCCACAACTATAACATTATATCAAATTTACTCCATAATATTCAAAAATGATATTTATAGAAAATTCATCTTTATTTATAAAAGTTGGGGTCTTTAAAAGAAAGCAAGGTATTCTCATATATCTTGAATTACCGAATACTGTAACGTAAATTTTGGGGGATGTAATTTGAGAAGGAGGGGAGATTGTAAGACCCCGAATTTTATGAAATAAAAGTATTCAATTTTTTTTATAATTATTATTTAGTAAATGGTTAAATTGATAAAAGTTTAAAGTTATTGGTGAAATATACAAATTTTACAAAATAAGCAAGTGGTTATAAAATATTCATTTTGTTTGAGAATATTCGTTTGGTCGTGGAATATTCTTGTTGTTTGGGAATATTCGCACGATTTTGTGCAAACCATTTATGGGCCCCATAATGTAATAATCATTTGATGAAGAAAATGACAAATTTGAGTTTTATAAATAATCTACAGTAATCGCTATCAAGATTAACATCATTGAATACCCGGTGGGTAAAGTAAATTAATACGCCGTAATTGCACTTGCAGAAGACACTCAGATTGCACAAAGATTTTGAATTATTGATTCTTACATAAGAAGGCACTACTCAATAATTGTTACAGTAATTACTGTTCAATATTTTATTTTATTGGTTCAATAATTGCTGCGTTGATATTTTATATTATTATTGTTCAATAATTGTCACTGCACAGTATTTTCCATTATCAGATCAATAATTCATATTATTTGAATAATATTATTAGATATCATTATTGACAATGTCTAGAAAGTTTTGTCATGGAGATGTTTGGTCACCTAATTACGCGCCAATAAGGAGAAGTCCTTATCGGAAAGCCCCCTATTTCCTGAGAACGACCTAGTTGTCATAATTATGATTCTGTAATATTATTTGTGAATAATTAATTATTAATTTATATAATAAGAAAATATTTATTTTATGTGGATATAAATGATGGAAATATTTATTGTGGATATAAATGAAGGAATTAATGCTGTGGTATTTTATTAGTATTTTGTCGAAAAGAATAACAAAATATGGGATTTTTAGAAAAATTAGTTTATTACTTGATTTTGTAAAATCCATAACTCTTTGTGTATAATGAGTTAGGAGATTAGCCATATATCAAAAGAAAGCCCTAGTTGTAAGCTAAATATTCTTTGTGGATTTTTCGTGGTGACTGTTTGAGTGAAACTGGTACGAGGTACTTATAGTCCGAAAATTAAATTTAGTGTTCTTAAAGCTCTATTGCGTGAGTTATAATTTTGATTCGACCGTTGGATCGTTGTGATTTTTGGATATGTTATACATATATAAGTGGAGTATATGTCCACAAATTATGAACCGTTAAAAATGAATGTATGATTTGTTATGAATTTTAAGAGGTGTTGAAAATCATCCGTATGTGGATTTTGGATATTTTTGTTTGGAATTTGGAAAAACTTAAAGCTATAAAGTTGTAGAGAATTCGATTTTGTATGAAATGCACATAAAATTCGTATTTTTCTGATAAAAGGGCTATTTATTATGAATTATTGAAGTTTTTGATTATTGTTTAAATGATAAATAATTTTGGAAATTTCTTGAATTGGTGGGCCCCACCTTTGGTTGGTGAAAATGTGCTGAAATTCTATTTCAAAAGTGGTGGGTGGGAATAGTAGTAGGTAAAGCCATTAGGTAGCAAGTCAAGTCTGCTTCAGCGTTCTAACATTTTCCTATAAATAGGGTGCTGAGTTAGAATTAAAAATCACACCAAAAACAAGTTTTCTCTCTTTCTCTCTCTATATTATCGAGCGTATTTTATGAGTATTTAGATACATTGTGAGTTGCTATTTAGTGCAAGTTTTCTTCAGTGTCATATTCGATATTCCAGTCAAAAGTACTGCTCTTTTGAGGTAAGGGATATTGTCATTATTATAGTAAGGGATAGTAAGGAATATTAAGGGATGTTATTTTCTTCATAATATTATTCTTTCAATATCATTAGACCAAAATATTGGTATGGATTTTATTGTGGAATTTTTACCTTTTTCATGTCGGGGTTACTATTCACGTATACTGCACTATTCACGTATACGACACTATTTATGTATATGGCACTATTTACGTATATGACTTTATTTTACGATACTATGATTTATGTATTTAATACTTGAGTACTATTCACGAGTTACTATTCATAAGTTACTATTCACGAGTTATTATTCATGAGTTACTATTCACGAGTTACTATTCATAGGGTACTATTCACGACAAACTTGGTTTCTTTTTCTGACCAAATTATCGTTGATTTATGAATATTTATCTTGAAATTAAATCCATGTTTTGATCATATTGTTTTATTATCATATATAACATTTTTATAACCCTGGTGATGGAATTTCTTTTTGACTTGAGTGTAAAGATGGGTAGATTATTGGTATGATCGTGACTATGGGTTCTCTTTGGCCAGTAGTGCAAAGTTGAATTGTTGACTGGTATGATCATAACCATTGAATTTATAATTGAATATCTTTAGCTTAAGTGCAAAGGTGAATTTGTGACGCCCCCAAATCCGGGTCTCTTCCAACCCGACATATGGTGCTCCACGGTGCTACAGTTCACACAAACATTCAATCAAAATGCCTCAAAAGAACGAATATGTCTTATATATATATATTCCAAAATAGTTCTACCATTTCCCAGGTTCTTTATAACCGTTACATTTGTTCTTATCATAATATCAAATATTATCATTACAAACCTATACTATTACATAGGTAATCTACAAGTTCGCTTTAGCCTTCACTTTATCCTTGACGAATCCTGCGGTCCATTCGGTCTAAGCTGCATTCATATGGTTTAAGCAAGAGTGAGCATAACAAGCTCAACAAGTACAACAATTTCATTTTAAAAGCATGCTTGAAACATAGGAATCGTATATCTTCAGTAACTGGATATTAGTTTCGAAGTACTATCAATAACTTAAAATAGAATTCATTTTCCTTCAAAACGTTTTATCATAACAATATTCAGTTAAACACCAAATCTGGTCCAAGACCATGAGCGTTTCATAATTTCTTTGAAAAGGACAACCCGACAAGAAGTCCGTAAGTCTGGCATATCTTACGAGCACTTCTAGGTGATCAACCTATAGTACTCTATGTTGATCAACACTACATCCATTAAACGTGTGTACGTTTAAGTTGTGGCAACCTCACGTGCCCATCGAATACTCGATGAAAATACATTTGTTTATTCATATTCAGGCTTACCTTGAATCCGTACCCAACAGTTGGCGTATGATAGCGTTAGAAATTCTATATTGAAAGACTTATAAACAATTAAATCAATCTATCAAGATTAGTCTAGCCGAGTTAAAACTAGCATCGACTCTTTCTTTAAAATCATACATGCATCTCATAACTTGAATCATTTGAAAACTTGGCTAACACGAAGGTTAGACAAGCGTTTAGAAAAACTTTCCTTCAGCATCTGCTACAGTATAATTACATTTCCTTTTGAGTCTTTACGGTCTCTACAACACATAATCACATAACATACCACCTTAGGTCATGAATGAACATACTTAGTTCTTAAACAATCTTACCCTTCTTCTTAATCTAATCATGTATTAGATTTGTTATTATTGGTTCCGGCTTACCGTCGTTCTTTTATATCATTCTTACCAACTTCTTTCTATTATATAACTTAATTGAAATGATTTCATTAATACAACTCGGTTCGAGTTAATTATCCTTCCTCACAGTTTACTAACGTCCTTACATTATTAATTGACACTTAATCGGCATTGATTATGTATAACTTATTGTACAATCGCTTGTAATATGACGATATTTTCTATATAAATAAATCAAAAATTTTATGATAATTTTTATTATTATTTAAGGATGAGGATTTGTACAAGATAATGTGTATATGTATTTATGTGGTAAATAAAATATATTTATTACATAAATGATTACAAATAATTTTATTATTGATTATTATAAGGTATATTCTTATAATAAATTTTATTAATTATTTTATTGAAAATATAATTATATATTATTTAAATAATATATGAAATAATTTTTAGAATAACTATAATAATTATTCTATTATATGAATTTTAGTATGATTATTAAGTTAATTATTTTACCTTAATTATTAAGGTTAAATAGGAAGAATAAATCATATATGGAATCCAAACCCTAATTTTGGATTTTGATCAAGGAATGAGAATAATAATATAATATTAATTATATTTTGATTTTTCAGTGCTATAAATATGTACTGTGTGTACGTATTGAGGATGGTTGGTCAATTATGGCGTATAATTTCAAAACCCTAATGTTAAATTGTTAAACCCTAGTTTTACTAAGGAAAACCCTAATTTGAAAATCAATTGTGAGTTTAAGACTTTATATAACTGTGTTATATGATTTATGCTGTGTATTATATAATGATTTGATTAATTAGGTAAGCCCCAATTAAAATCTTAAAACCCTAATTAATCTCTAGAAAAACCCTAATTATAAAACCCTTATTTTTGAAATGAGAAACCCTAATTTGAAACCTAAACTGGAGTATGTGATCAGTCAGAAATTGTGTTAGTGTGATTAATATCATGTACAGTAGATTTTATTGCTATTATGGAAAACCTAATTAGTAATTTAAAACCCTAATATCTAGAACCCTAATTTGGTAATTAGAAATCCTAATTATAATTTAGTAACCCTAATTATCAAAATCATAAACCTTAATTACTAAATTAGCAAAGTTAAGTATAATTAGTGATTTTAAACCCTAATGTTCCTGTATAAAGTAATTAGAAAATTAATTTAATTAAGGAAACCCTAATTTCAAAATTTTAGAAACTAAAATTTATTTAATTTTTATGCAAACCCTAAATTAGAAATCCTACAAATGCTATGTACTAAACCTTAGGGTCCATTAAATTAGAAATACAAAAGACCATTATACCCTTTTGTGCATAATTGAAGTCTAACAAATAGGTTTTGACAATAGGAGGGGTTGGTGACCTAATGTAACAACTCTCTTGACTTTAAATGACAACAATCAGCCTCTAGATATCAGCCATTCATTAATCCAACTTCTATAAATAGATTGGAGGAGAGAGAAATGGCATTAGTTAGCCTATTTTTGTTCCAACACTCCATCATTTTCTCTCAACCTAAACCCATGAATTTCTAAGGTATATTAGTCCCCAAGAATAGCCCCACGAAATCCCCTAACCAAATCAGTAGCCTTGAATCATCAATTGATCAAAGAAGGTATAAACCCTAGCCATGATTTCTGTCCATAAATTTGTTGTTAGATTTTTTTTGTTAAACATGTTATATAAGGTGTCTAATGATGATCTGGGTTGCTAGATGTTAGATCCATAACATCTAGAAGCTAGAATGTGAAGATTTCAAAAATTTGGAAAAAAGTTTCTTGGTGGTCTGACAATGAATGTCAGTGGCTGTAGATCTCTGTAGGTTGTTGGTTTTTGTTGTTTAAAGGTTTACATATGTAGTCTGACATGTAGTCTTTG
Organism: Panax quinquefolius; assembly: GCA_020205615.1. NCBI lineage: Eukaryota > Viridiplantae > Streptophyta > Magnoliopsida > Apiales > Araliaceae > Panax > Panax quinquefolius. Next base: position 32,724,763 of record CM035166.1, read on the forward strand.
ATCTGGAACAAGAATCAGTTTTACATCTGGTCCAGATTTTAAGATAATTAAGGTCAAAAGGCGTTGACCGACCATGATCGGGTGTTTCTGGGTAACCCAGAAACAGCACAGAAACGACCTGACAATGCTTTTGATCGACTATATCTGACAGTTTATTGATGGTTTGTTGTTATTGTTGTATCTAACTTGTAGTATGATATTTCAATCCATGTTTGTGCCTTAAAATCCCTTTAACAATAAACGAATCGATTTTAGTGGCTGGTCAAAGTAGGTAGCTTGATCACGAATCCGGTTTTCTAGGCAACCAAGAAAACCTATGAACACAGTTTCTGACATTCATTGACCGGTCCGGATCTATTGATTCTCTTGATGTTTGGTTGATGTTTTGTAATAGATCAATTAAGTTACATGTTTTCTACAACCTGAAATCGATAGATCACAAAAACATCAACAGAATTGCAAGTTGTGGAAGCCCAAAAGTGCATGCTCGAACTGTTCTTCATTTCTGGGCAACCCAGAAATGAAGAAAAGCCTCTGACAGCTACTTTAGGCCCTTAGATCTTCTTTGTTATGCATGTTATGAATTTGTTTGTTGTTGAAAGTTGTAGTCCTGAACTAGCAGTTTAATATGTGACCAGAAGCATGCCTTGAATCATCATAGATTAAGATTAATAGTTGGTCAAACTAATAACCATGAAAGCTGTGTATGAAGTTCTGGGTTTAGCTAAGAACACGAAGAACACCTATAGCGACGGTTCTATGAACCGTCGCTATAGGCAGTCTTTAGCGACACTTTTATTAAAATTAATTATTAAAAATTCCGAAAATTATTTAAAAATAGTAATTAATTTCTAAAAATTACAAAATTAATTTTAAAAATTATTTTTAAATTATAAAAATTAACTTTTAATAATTTGAAATATTTTTCATAAATATTAGTATTTATTTAAATATTATTGATAATTAATTTATTTATTAATTGCATTAAATAAATTAATTAAAATGATTTTATTATATTAAAATCATTTTAAATGATAATAAGTAATTTAAAAATATTTTAAGTTATAAAATATAACTTTTAATATTTTAAAGCAAATTTAATTAATTATTTAATATTAATGATCATTAAGTTATTTACTAAATAAATTGAATAAATTAATTAAAAATGATTTTATTATATTAAAATCATTTTAAATGATAATAAGGTATTTAAAAATATTTTAAGTTATAAAATATAACTTTCAATATTTAAAGGTAAATTTCATTAATTAATTAGTATTAATGATATTAAAGTTATTTAATAATTATATTAAATAAATTAGTTTAAAAATGATTTTAATATTATAATAATAATTTTAAATGGAAATAAAGTATTTAAAGATATTTTAAGTTATAAAATATAACTTTTAATATTTAAAGGATAATTTCATTAATAATTTAATATTAATGATTATTAATTTATTATTAATGATATTAAATTTATTTAATAATTATATTAAATAAATAGTTTAAAAATAGTTTTATTAATTTAAAAGGGATATAAATGAATTAAAAATATTTTAAGTTATAGTTAATAACTTTTAATATTTTGATAAATAAAACATTAATACTTAAATATTAATGATAATTATTTAAAATAATTTTAAATGTTTTAAAAATCATTTGAGGGTAATATAAATACTTTAAAAATATTCTAAGTTATTATAAATAACTTTAATATTTTGGAAATAATTTTATTAATAGTTTAATATTAATTAAATATTAATGATAATAGAATTATTTAATATTTAAATCATTTAATAATGATTCTGATGTTTGAAAATTCATGATAAATTATAATAAATGTTTTAAAATTATTATAAGTCATTTAAAAATAATATGACTGATACTTACCGACATTGAGTTACAGAATAGAGTCTTAGACTCGATAATTACCCGATAAAGCTGTCGGTACCCCGACATGTTTCAGAAATTGATCTGGACTTAGATAATTTAATTAGATATGTAATTATTAGTGATTCAATGGTTGTTAAACTTATGTGATAATGTGATTAGGTTATGTGCTGACTGCAATAAGCAGTATTATGTGTTGAGATATACTGTTCTAATCGAACGAATGATCTGATTAATGATATGTGTTGAGATTACCTTTGCATTTTCTTTATGCAATGGACATGAGTAAGAATATTTATGAATTATATTATTACTGTACAAATTATTAACCTTATATTATATACGCTCATTGATTATCAACATGTTAGTATATGATAATTCAGATATATACATTTTGTTCGTTAATTTCTATAAATGGTTATACAAGTGTCCCCACTTGGATAATCATTGTATTTAATCACATGTTGATACACCTTTGTCAATTACCCGTATATATATATATATATATATATGTTGAATTATAGATTAATGTTGAACAAGATAAAACCTTTAATTTGGAACCTAGACAAGTATGAACATCTTTTATATGGAAACACTTTTTATGCACCCAAGGTGGACAGAGTGAACGATACCCTCGTTCTTGCATGTAGTATTGATCAATGTATGGCATAACGGGCTGATCACCCCCGTGCCCGTAAGTTATGACGGTTTGCAGATGAATTTCTATTTAACCTTTTCAAAAATAAAAACAATGTTCATAGTATGTCACCTTAACCCTAGTTATAGTCAATATGTAGTTTCAAAAATTTGAAAGAGAGTTGTTATGTTATTATTATCGGTTCAGATTACTTCAAAACTATTGACTTGTTGTAGAAGGGTAGTACAAAGAAAATATTTAAATTCTTTCAGCTTATATATATAATTGCTATTACTTTCCGGGCACTTAAATGCTCATCCTTGCTTAATTTAAATGTTTTCAGCTAAGTGTGAACAACCAGAGAGCTCTGCTAAGAACAAGTGAAAGGGAAAGGTTGCACAATGAATGCAATGCTATGTTATGTCATAGTTAACTTGATTAAGACAAGAATGATATATATTATCTATCATGGGTTGTAATGAATGTTTAAAGGTTACGTACTTGGGATTTAGACTCTGATGAATATGTAAATTAAGTTGATCTTTATATTATTGTTATTATTATTAGTATTATTCTGCTCATAGAAATGATATCGTGAAGCACCGAGTTCGGGTTTCAAGTACCCGGATTTGGGGGCTTTACACCGTTCCTATTTACATTCAATTAACTTCCTTTAACTCTAAGTGATGACACTTGAGGTTTAGTTATGACTTAACAATGTTTTATTAAGTCCCTTAGTTCATTGTTAAACAATTTCCATTCAAGCTCTACTTGTAACCATTCTTTACTGTCTAGGTTTTAAAATCGAAATATGCATGCCGATTATTATTACTTTTAGTGCCTTGTATATGGCCGCCTACACATTAGTGCCCAAAAACCGGACTCACAATACAGAACGCTTTTTGAGAAAATCAGATTTTTAGGAGAATTAATTTTTTTTAATTATTTGGATTAAATGAATTTAATTAATTATTTATGGGAGTAAGCTAATTGAATGTCGTTCTATGACCTAGACATATCAGAACGTCGTAGTATTTTGGCTACGTGGTAGAATTTCCAAGATGAAAATAAAAGCTTTCCGAGAAATTTTCTGAAAAATACTATTCACGCATTTTTGCTCGGGAATTATTTTTGAACTTCCGAGAAATACGTAACAATAGAATATCAAGGTGAGATGGAATATCCAATAATATTTCAGTTATGGAAAATGTAATATTTCGCCTGTGGACTTAATTTGAGAACGTTAGGAAAAATCGAGCGTTAAGAAGTTAGGGTAATGATTGTATGATACGTAGGTATTGTGCGAGGTAGAGTATACGAGTATGATACGAAGTATTATACGAGTATGTATGAATGATGGTATATTGTATATGATGAATAAGTATACAAGTTAGAATACAAGAAATATACGTGTAGTATACGTTATAAGGCTTCAAGCCAAATGTAATGGATTTTTAGAATTATGTAAGAAATTGTATTGTTCAATGGGAAGTGTGATAAGGCCCAAATTTAAGTATGGTTAAGTCCAATGTAAATTAATAAGCAAGTCCAAGATTATGTAATATTAAAGCCCGAGTGGTTGTTAAGGTAAAGTTCTAAAGTAATTTAATGCAAGCCCAAATGATTAAGCTAAGCTAATTAAACCTAAGCCCAAGTAAGAATCCAATAGGTAAGAACCATGGAGCAACCCATGGGTGATCCAAAGTGATGAGCAAGTAACTTAGTGGCTAAGTTATGTGATTAGCAAGAATACTTAAGGGTTAAGTAAATGTTGTGCCCAAGTATTGGATAGATGTTGTGATGACCAATGATTTGTTTTGGTGGCCAAGTATTTTGTGTAGGGAGCAAGTTTACTTAGGGGCAAAGTAATGAATAGTAAGGAGGTGGATTAAGGAGGTGGAAGTGGCTTAATGACCATTATACCCTAACCTAGCAACTCCTATAAATAGCAAGCTCAAATTTCATTATTTGGTTGTTAACTTTCTTCCAAGCTAAGAAACTTAATTGGTAGAGAGAATAAGCACATAAAAAGTTAGACTTCCTTTGTTAGATTTTCAAGAAGCAAGAAGAAGATTAAGGCTTAGCAAGTGATCATCAAAGGGTAAGCAATCTTCAATCATGATTCTCTTTCTCGTCATTTGATAGAGAAGTGAATATGGGTAGAACTAGTATGCTAAGGAATTATAAATCAAAGGGCTTAAGTCTTAATAAGCCGTATAAGTCATGAATAAGTGATTCAATCATAAATAAGTTATGAACTTATAATGAACGTATATGAACTTGTAACATGATTACACAAATGAAGTTAGTATGTTTACAAGAAGCAAGAATAATGGTTAGAAGTCATGAACTAACATAAGTCATGAATAATGAAAGAGTAAGTAATTTATATCTTCATAAGTTACAAACTCACAAAGAACAAGTAATAACTTAACATGTTTATAAGTTAATAAAGTATGTATGTCAAGATGTTAGTATGACGGAATGAATCCATTTGAAACGATTTAAAAACCTTAAGTAACGAAGTTTTGCCGGAATTCACACGATTGGACGATAATCGTCGAATTCGTGAAATTTTCGGAATGGAAGTCAAATTTTGATACTGAACTTAGAAACGTGGGTTTTCAATGGAGTCAAGTCTTATTTGGCATTATAGAGTTACGGACTCGAAAATGACCGAATTCCGACTTAGAACGAAGAAACGAGCGTTGAACTTTCACTAATGTTTATCGTTTTCGTTAAAAATGGACTAATAGGTGAATTTTTAGTTAACGAAGTCAAATAGATAAAATTCTTATATGAACACGTAGAGTATGTAATTTGTGAACCGTAGGCTCTTGAACGAGCCAATTCGAACTTATAACGAAGAAGTTAGGAGCTTGGGAATCTCACCTATAAAAGAAAATCATCAAATTATCTCGATGCATGAGAGTCCGTGCACACAAGCAACTTAAGGTGAAATGGCCAATGCCAAGAAGACGAGATCGGATAATAGCCCTCGTTAATTAGTAAGTAGCAATACGCCAAATACACTAGGCATAGCGCTGCAAAGGTTGTGGATCAATTCAATGAACTAAAAGGTCATATGGCGCATGCAGAGTGTGAGAGTAAAATCAGCCGTAAATACACAAAGACTAGGAAGTAGATAGAGAAGAAAAGTTTTAAATGTAAAGTGAAGGAGAAGCGTATGAAGGGTGAATTAATTTCTTAATTAATGTAATGTAACCTCATTAAGGATATTATAAACCTTAAGTATAACACTAAAGGTAGGAGGTAAGCCAATTGAATGTGAATGTGAACGGTGTGCCAAACCAATGATGATCGATTTTCGATTAATAATAAAGTTAGTAAGCCGCGATGAAAGACAATTAACTCGAACCGAGTTGTAATAATGGAATAATTTCATTTAAGTTATAGAAAGGAAAAAAGTTGGTAAGAACGATGTAAAATCATGACGGCAAGCCGGAACCAATAAATAACAAATCTAATACGTAATTAGATTGAAAAGAAGGGTAAGATTCTTTCAGGAATATGTATGTTCATTCACAACCTAATGTGGTATGTTATGTGGTTATGTGTTGTAGAGATTGTAAAGACTCAAAGGAAATGTAATTATACCGTAGCAGACGCTGAAGGCAAGTTTTTCTAAATGCTTGTCTAACCTTTGTGTTAGCCAGGTTTTCAAATGATTTAAGTTATGAGATGCATGTATTGTTTTAAAGAAAGAGTCGATGCCAGTTTTAGCTCGGCCAGACTAATCTTGATAGATTGATTGATTTATTTACAAGTCTTTCAATATAGAATTGCTAACGCTATCCTACGGCAACTATTTGATACAGATTCAAGGTAAGCCTGAATATGAATAAACAAATATATTTTTCATCGAGTATTCGATGGGCACGTGAGGTTGCCACAACTTAAACGTACACACGTTTAATGGATGTAGTGTTGATCAACATAGGGTACTATAGGCTGATCACGTAGAAGTGCTCGTAAGCTGTGCCGGACTTACGGACTTAGTGTCGGGTTGTCCTTTTTAAAGAAATTATGAAACGCTAATAGTTTTGGACCAGAATTGATGTTTTACTGAATATTGTTGTTATAAAATGTTTTGAAGGAAAAGAAATGCTATTTTGAATTATGGATAGTACTTCGTAACTATTATCTAGTTATTGAAGATATACGATTCCTATGTTTCAAGCATGCTTTTTAAATGAAATTGTTATACTTGATGAGCTTGTTATGCTCACTCTTGTTTGAACCATATGAATGCAGCTTAGACCGAATGGACCAAAGGATTCGTCAAGGATAAAGTGAAGGCTAAAGCGAACTTGTAGATTACCTATGTAATAGTATAGGTTTGTAGTGATAATATTTGATATTATGACAATAACAAATGTAACGGTTATAAAGAACCTGGGGAATGGTAGTATTGTTTTGGAATATATAAGACATAATCGTTCTTTTGAGGTATTTCAATTGAATGTTTGTGTGAACTGTATCACCGTGGAGCACCATATGTCGGGTTGGAAGAGACCCAGATTTGGGGGCGCCAATGCCATGCATGAGTCCCTTTGTTACTTGTCATCGTATTGCTTGGCTGAGTTTGAGGGACTATGGCCACTTTAGCGTTGCGGCGCCAAAATTTTGGCTTGGAGTCGCGCCACGACGCGGACTCTGTGCCACAGATTATTTTGACAGATTTTTCAAATGGTGAGATTCCCGGACTCGTAACTTCTTCGTTATAAGACCGAATTGGCTCGTTCAAGAGCCTATGGTTCACAAATCACATACTCTATGTGTTCATGCAAGAATTTTATCTATTCGACTTCGTTTGCTAAAATTTCACCTATTAGTCCATTTTTAACGAAAACAATAAGAGTTCCTGAATGTTCAACGCTCGTTTCTTTGTTCTAAGTCGGAATCCGGTCATTTTCGAGTCCGCAACTCTATAATGCCAAATACAAATTGTCTCCTTTGAAAATCAACGTTTCCAAGCTAAATATCAAAATTCAACTTCCATTCCAGGAGTTTCACGAATTCGACGATTATCGTCTAATCGTGTGAATTCTGGCGAAACTTCGTTACTTAAGATTTGTTCATCATTCTAAATGAATTCAATTCATTATATTGACATCTCCACCTACATATTACATCTTATTTTCATGTGAAGTCATTACATGTTCTTTATGAACTTATTTACTTATTAAAGTATAACATACTTGTTTTCATTGCTTATGACTTATTAACGAGTTAAGTCCTTTAATCACTATTCTTACATGTCATTAATCATACTAACTTCTTGACATACATACTTAATTAACTTACATACATGATAAGTTATTACTTATTCTTTGTGAGTTTGTAACTTATAAAAATACAAACTACTTATGTTTCCATTTCTCATGACTTAGGATAGTTTATGACTTCTAACCATTATTCTTACTTCTTGTTAACATACTAACTTCATTTGTGTAATCATGTTACAAGTTCATATACGTTCATTATAAGTTCGTAACTTATTTAGGTTTGATTTACTCATTCGTGACTTACACGGCTTAAGTTCATTGAGTTGTTCATTCTCTTCATTCTTTAGCATACAAATCCTACTACTACCCACTTCTCTAACAATAGAAGAGAAAGAGGTTCATGGCTTAGGTTCTTACCCTTGAAGATTACTTGATTAAGATCCGATCTTCTTCTTGCTTCTTGAAATATGAAAGACTAGCTTTCTAGCTTTTCTAGCTTATTCTCTCAAGAAAATAAGCACTTAACTTGTTGGAGTTTTGAACAAGGAACAAATGAGCTAGCAAGCTTCCCATTTATAGGAAATCCTAAGTGAGGGCATAAGGGTCATTAATCCATCCACCTCCTTACTATTCCTAGCTTAAGCATTAAGTAAACTTGGCCTCCACAATACTTAGGCATTAAGTTAACTTGCTTAGCACAACTTTTATCTTTTGCTTGCTCACCACATTTACTTAACCATTAAGTTATCTTGCTCCCCACTTTAATTACTTGGTCATTACATATCTTAGCCATTAAGTTACTTGCTCCCTACTTTGGATCATCCATGGTTTGCCCCATGGGTCACCCTAGCCCATTGGATCATAGCTTGTGCTTAGTTTTAATTAGCTTAGCTTAAGTTTTGGGCTTGTACATTAAATTACTTTGGACTTCACATTACAAACACTGACGCTTGCACATTAAATTCTATTGGACTTTCATATTAAATCTAATGGACTTGTACATCCTACATAATCCACAAATCCATTCACAAATGGCTTAAAGCCTTAGGACGTATTTATTTATATATTCATCTCGTATTCTAACTCGTATACTAATTCATGATATATGATATACCATCATTCATACATACTCGTATAATACATCGTATCATACTCGTATTCATTACCTTGTACAATATGTACGTATTATACGATCATCGCTTTAATTTACTATACACATTTAAATTCCTTCTCGCAAATCCCTTTCTTATAACCGTTAGGTTTTAAGTCCACAGGCGAAATATTACATTTTCCATAACTGAAATATTATTGGATATTCCATCTTACCTTGATATTCTATCGTTACGTATTTCTTGGAAGTTCAAAAATAATTCCCGAGCAGAAATGCGTGAATAGTATTTTTCAGAAAATTTCTCGGAAAGCTTTTATTTTCATCTTGGAAATTCAAACACTTTAATTCTATCACGTAGCCAAAATCCTACGATGTTATGATATGTTTAGGTCATCAAACGACCTGCAATTAGCTTGCTCCCATAAATAATCAATTAAATTCATTCAATCCTTATAATTAAATAAAATTTTAATTCTTCTAAAAATTTGATTTTCTCGGGCGTTACAGAATTGATCAACATGGTTATAATTATTATTTATATAAATTGTGAAATTATTATATATTTCTTTGAGATATTAATATCTTTGGCCTGTAGTGCAAAGATGATCGGTTGTTGAATATCTTTGGCCTGTAGTGCAAAGATGATCTGTTGTTCAATATCTTTGGCCCGTAGTGCAAAGATGATCTGTTGTTGAATATCTTTGGCCCGTAGTGCAAAGATGAATTTATTAGTATGATTATGAACAAGAACTGTGATTTGGAATAACCATGATCTTTGATGTTTCAGGTAGAGACAGGTGATGAAAATTATCTTCGTCTTGGGTGCGAAAAGGAATTTAGAACCACAATTATGATTATGAGTTATTCACATGATTGTGGATCGGAACTGTTAATTGATGTTACAGGGATAAAACATTGTTGGTGGTCTTTTAACATAGAGAAGATAATAGACTTTATGGTCTATTTAGCTCTTCTAATGAATTGCTTGTTCCGCTGCAACTATGGTTGAAAAGTTTTATCATCTACCATATGTTCTAAATCTCTGACTTATTACTGACGAAGGCTATTGATAATTTATTTATCTTTAGTCATGATATTCTTTACTGGGCTAGTTGTGCTCACCCTTTTGCTTCACAATTCCTTTCAGGTAATAAGAGTGTAGCTGGGTCGAGCGGGGGTAACAGGGAATAGAATCATGGTCTCTAGTCATGGAGGTTCTCCTAAACAAAGATAGAAAAGTGTGTTATATTTTATACATCATTTAGTAGTTATATTTGGTGAATCAAATAGGGTGAGGTGAACCCAACGTTGGAAGGGTGTTTTGCCACTATCATATAAGATGTCTAACGACATGCGACTTCGTGTTATTCTAAGACAGGGTTGTGCACATCCACTTGCTGAGTATATCTACGAGCACTACCTGTATAATCTTGGTGTTTGGTTGAAGTATAATTCTCAATTGGAGACAGTGGAGATAATGATATGTCAAGAAAAGACTCACCATTGGAAAGAATATGATAGTAATTCTGTGGGCATATGATATCTATCATAACCTAGACGCATGGCCTCCCATGTACGAAGGTTTCCTTGAGCACTTCCCAAAGATTTTAATTTCTAAAACAGTTATTGACTATATATTTATGTAAGGTGCCATTGTGACGTGCTATCCAAGGTTGGGACATGAGTCACAGTTGGTATATATTTGTATCGAAACTCACAACATATGTGTTGTTGTATTTTGCACGACATTTGTGATAATAAAGTTGTAGTTTTTTTCTGTACCATGTTTTTGGCGACTTAGAATAGGTTGGATGGATTGGACCTATTTTGGGGGTGTCACATCCTAACTATTCCCGGATTGAAAGGAACGAACAACCGAATACAAAGCAAGACAAATGATTAGCTTTCATCTACCTAGGGATGGTTTTACCCTTTTTTCTCTACCTTCCAGAACTTGGATTGGGCAATAATATATTATTTCGAAGCTCTCGGAAAGAGCTTTCCAGATTGGTATGACACGTCTCCTAACTCCTCCCTAATTGAGAGTTATGGACGTTTTAGCGGACATTATAAAAACTGACTTGCGGTACGAAAATCAAAAACGATTTCGAGGCCCTCGTCCTGAAAGACCGAATGTATGGCCCCGTGATAGTGAATAATTGTGATTGTGGGTGCTCGGGTCTATCGAGATGGCTTTCTTTCATGCATTATCACCTAAAACGAGTTTCAAACAAAAATCGCAAAGAGTTTATAAAAAAATAAAGCGCTCCGGGGATAGACAAATTTAAGGTTAATAGTCATAAGTAACAAAGGACCATGATTCCTATTTGGCATAAGTAACACACACACACACACACACTTCATGCTTATGAAATCAACAAGCGGTAACTGTGTTTTCACGGAAGTTGGGGGGTTCCTAACAACTTTCCCTCGTTTAAGCAAGCCCCCGACCTTCATGAATCTCGGGTTTCAAACCAAATTTTACGGAGTCACATATTGGGCCATATTGCGAAAACATTCAAAATTTGGATGAGTTGGTACATCCCTTTGAACTTATACCAACTAACGACTCTGTCTAATTCGGCCTAATCATTAAAATCAATCTTTTTAAATTTATCAGCATTTATGTCAGTCTATTCCTAAAATCTCACCCTTTAAATAAATTAATCAACATAGCGAAATAACAATGGATAGAAACAAGGAATGTAATTCCTGGCGTCGACAGGTGGCGACTCTGCTAGGGATATAGAAGGCTTAAGCTGCATTTTAATCTTGTTGTTTCCTTTCTTATTTGTGTGTTGTGTGAATGATGTGAATGTATGTGTGATGAATGCTTCAATTTTTCAAATGCTTTATATTAGTGCCTCACACAATGTCATCATTTGCATACAGTAAGGCGCGATGAATGTATGTTGTGTGATTCCTCCACCAAGAGGCAAACCCGTTAGTTGTTGATTACTGAACTCTAAGGGGTATTCCCTTGTGAGGCTCAAGAAAGATACCACTCAGATTTGCTCTAATCGAGAGATTAGATACATTCCCATCGAGTAAGTTACGAAGATATGGGGACCTTCATGCCAAAAATCCCGCGATAGTAATCCTAATACAGGTTAGCCTCATATAAACCCAATATACACGAAGTCTCTTCATGCCCTGCTACTCTTTCTTATGTATAAATGTTATCCATCTTAACTATCATCCTATATCTCTTTGTCCTATCATCAAAACAACTAACCCCAGTTTTGTAGGAAAAGATTAAAAAACCTCAAACCTAATGCATAACATAAACATACATCCACATGTTCCATTGACATCAAGACTAAACTATGTACCGTTTGTGTGTAGATTGGTCCTCGAATACGTCTTCGAGATAAGAAGGTGCGAACCCCACCAATCAAAATGGCTAAAAGTACTATACAAGAATCCATCCCCATTTATCGAGAGGAATTTGAAAGCTTGAAAAAACAAGTCGCCGAGATGGCTAATTTATTAAAAGAGCAATGTAAGATAATTCAAGATCTGAAATCAGATATTTAAACGGGATTCTCTACACAAAGAGGAATCCAAATCTCGATCAAGACAAATGATACCTAAATAACCACTCCCATATTCCAATTTAGTTGCGGAGCCGCTAAAGATGCTGCAAGCAAAGGTTAGATAAGAGAAGTCATGGATCTCCATGTGGACAAGGAAACCGGGGACATCAGGAAGAAGGTGAGACAATTGGAAGAGACCATATGATCAATGAAGGGAGTAGGGACTTGTGGTAGTGTCAACTACTCAAACCTATGCATATTTCTCGGTGCTCGTTATTCGAACGAATTTCAAGTACTGGACTTTGAGAAATACAATGGGTTAGGCGATCCCTACACCCACCTGAAGGTCTACATTGGCGAGCTGGAGTCTTATGCCATGGATGAAAGTCTAAGGATGAAACTATTTTAGAAAAGTTTTACTGGGGAAGTAAGGACTTGGTATGCCAGGCTGGATAACACAAAATTTATAGCTGGGAAGAGTTAACCCATGCCTTTCTGAACCAATACAGTTTCCAATCTCAGATGACCCCTGATCGATATTAGATAACTACGATTAGGAAACAACCTTCTGAATCTTTCCGGGAGTATGCACAAAGATGGAGGCGAGTGGTAGCTCAAGTAAGCCCGCCTATGAGCGAAAATGAGATGGCGATGACTTTCATAGATATCCAAGAGGCACCTTACTATGAGAAGGTCCTAGCAGGATTAGGCAAACCATTCTCGGAGATTATCAAACATGGTGAAAATGAAGAGATGGGATTGAAAGCGGGTAAGATTAAAGATCTCACAACCTTCGAAGCAGTAACTAAACACCTTCAATCTGGAGATTATGGTAGTGATGCCGAAAGAAGTCCAAAGAAGAGAGATGTAGATGTATCTCTCCTTTCATAGAGGGAATCTAGGAGACCCAACAATAGTCATTCTATCTGGATAAAGGGAGGCGATTTGCCACGACAACAATAGGCAGCATTCAACCAAGGTCAGGACAGACAAAGAAAATTTAAAAGAACGGAAAATTGGGTGTTCACTCCACTAAGAGATTCCCTTGAGAACGTATTGGCGTTATTAATGAACCACAAGAAAATTGTTGAATTGGCTCCACCTCTGGATCCAAAAAGCAAAAGATATGATCCGAGCAAGATATGTGCTTACCACTTAGGGTCTCCAGGACATGATATAAAAGACTGTTGGTACTTAAAGCATAAAATCCAAAATCTGATCGAAAGTGGGGATATTGTGGTCGAATGACTTGACCAACCATATATCAACACCAACTTTCTACCTTAGTATAGTACGGAGGGAGTGAACATGATCAGGCCAGGAAGCATCAAAATGGATCCAAATCGCAAGTACATACGAAGGATGGAGGAATACCCCAAAAGGAGCAAAACAAAAGTCCTAGAGTGAAAAAATCCGGAGGACTGTATGACAGTAAGACAAAAATTGGAGATGATCCAACATAAAGTAACTTTGGTAGCCAAGCTGATAGTGCACCAATATTAGGTTACAAAGCAGCTTTTCACTAAATTATCAAGAAACTGAGAAAAGGAAGAGGTTAGCCAGAATGCAAGCCTATATCCCTACAAGATGATCTAATTGACTAAAGAAGATCAAAGTAGGCTGAAAGGGTAGGAAAAGTGGAATGATAAAATTGCTAGAAGGTCTCGCCAACAAAAATTAAAATTGCTCGAAAGAATGCGAATTCTCAAAAAAGAATGATTAAATAGTATCTACTAGAGACTGACACTTCACCCCTTTAAACAAATCAAAGGAAGAAGCGCTACATATTCTGATAAGCGAAGAAAAGATTACGGAGCTTCTGCCTCCTACAGATCTATGGACAAAGAGATATGATCCCACCAAGATATGTCTCTACTAGTTTAACTCACCTGGACATGCGACCGAGGAATGTTGGGCTCTGCAACACACAATCCTGGATCTCATTGAAAATGGAGAGCTGAATATAGAAATCCCCATGACTAGAAAAGGCGAAAGGGAAATAATGAGCTTAAGATTTCCACCCGAGACAGACAATTTAAAGGAAGTGATGGCTATGCTCACCTGTCTTGACGAAACACAAGGTGGACTGGTCGTAATTCACGAATTGACAAAGGTAACTGGAAAGTCCCATCAACGAATTCCACCGCCACTGACAAATACCTTGTTGCCTAAATTTAGCAACCACATTCCTGATTCGTCCCTCCTGGATGATGATGAGAAAATATTGATCGTTCCTAGTGAAGAAAAAGCCAAAAAGGAAAGTTTCTTGCAAGAAAATCTTCAAGATAAAAATTTCTCAGGCCTTAGAAGAAGATGGGGGAGAAGACCAATCAAACGGGAGTGAGGTTATCGGGGATGCCAACCCATCAAAGAATCAAGAGCTCATCCCTTTTAGCGACTGATCCAGTTTGAGCGTCCCCGAGTGGGGTGCCGAAACAAGAGGTACCAAGGAAGTAACCTCTATCGCCAGCATCAAAGGCAACTTGACCACTAACAACTAAACTATCAAGCCTCAGATAACCAGGAAAGCGTAGATCCAGAGGATACGGTTGTGGGTCCCAAAAAGTCTGGGGACGTTATCATTTGCTTAGATTTATGTCTGGTTTTATTTTCCATGCATTACTATGTTATGTTTTGTTCATTTATCTAAAAAAAATATAAAAATAAAAAAAATAAAAAATCAAGTCAATCTTATGATATACTTTACGTGAACTATGTAAGACATGATCTTCTTTCATAGGAGTACGTAGGCAGTCAGTAATGGCGCGATCTAATCATTACAAAAGGCACAAAACCCTTTAAACAATTCAGCAATCATAAGATACGACTCTTCAACAACTCATCAACCCCTGAAGTGCGAGAAGACTTGATCTCCTTTTGAACAAAAGTGCATAGACGGCTATCTTGGCGAACTCCATCTTATACCCGATGACATGTTCTCCGAGATAAAAGCCATAAATTAAGCCTTGCAGATCGAACCAAACCTAGTTAAACCATCACATCATAAACCAAGTCGAACTCTTAGGTCTAATTCAGTGGAATTTGACGGCTTCTCGACATCAATCATCAAAGCCAAAGCGATAACATGAAATGAGAAACACAACGAGGTATCAAATATGATCATCATCGAAGACATATAACCCAAGACGATGCGAAATGTAAATATAGAGAAGATTACTACAAATATTGATTCAACGATGCAAAGTAACTATTCGATGACCCCTCTCATGACCCTAAAAAAGCTGACACCCTCAATTACAAGCCTTCATCAAGTTAGAAGAAAGGGATTATCAAAGCCAAGTGCACTTATAAGTCTAAAATGAGGATTGGGGCACTCCAAGCATCAAAGCTCAGTCTACCTAATCTCCATGCGGGTCATAAGGCAAAAGACTATTGCTATTTCAGCATCTTATCAACCCACTTGTCGCACATACAATAAAGCAACTACCCTAACGACAAACAAGACTGGGGCAATTTCGGAAGCTAGACAAGTCAACATTGGGACCTTTGCAACAAACAAGAGTGGGGCAATTTTAGAAGCAAGGATAACTCGACACTGGGGGATTAATTGACCATTCCAAAAAGGAAAATGTGCAAGTCGACACCAATAGCGCGATCCCATCAGCATGCGTCATCATCATTAGAGCTTCTCTCATATCCTTTCATTGGTGATCCAACGCAATCTTTTTTTTCCAATTATAATGTTCTCCGAATACAACGATCCACATGTGAGGTACAACTCTTTCATTTCTTTATTAGTTTTTTTGTCTCCATTATATACATTTTAAGTATAGGTAAATCTGACATTAGAATCTTAGAAAGAGGTTTTAAAAGAGTAATTTTGTTTGGCTTGTTATGAATTAAATTAATTTTGATAAGCGTCCAAGGAGCAAGAATTACGAGTATGATTAGAAAATTAAGTCTATTCAACCTTTTAATTAGACATAACATCCTAATTCAAAGCACTATTTGGAGCATAATCAACCTCATATGCATGCCTGCATTTTGCGGTTGCCCTGACTTTTAGTTGTGGGGTATAAAACTATGATGACAACGATGAAAATTAATGCAAAGTTAAAGGGTAAAAAGTGGCCAACCCAACGTTTCGAATTGTGGCCTCGGTTACTCGAGTAATTAAATTTGAGGGGTGTCTTTACACCTAGTGCCCTATAACCATCTGATTTTGGAGTTATCGACCCCAACACTCGTTACATGGGTAACTTAGAGCTTAAGAAAAGAGCATTCTGAGGCGGAAGAAGGTGAGACCTAAGAAAATTTGAATCGTGGTATGGGTTACTCGAGTAATTAAACTTGAGGGGTGTCTTTACACCTGGTGCCCTAAATTCGTTTAGTTTGGGAGTCACCGGCCCAGAACTCGGCGACCAAGCTCGGTAACAGCCTGAACAAAAGCCAAATTGGCCTACAAGCTCCAATCTAATAGACTAATTAACATATAATTTATACATAGACTTCATGTAAACGTATTGTGAAGACTTCTAACATGTTCCTACCCAGAAAATAGCATAAACATCAAATTTACAACACCCAATTTCAATGTTTTTGGCAAAAACTCCATTTTTGATGTTTTCAATGAAAATCAACCTGTGATTTTGTTTTTCAATCAAAACAGAGATTTCAAAACACCATAGTTATGATTATACATACTCTATCAAATTCAATAATCAATTTATCAGTTTAACAACTAACTAAACCTTAATTTCTACTTTAAACTAAGCCATATTCATATATATTTTCATATGAACTTACTGTAATATATTTTCTTCCACAAAACCCATACATACATGAACTAGTTTTTCTATAATCATATATAAACTCATGAAATCATCTTAAAATCAAGAATTTATCATATAACTATAAACACCACCAATTTATCTTTTATAAAAATTTCACAGAGAACTTTTTGGAGAAGAAAATTAAAATTTAAAATTATAAAATACAAGGATTAATATCCAACCTTTGATTAAGAAGATGATGGCTATTCTTAAGCTTCTTCTCTCCAATTTCTTTCTCAAAACCTGTTAGAATCACTCACTTTTCTCTCTATAGTTTTCTTCTTCTCTCCCTTTTTCTTCTTTTGAGTTTTCTTTCTTCCTAACTCTAACATACGTAGAATAATATAACGTATATAGTAATAATATAAGATCCCAACTTATTATAAATAAAATTAAATTTTCTCTATTTATTATTTTGAAATAGTAAGGGTTGATTTGATTAATGTGGTTAGTTGTGGGTAAAATGCGCAAATATTTAAATAAGCAAGTGGTTATAAAATATTCATTTTTATCAGAGAATATTCGTTTGGTCGTGCAATATTCTTACTGTAGGGAATATTAAATGACGATAGTAGCAAATTTTGTGTGGGCCCTATAACGAATAGCGATTGGATGAAGAAAACGACAAGTATAAGTTGTTTATAAATAATGGCGTAGTTGTTACCGTTAATACTGTTGGAAAACCCAGTGGTTAAAACACAGTAATACGTGTTGTTGTTGCACAAGAAGATACTCAGTATTGCACCAATTATTGATTCTTACGTAAGAAGACACTACTCAATAATTGTTACTGATGAATTATCGCTCAAAGATTTTATTTTATTGATTCAATAATTGTTGCATTGATATTCTATATTATCGTTGTTTTAATAATTGTCACTACACAATATTTTCCATTATCGAAGCAATAATTCATATTATCCGAATAATATTATTAGATAACATTATCGGCAATGTATAGAAAGTTACATCTACGGAGAGGTTTGGTCACCTAATCTTGCGCCAAGAAGGAGAAATTTTATTGGAAAGCCCTTCTTTCCGGGAATTGGTGGTTGTCGATTATTGTGATTCTCGTAATATTATTTGTGAATAATTAATTATTAATTTATATGATGAGGAAAATATTCATTTTATGTGGATATAGATGGAGAAAATTTTTAAAGTGACAATTGTTGAAAATTGATATTTTATCTTTTCTCGATAAAATAATATTTTATTATATTATTATAATATATAATGATGATATTTTTATAATGAATGTGGGATATATGAGTATATGAGGAGGAAGAGTATTTTTATTGTAATAAATGTTAAAAACATGTTAAATATGTCGTGGGCCCATTTCTTGACTAAAATTTGATTATACCAGTAAAATCGCTTCGTTTTTTGGATCATGGGCCATTGCATTTGGAATTTGGAAACACCTTTGAAACTTACAAAGTTGTAGAGAATGGAATTTCCTATGTAAAGGACATGAGGTTCGAATTTTTCTAACAAAAGGACAATTTATTATGAATTATTGAAGTTCCGAAATTCCGAAATAATTGATTTTTGGAAGTTTTAATGATTTTTTTCAAGGAAAACATTTTTGGTGAGTTAAGTGGGTCTAGAATGTGACATTAATGGTTGAATTCAGATCTACAAAGGTTGGCGTAGGAAACTTAATAATATATATTAATATTATATTAAATTTTCTGCTTTGGTGTTCTAAGCATTTTCCTATAAATAGGGTGCTTAGGTTAGAATTGAAAATCACACCAGAAACTAAAGTTTTCTCTCTCTTTCTCTCTCGTTATATTAAGCGTATTCTTGTGAGTATTTTAATACTTTGAGTATTGCTATACGGTGCAAGTTCAAGTCATAGGTTATATCCGGTGTTTCAACTAGAAGTACTGTCTTTACGAGGTAAGGGATGTTATTTTCTTCATATATGATATTATTTCTTTCAATATCATTATGCCGAAGTATTGATTTGAACTTTTTCTCAAATTTGGAACTATTTGTGTTTGGGGTTACTATTCACGATATCGACATTATTCACGATACGACCATTATTCACGATATACAAGACTATTCACTATAATTTACACTATTCACCGTAAAAATGAAATTTTCTTCTTTTTGTCCAAAATATCTATTCTGGATACTAGCTTTGATTGTATCCATGTTTTGATCATTCTTGAATTTTACTCCACTATGATTATTTATGAGGTATTTTTGGATATGGAATATTGAAATACTTAATCCTTAATATTTATTCTTTTGTTTCTTTGGATTCGTTTTCTTTAAAATATTTTTCATCATCCTCGGTCCTAAATGACGATATCATTGAATATCTTTGGCATGTAGTAAAAGATGAATGATTATTCGATGAATATCTTTGGCCCGTAGTAAAAGATGAATAGCTATTTAGATGAACATGATTAATCGATGAATATCTTTGGCTCAGTAGTGCAAAAGATAAATATTTAATTCGAGATATATATTGATTGATGTTCTGGGGATAAAATATCGACGATGAACTTTTAAATTCATATATAGAAGATAGTAGTTTGCATTCTCTACTTAACTCTTTTAATGAATTATTATTTCTGCAAGATTGATTTAAAACGGGTTGTCTATCAGATTCTATTAGATTTTTCCTGTTGAAGACTAATGATAATTTGTTCTATGTTATCTTAGTCATAATATTCTTTCTTGGGCTAGTTAAGCTCACCCTTTTCCTTTTGTTCCATTTTTCTTCTCGGGAGGCGAGAATGTAGCGAAGTACTAGTCTGGGGTATGGAATGAAGGTTCTAGAAAGTCGTTTTTTAGTAGTCCTCACCATTTTGTAAAATAATGTATCAATAATTGTAATGAGGACTTATTTGAGTGTGGATATTGTCTAGATGACAATATTTGTATTTAAACTCACGCTTTTTATGTTGTATTAATAAAGTTGTAGTTGATATCGTATCATGTATTTTGACGACTCGGAATGGGTGTTGTATACCTATTTTGGGGGCTTTCAGGTTGGTATCGTAGCTTAGGATATGATCTCTAGCGGAGATCGGGAATAGAACTAGAGGGAGAGACGAGTAAATCCATCGCTAGTGTGTCCTACCTAAGCTTATTTGTTGGTCGGTCATAATATAGGGGTATTATGTGATTTGTTAAATTATTTAATTAACCCTTATTTTATGGCATTATTTAAGAATGGCAGCTGAGAATATTAACGGTGGAGTTAATGAGACCGTGGAGACGCATGTACTCACCAACGAGGAGAATGTGCAACAGGCTGGCAATGTTTCTCCTGTAAACAACACCACTGATCAGACAATGGACGACGGGATGTTTAGGAGCTTTTTGCAGTTCAGTCAAAACCAGACGAGGGAGACTCGTGTACAGAATAGGGTGGAAATGATAGCAACGCGCGACTTGTCACAACCAAGCAGTTCAAAGAGTTGGGACCACCAGAATTTATTGGAAAGCCGGATCCGATCAAGGCAGAGATGTGGGTTAAACAAATTACCAAGATATAGTCTGGTGCCTGAGTGTGGCCTTAGGCCCGATGACAAATTGGATGGCCAGATGAATGCCATGATAAGTGCGATGAAGTGGGTGCACTTACCAAGCCACCGGAATCCGCAGTGGTAGCGGTCGTCAAGGAGTTTTACCCTAATGCCATACTAGATGGCCCGCCGGCAGCACCTGTGAGGGGGAAGTTAATCCCATTCGATGTCAAGGCCATCAATGCAGTGTTGGGACTCCAAATTTTGACAAGCGTGATTACAGGGAGAATGGGATTTGGGGCTACCAATCTGATGACATTATTAACAAGCTTTGTAATCCCGGGACAGTTTGGAAAATAAATGAGTTCACTGTCGAGGGCACATCTTTTCCTTCACAGGCGCTTAGTCGTTATGGTAAAGCGTGGTACGCCTTTATCTGTGCTAATATTTAGCCTACACGCCATGTGAGTGATGTCACTCGGGAGAGGGTGACGCTTCTCTATGCCATTGTTACGGGGTTGAAGGTTGATGTGGGGGCTTTGATAAATGAGTCCATCAAAAAGGCTATTAAGAGCAAGGTCAAGTCTGGCCTTCCCCACCCATCTCTTATTACCCGTCTATGCAAAAGGGCGGGTGTTCAGTGGGAAGCAGAAGATGTCACCCTCCTGCCAATGTCAGTCATTGATCATCAGTTTATTAGTCTCTATGCTGTCTGGGATGGCGCACCATCGCATCCCCGAGGAGATGGATTTTTGCCGGCACCTCTGTCGCCGCCATCTGATGAGCCTCTACTCAGGCACCAATTCCTCCTGCTGATGTCATTGATTCTAGGACCCTTGTGCAAATTATGAACAGTATAAATTTTCTGCACTGCAAGGTTGACACGGTCGCCCAGTGGCAGAGCCAATTCCGCCATTACCATGCCGAGTTCGCGGACACACTAGTCAATATTCATGTTGCCCAGGGTGGTGATGACGTGGACTTCATGCCATTCCCATTCCCGACGCCTCCTATTTATGCACCTTATCCGCCGTAATTTTTGCCGCCTGCTGAAGAGGCCCGCGTTAATGAGCCAGTCAACGTGGAAGACGGTGATGGTGAGGATGATGATGATCTGGAATTGTTTTAAGGTTGATGAGGACTTTAGTCCGGATGGTGATGATGCTACTAAGCGGTGATGAAAGAGGCGGAAGAAGACACACCATTACGATTCAAGTTTGGGGGAGACTTCCTTTTATTTAGTTATTTATATTTGAATTGTGTTAGTTTTATCTTATTTCTATTTCAACTGTGGTGTGAGGTTTGGAGTGTTAAATTTGGGCTTGGTAGCCCCAGACTCGTGGTTTAATTTTATTCTATCTATAGTGTTTATTATTGTGGTAAAGCTTTTGGTTTTTGGATGCATGTTTTTGCTTAGTAGTATTTTTAAATACATTTGAATGCATGCTTGTGGTTATATCTTATGCCCAGTGTTATTATCATTTTGGGATTGCATAGTTGGGAATACCTTGACTAAGTCAATACCTTGGCTAAGTCAGTTATTATTTTGCCTAAGGCCTCATTTTTAGGTTTTACACGGATTAATTGGTATACTTGTTGCCATGTGTTTGGTTTTGCCCTGTGTTGATAAGGGTAGTTTATAACTTATAGTTTTTGCTTATTACTTTTTGATTAACTCTAGCCCCCAGTCTCTAATTGTCTATATGCTGGGTTAGGGCAGTTTAGCATTTAAGTTTTGATTATGGCTTATGATAAGTAGCGATAATTACTTTGTTCTCTTAGAATAGTGTAAGACTTATGCGAACTAGGGGCATGTTATAAATCGAGACTGTTTTGAATCCATTTGTTTAGCAAGCACTGACCAATTTTCTTTTCTAGCTATGTGTCCAAATTTAGGTTGTCTTGTTATTATGTTGAAAATTTGTGCACTATTAAAAACTCACTGATTTCAAGGTAATAAAAGAATTGAGAGGCTTTTACACTTTCGGGTCTAAAGTGAAAAAAAAATTTAATAACAGTCCTACGGTGGGTTGAGATGGAGCGTGGAAACGCACTCGCCCATAAACGCAGGCTGGTAAAATCTATTCTGTACTTATGTTGTTTACGTGGCCTTTGTGCTTGAGTTATTAGATTCTTAGGGCTGTTCTACACCTAATGCCCTAAAGTCTTCTGGCCTGGCAATCATTGATCGAAAGCTTGATAATAGGTGCTCTGTTTTGCCTAAAAGTAATCAAGTACTGTCTGAGTCAGAATTTACTTCATTTTTCTAGAACTTTTTGATCCTTTCTTATTTTTGCCTCTTGTTCTTACTGCTTGTTATTATAGTGGGTTGCATAGTAAGCTTATTGGTTATCACAATCGACTGTGTGATCTTATTTTGGGTTCTGGTTAGTTTTGATAATTGGTATGCACACATACACAGTATGGATCAATTACAGTCTCATGTTTATTTAAAAGTCATTAAGCCCTTGGTTGCACGCATTTTGTTCTATTCTCTAGGAATGTTATGGTTGTTCTTATAGGCCATAAGGTTAGTCTTTAGGAGTACTCTTCATTTGTATCTTACAATAATAGGTATGAGTGTTTGTTAGTTTGCTTGAGGGCAAGCAAAAACTTAAGTTTGGGGATATTTGATGAGTGGGATTTATACCCGCGAATTAGTCCCTTTTGTTGCTTAGGTTGTTGCCTGTTTTCAATCTTTTATGTATCTTAAGTTTATATTAGTGCTAAGTTCAAATTTTCTACAGACTTGTTTTGCAGAGTTTCTTGGTCATTTTTCCTCAGATTGGCGCCCACGGCGCTATAGTAGATTCATACCAGTGCAATGCCGTGCAAAGCTCTCGCCTTTAGCGCTTTGCTTGGCCTGCATATCGCACCCTGACGCCATGCCCGGGGCCAATCTCGCGCCCCAGCGCCATTCACTCAAGACCTAAGCGCTTAATGCTGCACTGTTTATCGTCTCTTTCAGGCCATTGTCGTATGAATCGCATCTCGCCACGACGACGCAGTAACTGGGCGCCAGTTCTCGTGCCCCAGCGCCATTCATGGTGCCCCAACGCCGATTCTCGTGCCCCGGCGCCACTTGTCAAGTCTTTGCTCGCGCCGCAGCGCGAGCTCTGGTGCCCAAATAGTAATGAGCCTTTAATGACCTAGAAGAAAGAAGTAGACTATAAATACCAAGCGAAGCCGCCTGCATTTATTATCGAAGATTAGAACTTCGATAGAGAACTTATTTGCAGCTTAGACTAGGATTTTATTTCTGTCACTTAGAAGAGAAAGAAGCTGTGCTTCAAGGAGGAAAAGTTATTATTGCGTCTCAACCACGGCTCGATTTTTAGATTTGTGAAGAGAAGATTTGGAGACGTAACATTTTCGAACAATGAGTTTTCTTATTCCAAATCTTTCATTTATTTGTGTATTACTGAGTATGGTGAATGTATTAAATATGTGTATTAGTACCATAGTTATGAATTAACTCCATTTTCAGGATTACAATGTAACCTTTGTTTAGCTTAATCAACTTCCACTCCTATTGTATATAACGAATCATTTTGGAATGGGTTGTTGTATTGATTATTTAATGACTGATTGCTTGATAAAGAAATTGGTATTGATAGCAATGAAAATTAACAAATGGACGTTATTATCTATCGTTGAATGCAGCAACACCTGTTATGACCATGCCGATGGAATGTGTGCATAATATGCTCATAGGATAGACATATCTCTATGTGCCTTGTGTGACCTTGAGACTTAGCTTAATGACCTTGACCGAGTTATTGTCACCAATAGACATATTGTGTTTTAGCCGGTTAGGGATGTGCATTTGACCTTTGACAGAAGCGTATGCATAATTACTTTTCTCGGTTGACCATTCCTTGATTCGTTTGTAATGTGGAGACTTAGGAGATTAGGCGACGCATTAGGGGAGTTGTAATCCTATCTTGACTTCCTAAGCACAACCACTTCTCTTATTCTTTAGCTTTAAACATATCGCTTAACCAACCATCTTAGTTTGCTTGTTTAGATAAGATTCGTAACGACTTTACCTTAGTATTTGTTTTCTTTTAAGACTTTGTCCTCGTGGGTTCGACACTTTACTTACATATATTACTTGTGGACCGCGTATGCTTGCGCGCGATTTGGCAATAGCTAAATCGACCAACAGGAAGTCATGTTTAGAATCGTAGAGACAACCTGCCTACGAGCTGACCGAGTATCTGCTGAAGCCAAGTCAAGAATCATAGACTACACTCAGAGTCGTAGAGTCTACTGATCATATCAGAAGCAGAGATCATAGTTGAGCAAGATCAGATAAAGACAACAAGCACAACGACAGACATCGTAGAGTGTCAAGATCTAATCTCAGAGTCGTAGTGTCTGCACAGCCAAAGTTGAATCGTAGAGTGCAGAACTAAGACCTCAAAAGATGTGCTCACAATGCCAAGGAAGAATCGTAGAGCAAATACAATTCTCAATAAATGAGCACTCCCAGAATATCCAAAAGAATGAAGCCTCTGGTTAGCACTGCAAAGATACATCCCATCCTAAAGGAAACCAGAGAGCACTCAATGAATGGCATGCAAGCTAATAGAAAATCTAAGCATCAACCCAATCAGCATCAAGATTGAGTTGTGAAGCCATTTGAGATGAAGTCTTCCACAAGAAGATCAGAAGAAGACTTCAGTAACTTACTAAGGAAAGTTAGCAAGTGCAGTAGCTGTCAAGCAGACAAAAGACAACGATCTTGGAAGCTACCATGATCATAGAGTTTGCCAAACAAAGAAAGAACTAATGGAGTGCATACATAGATACTGGACAGCTTCTGAAGAACAAGGCTAAAGTGATTAAGCATTGGGTCAGTCCATTGATGATAAGTGAACGGGCGATCACAAGGAGAAAGCGAGCTGGACACACCACAAATCTGAAGTGTCTTGTTATTCAGAAGAGGCTAGAACAAAGAAGTCAAGCCATTAGTCTCTGAAGAGCTGTTGAGACAAATAGAAGTGTTAAAGCATTGCATAAGAAAAGGAAGAGGTGTTCTACATTGAAATCCAATCAACACTCTTCAAGATCGTAGTGTTGTCTCTACCAGTCAACAAGACACTACGATCAGGTCCATGAAGACATGCATCAGAATCGTAGAGTTCGAATAGCTGAAGACTGAAGCATTGTCAACGGTTCAATTTGAAGGGTAATATTCGGATAAAAGCTTATTGAGAGCATCGATGCAAAAGGACAACCTCTGATCGAGAAATCAGAAGGAGGAAATAAAGTCTTTGACTTGCCTAAGACATTAAAGTGACATCTCTGATGGGGTAGGTGAAACAGTAGACTGTAGTGTCAGAAAAAGTATAACATGTCACATCAGCAGTCTACCTCAGTCAACTCAAGATCTATGAAGATATTTGAATAGCTTTGAACGACCACTTTCCAACGGAAGGATTGGGAAGGAGTATAAATCAGCAAGAGCTTCAAAGATCGAGGGTTGCTGGAGTTGCCGAGTTTGGAGTAACGGTGGACTATTCTAAACCATGTGAGATAGTGAGTCCGAAGGCTCACTCTACGATCCACCAAGAACACTTAGAGATAGACAAAGAAAGAAGTAGAAGTGAGAGTTTTACAATGTAGAAGTAGGAGTTCTACAACATGAAGAGTGTTCTGAACTACTGAGAGAAAGAAGAGCGTCATGTCATCTTGATGTCTATCATGGGACTACTCTTAGTACCATAGAGAAGAGCTCATAGTCATCTTAGCAAGTCCATCATGAGAAGGCATCAAGTGTCAAGAAGGGAGATCATAAATGCCATCATGGTGGCAAGCATGAGAAAGTTTCTAAGCACCTAGCAGAAGAGCTTACACTCATCTTAGAAACCCATCATTTACAGCCATCACGTATCAAGAGGAATGATCTTCAAGGCAGTTCATCAAGGGATCATCAGAGGAGGTTGAGTAACTGAAGAAGCTGAGCATCATGCAACACTCAACTGCACTTTAAGGATGATCACGCCAAGCTACTAAGTACAAAAGATGTTCAGAGCATAAAGACATCTTAGCAGCTCAGCACCAACTCCAACAAACAAACAAACAACTCAACAACAAGAAGCCGGTATTCGATGGGTCCTTATGCGGAGGGACTAAATGAAGTTCCAAGCTTCTTTTGGCTTGAAGAGTTCCTAGGGAACTAGAGAAGTTCCAAGGCTGCTGGCCTTAAAGATTTCTTAGTGAACTGAAGTCCCAAGGCTGTGTCTTTTACTTTAAGTCATTTACATTATGTACATTAACTGCTATAATCGCTATATATTTTTTAACCGCTTACCATTGAACTAACTCTCTTAACAATGTATGTATGATTATGAATATATCAATGAAGGGATCTTTTACTTATTCCATTTGTGCTTGAAAAGATTATTATGTTTGTCATATGCTAAACCCAACCCAAATAAACCCAAACCCAACCTCGATCAAACCACTTCTTTCAATCTCGGAACATTAGAAAGCCCTAAGTTAATCCAGATTGGTTCAGACCTTACCCCAAACCAACGGAATGACATGGTTACGCTATTAACCCAATTCCAGGATGTGTTTGTATGGTCTCATGAAGACATGGTGGGTTTTTCCACTGACATTGTCCTTTATCGCCTTCCCATTAAAGAGGGATTTAAGCCAGTCAAGCAAAAGCTCATGCGATTGAAACCTGAGTGGAGTTTAAAGGTGAAAGAAGAAATTATGAAACAATTTTAAGTTCGACATCATCATGGTGTCTACATATCCCGAGTGGATATCCAACATCGTGCCTGTACCTAAACTCGGAGGAAGGTGCGAGTTTGCATGGATTACCGGATTTGAACAAAGCTTGCTTAAAAGATAGCATTCCGTGCCATTTATCCACATTCTCATCGACAATATCTGTAATACGACATGTACTCTCTTTTCATTGATTGCTGCAGGTATCATCGATCATGGTTTTCGAGGAGGATCGTGAGAAAACTACTTTCATCACGCCTTGGGGAACCTTTTGATATAGACGATTGTCATTCGGCCTCATCAATGCCGGAGCCACCTATCAACGAGCTATGATTGTGACGCCCCCAAAATAGGTATACAACACCCATTCTGAGTCATCAAAATACATGGTACAGATACAACTACAACTTTATTAATACAACATAAAAACTGTGAGTTTAAATACAAATATTGTCATCTAGACAATATCCACACTCAAATAAGTCCTCATTACAATTATTGATACATTATTTTACAAAAATGGTGAGGACTACTAAAACGACTTTCTAGAACCTTCATTCCATACCCAGACTAGTACTCGCTAAATTCTCGCCTCCTGAGAAGAAAAATGGAACAAAAGGAAAAGGGTGAGCTCAACTAGCCCAGTAAAGAATATTATGACTAAAATAACATAGAACAAATTATCGTTAGTCTTCAACAGGGAAAAATCTAATAGAATACAATAGACAACCAGTTTTAAATCAATCTTTGCAATGAAATAATAATTCATTAGAAGAGTTAAGTAGAGAATGCAAACTACTATCTTCTATATATGAATTTAAAAGTTCATCGTCGATATTTTATCCCGTAACATCAATCAATATATATCCGAATTAAATATTTATCTTTGCACTACAGGCCAAAGATATTCATTAGTTGGTCATGTTCATCTAAATACCTATTCATCTTTGCACTACGGGCCAAAGATATTCATCAGATAATCATTCATCTTTGCACTACATGCCAAAGATATTCAGTAATATCATCATTTAGGACTGAGGATGATGAAAAATATTTTAAAGAAAATGAATCCAGTGAAACAAAATAAATATTAAGGATCCGTATTTCAACTATTCCATGTCCAAAAATACCTCATAAATAATCATAGTGGAGTAAAATTCAAGAATGATCAAAACATGGATACAATCAAAGCTAGTATCCATAATAGATATTTTGAACAAAAAGAAGAAAATTTCATTTTCTATGAATAGTGCAGATTCGTGAATAGTCAGATATACGTGAATAGTGCCAGATACGTGAATAGTAACCCCGACACAAAAAGTTCCAAATTTGATAAAAAGTTCAAACCAATATTTCGGCATAATGATATTGAAGAAAATAATATCATTTAAGAAGAAAATAGCATCCCTTACCTCGTAAAGACAGTACTTCTAGTTGAAACACCGGATATAAGCTATGACTTGAACTTGCACCGTATAGCAACACTCAAAGTATTAAAATACCCACAAGAATACGCTCAATATATAGAGAGAGAAAGAGAGAGAAAACTTCAGTTTCTGGTGTGATTTTCAATTCTAACCTAAGACATGGTGGGTTTTTCCACTGACATTGTCCTTTATCGCCTTCCCATTAAAGAGGGATTTAAGCCAGTCAAGCAAAAGCTCATGCGATTGAAACCTGAGTGGAGTTTAAAGGTGAAAGAAGAAATTATGAAACAATTTTAAGCCGGCATCATCATGGTGTCTACATATCCTGAGTGGATATCCAACATCGTGCCTGTACCTAAACCTGGAGGGAAGGTGCGAGTTTGCGTGGATTACCGGGATTTGAACAAAGCTTGCTTAAAAGATAGCATTCCCGTGCCATTTATCCACATTCTCATTGACAATAATCAAGCAAGAATACTTACATATGTACTCTTTTCCGATTGCTTTTGCAGGTATCATCGATCATGGTTCACGAGGAGGATCGTGAGAAAACTACTTTCATCACGCCTTGGGGAACCTTTTGATATAGACGATTGTCATTCGGCCTCATCAATGCCGGAGCCACCTATCAACGAGCTATGATTGTGACGCCCCCAAAATAGGTATACAACACCCATTCTGAGTCATCAAAATACATGGTATGTATACAACTACAACTTTATTAATACAAATATAAAACTGTGAGTTTAAATACAAATATTGTCATCTAGACAATATCCACACTCAAATAAGTCCTCATTACAATTATTGATACATTATTTTACAAAATGGTGAGGACTACTAAAACGACTTTCTAGAACCTTCATTCCATACCTGCATCTAGTACTCGCTAAATTCTCGCCTCCCCGAGAAGAAAAATGGAACAAAAGGAAAAGGGTGAGCTCAACTAGCCCAAAGAAAGAATATTATGACTAAAATAACATAGAACAAATTATCGTTAGTCTTCAACAGGAAAAATCTAATAGAATACAATAGACAACCAGCTTTTAAATCAATCTTTGCAATGAAATAATAATTCATTAGAAGAGTTAAGTAGAGAATGCAAACTACTATCTTCTATATATGAATTTAAAAGTTCATCGTCGATATTTTATCCCTGTAACATCAATCAATATATATCTGGAATTAAATATTTATCTTTGCACTACAGGCCAAAGATATTCATCAGTTGGTCATGTTCATCTAAATAGCTATTCATCTTTGCACTACGGGCCAAAGATATTCATCAGATAATCATTCATCTTTGCACTACATGCCAAAGATATTCAGCAATATCGTCATTTAGGACTGAGGATGATGAAAAATATTTTAAAGAAAATGAATCCAGTGAAACAAAATAAATATTAAGTATTCGTATTTCAACTATTCCATGTCCAAAAATACCTCATAAATAATCATAGTGGAGTAAAATTCAAGAATGATCAAAACATGGATACAATCAAAGCTAGTATCCATAATAGATATTTTGAACAAAAAGAAGAAAATTTCATTTTTCGGTGAATAGTGTCGTATTCGTGAATAGTGTCGTATACGTGAATAGTGCCGTATACGTGGAATAGTAACCCGACACAAAAAGTTCCAAATTTGATAAAAAGTTCAAACCAATATTTTAAGATAATGATATTGAAGAAAATAATATCATTTAAGAAGAAAATAGCATCCCTTACCTCAGAAAGACAAGACTTTAGTTGAAACAGGATATAAGCTATGACTTGAACTCAGACCAGATAAAGAACACTCAAAGTATTAAAATACCCACAAGAATACGCTCAATATATAGAGAGAGAAAGAGAGAGAAAACTTCAGTTTCTGGTGTGATTTTCAATTCTAACCTAAGCACCCTATTTATAGGAAAATGCTTAGAACACCAAAGCAGAAAATTTAATAAAATAATAATATAATTATAAAATTTCAAGCCCACGTTAGACCAACTGAAATCAACCCATTTTTATTAGAAAAATTCAAACCTCATGTTCTTTCCAAAGGAAATTCCATTCTCTACAACTTTGTAAGTTTATGTTTTTCCAAATTCCAAACAGAAATTGACCGAAATCCAAAAATGGGCGATTTTACAGGCTATAATCAAATTTCAGTGAAGAAATGGGCCCACAGACATGTTTAACATGTTTTAAACAACTTTTGCAACAAAAATACTCATCCTCCTCATATACTCAAATATCCCACATTCATTGTAAAAATATCATCATTATTATATTATAATAATATAATAAAATATTATTTTATCAGAAAAGATAAAATATCGATTTTCAACGATTGTCACTTTAAAATTTTTTTCCATCTATATCCACATAAAATGAATATTTTTCTCATCATATAAATCAATAATTAATTATTCACAAATAATATTACAAAATCACAATATCGATAATCAAAGGTTCTTGGAAAGGGGCTTTCAATAAGAATTTCTCATTCTATGGCGCAATTAATTAGGTGACCAAACCTCTCCTTGTATGTAACTTTCTAGACATTGCCAAGTAATGTTATCTAATAATATTATTCAGATAATATGAATTATTGCTTCGATAATGGAAAAATACCAGTAGTGACAATTATTGAAAACAACAAGAATATAGAATATCAATGCAACAATTATTGAATCAATAAAATTAAATCTCGAATAAGTAATTATTGTTACAATTATTGAGTAGTGCCTTCTTACGTAAGAATCAATAATTGGTGCAATACTGGTGCTATCTTCTTGCAACAACACGACATCGTGGTTTTAACCACCGGGTATTCCAATAAGATTAATTCAGAAACAATCGCTACCAAGTTATTTATAAACAACTTATACTTGTCATTTTCTTCATCCAATCGCTCACATGGGGCCCATACAAGGTCGCTACCGTCGCATTTAATATTCCCCGACAAAGAAGAATATTCCATGACCAAACTAATATTCTCCGATAAGAATGAATATTTTATAACCACTTGCTTATTTAAAATATTTGCGCATTTTACCCACTACTAACCACATTAATCAAATCAACCCTTACTATTTCAAAATAATAAATAGAGGGAATTTAATTTTATTTATAATAAGTTGGGGTCTTACAACCTCCCCTTCTTATGAAATTTCGTCCTCGAAATTGACGTACGTACCTGGTGTTTCGAAAAGATGAGGATACATCGCTTTCATTTCCGTTTCCAACTCCCAGGTCATTTCCTCAATAACATGGTTTCTCCACAAAACTTTAACTTGTGGTATGACCTTCGTGCGTAGGACATGCTCCTTCCTATCCAAGATCTTGACAGGTACCTCTTCGTACGTTAAGTCTTCGGCTATCTCGTCCGGTTCTAACTCAATGACGTGGTTCGGGTCTTTCACATATTTACGAAGCACAGATATATGAAAAACATTATGAACACGAGACATACTTGGAGGTAACGCGAGTCTATAGGCTACATTTCCTACTCGGTCAAGAATCTGAAATGGACCAATAAATCATGGATTGAGCTTTCCTCTCTTCCCAAATCTTGTAACTCCCTTCCATGGAGCTACAGGCAACAATACATGATCCCCAATACTAAATTCCACGTCCTTTCGATGAAGATCCGCATAATTCTTTTGTCGATCATGTGCCATTTGTATACGTTGTCGAATCATTTGGATCTTCTCTGTAGTTATTTATACCAACTCTGGTCCCAACAACGTTGCTTCTCCTATCTCATCCCAACATACTGGAGAGCGACACTTTCGTCCATACAATGCTTCAAATGGAGCCACACCTATACTTGCCTGATAACTGTTGTTATAGGAGAATTCCACCAATGGTAGGTACTTATCCCAACTCCCTTTGAAATTGAGGACACAAAGTCTTAATAGATCTTCAAGAGTTTGAATAGTCCTCTCTGATTGTCCGTCTGTTTGAGGATGGTATGCCGAACTAAACCGTAAATCCGCGCCCATAGCTTTTTGCAAGCTAACCCAAAATCTTGAAGTGAATCTTGGGTCACGATCCGAAACTATGGATACTGGCATGCCATGCAACCTCACAATCTCATTCACGTACATACTAGCAAGACGCTCAAGGAATAAGTCTCCGTGATCGGCAAGAAATGAAAGCGGACTTTAGTTAATCTATCAACAATAACCCAAATAACATTTATGCCTTGAGAAACAGTGGGAAGACTCGTAACGAAATCCATGGTAATGTGTTCCAACTTCCATTTCAGAATCTCAAGTGGTTGCAATGGACCCTTCGGTACTTGATGCTCTGCCTTTACATGTTGACAAGTTAAACACCTCGAGATAAACTTTGCAATCTCTCTCGTCATATTGTTCCACCAAAATGTATGTCGAAGATCATGATACATTTTGGTACTTCCAGGATGGATTACAAATGGTGTATTGTGTGCCTCCATCATGATCTTATACTTCAAATCAGAATCATTAGGAACACAAAATCTGGAGTGGACTCTAAGTATTCCTTCTTCATCGATTCTTGCTTCTGGAATAGCACCTTCTTGCACTTTCTTCTTCATATACGATCACCCGTCCGTGGGCTCGAGCAACTTTAACTTTATCGATTAAAGTTGGTTCTATACGTATACTTGACATCATTGCATGGGTCCTCGGAGTATTGAATTATGTCTTCATCTTTTGTAAATCACACAAAATAGGCCTTTATGTTAACAACATCGTACTCGTTCCCGCATATGATCTTCTACTCAACGCGTTAGCTACCACGTTCGCTTTTCCAGGATGGTATTGAATAGTGTGGTCATAATCTTTCAACAGCTCGAGCCAACGTCGTTGCCGCATGTTGAGTTCCTTTTGGGTGAAGAAATATTTGAGGCTTTTATGGAATGAATATATCTCCACTTTCTCCCCATATAGATAGTGCCTCCAGATCTTTAACGCGAAAATGACTGCTGCCAACTGTAGATCATGAGTAGGATAATTCCTCTCATATTCTTTAAGTTGTCGCGAGGCATAGGCTATGACTTTCCCACGTTGCATGAGAACACATCCTAACCCTTTGCCTGAAGCATCGCTGTAGATAACAAATCCATCCGAACCAGATGACATTGTCAAAACAGGTGCCGAAATGAGTCTCCTCTTGAGATCTTGGAAACTCTTCTCGCATTCCTCACTCCATACGAATTTTGTATCTTTACGAGTCAACTGAGTTAACGGAGTAGCGATTCAAGAAAATCCTTCCACAAATCTCCAATAATAACCAGCTAAACCCAAAAAGCTACGTACTTCGGTCACCGTCTTTGGTTGTTCCCAACTTTTTATTGCTTCAATCTTCGCCAGGTCAACAGATACTCCATGTTTTGACACCACGTGCCCTAGGAATGCTACTTCCTCAAGCCAGAACTCGCATTTCTTCAACTTAGCATATAGCTTGTTTTCACACAGCCTTTGTAGTACCAAACTTCAAATGGTGCTCATGATCTTCACGGCTTTTGGAATATATGAAGATGTCATCAATAAAGACAACAACGAATCGATCCAAATAATCCTTGAATACTCTTGGCTCATCATATCCATGAAAGTCGTAGGAGCATTAGTCAATCCAAAAGACATGACTAGAATTCATAATGCTCGCATCGAAAGTTCTCGAAGGCGATCTTTCTGAATATCCTCGATTTTAACCTTCAAATTGATGATATCCGAATCTAAGATCGATCTTTGAAAAGAATTGTGCTCCTTGCAACTAGTCAAACAGGTTATCAATACGAGGTAGCGGATACCTATTCTTGATAGTGACATGGTTTAATTCTCGATAATCGATACAAAGTCGCATACTCCCGTCTTTCTTCTTTACAAATAAAATAGGAGCACCCCAAGGAGATGTACTAGGATGAATAAAACCGATGTCTAATAACTCCTGTAGTTGGAAATTTAACTCCTGAAGTTCAATAGGAGCCATTCGATATGGGGTTTCAGAAATGGGCTTTGTACCAGGTTCAAGATCAATAAAGAATTTAACTTCATGTTCCGGGGGTAGACCGAGAAGTTCTTCAGGAAATACGTCAGAAAAGTCAATAACATCAAGAATATTATTCAAATATGACGTGTCTTTATTCAAATTCATAACATGGGCTAAGAAAGCTTGACATCCGTTTTTTAATAAATGAATGGCTTTATGGCTTGATATAACAGTGATTGATTTTAATGGCTTAGTTACTTGAATTCGCACAACAGGTTGGTTAGGAATATGAAAACTAACATCCTTACGAAAACAATCAATTTTGGCATGATGAGTAGTTAACCAATCAATCCCTAAAATCACATCAAAAGCAAGTATCTTTAAAGAGATAAGGTGAACAGGTAATGTGATGGTGCCAACTTGGATCAAACAAGATTTATAAATAGTGGATGTGATGAAAGTTTCTCCTAACGGAGTCTCCACAAATAAATCAAAGTCTAATTTCTCCGGAGTCAAGTTTAAACGTTGAGCACAAGTAGGAGAAATAAATGAATGGGTAGCACCGGTATCTAGTAAGGTATAAACTTCGCATGAATTTATTATTAGCTTACCCGTAATCACCTCGTTTGGGTTCCTCGCATATTGACCAGTCACGACAAACGCTCTTCCAGGAACCGTTGACTTTGACTTTTCTGGGACAACCTTTTGAGTCACCATCCCCGCTAGACTTGGTTTTGCTACAGTATAATCTCGAACGATATGTCCTTCTTTTCCACAATTATAGCATACTTTGAACTGTTGTGGACAGTTTGGGCTGATATGTCCCTCTTTTCCACATTTATAGCATACGACCTGTGGTCGTTCTCCTCTCTTAAAACCAGTTGCTGCTGGTGCTGACATCTTCACAGTGTCATTGTTGAATCTCCTATTTTTAAAATCTCCCCCCAACTCGCTTCTTCTATTTTCATGACCACGATTACCACCAGAGTGGTTGCCGCTCTTGTCCGTATTTTTCTTTCTCCGCTGGTTATCGTTGTTACGATGATCCGGCCACCCAGATGATCTTGGTTGTGGTCCCCTCGGTTGCACCGTACTCGTTATCTCGCCTAATAATTGAACCCTATTGACAACATCCGAATAGAGAGAAAATTTATGAGAAATGAGATATCGACGTATTCTTGGGTTTCAAACCTCTCGTAAACATCCGTGTTACACGCTCTTCATTCTCCACCAAATGAGGTGCAAAAACCGACAACTCGCAAACTTTTCCTCGTCTTTGGGACACCGCCATATTATTTGACTCAGGTCTAATAAACTCTACCTCCTTCATATGATGAATACTTTCGGAAAGTACTTGTCATTGAACAGCTTTCTAAAATGTCTCCCAAGACATACCGAAGTCGTAATTTGGATGGTACGCTTCACAGACTCTCCACCAAAGAGTCTGCGGCCGCCATGGAACATAAAGGTGGCGAATGGAACCTTCTTTTCTTCATGCATCCCAAGACATCGAATATCTTGGTAATTTGTTTAACCCACGTCTCCTGCTTTGATCGGATCCGGCTTTCTTATAAATTCGTGGTCCCAACTCTTTGAACTCGCTTGGTCGTGACAAACCGTGAATTGCTATCATTTCCTCCTCGTATTTTGAACACGAAGTCTCCTCGTCTCGATTTTGCATGAATCGCAAAAGCTTCTAAACATCCCATCGCTCATCATCTCGCTTCAATGGTGTTGTTTCACGGGAGGAACATTGCCACTTTGTTGCACGTTCTCCTCGTTAGTGAGCATGTGTGTTTCCACGGCCTCATTTACTCCACTGTTAACATTCTCACGACATTCTCAAACATCGCTTATAAAACAAGGGTTAATTTAACAAATTAACATATCACATAATATCCCTATATTATGACCGACAAACAAATAAGCTTAGGTAGGACACACTAGCGAATGATTTACTCGTCTCTCGCCTCCTAGTTCTATTCCCCTATCTCCGCCAGAGATCATATCCCTAAGCTCTGATACCAACTGTGACGCCCCCAAAATAGGTATACAACACCCATTCTGAGTCGTCAAAATACATGGTACAGATAGAACTACAACTTTATTAATACAACTAGCCCAGTAAAGAATATTATGACTAAGATAACATAGAATAAATTATCGTTAGTCTTCAACAGGGAAAAATCTAATAGAATACAATAGACATCCAGTTTTAAATCAATCTTCGCAGCGGAAATAATAATTCATTAGAAGAGTTAAGTAGAGAATGCAAACTACTATCTTCTATATATGAATTTAAAAGTTCATCGTAGATATTTTATCCCTGTAACATCAATCAATATATATCAGGAATTAAATATTTATTTGCACCACAAAGCCAAAGATATTTCATCGATTCATGTTCATCTAAACACCTATTCATCTTTGCACTACGAGCCCAAGATATTCATCAGATAATCATTCATCTTTGCACTACATGCCAAAGATATTCAGTAATATCATCATTTAGGACTGAGGATGATGAAAAATATTTTAAGAAAACGAATCCAGTGAAACAAAATAAATATTAAGGATCCGTATTTCAACTATTCCATGTCCAAAAATACCTCATAAATAATCATAGTGGAGTAAAATTCAAGAATGATCAAAACATGGATACAATCAAAGCTAATATCCATAATAGATATTTTGGACAAAAAGAAGAAAATTTCATTTTTCGGTGAATAGTGCCGTATTCGTGAATAGTGCCGTATACGTGAATAGTAACCCCGACACAAAAAGTTCCAAATTTGATAAAAAGTTCAAACCAATATTTCGGCATAATGATATTGAAGAAAATAATATCATTTAAAAAGAAAATAACATCTCTTACCTCTTAAAGACAGTACTTCTAGTTAAAACACCGGATATAAGCTATGACTTGAACTTGCACCGTATAGCAACACTCAAAGTATTAAAATACTCACAAGAATACGCTCAATATATCAAGAGAGAAAGAGAGAGAAAACTTCAGTTTCTGGTGTGATTTTCAATTCTAACCTAAGCATCCTATTTATAGGAAAATGCTTAGAACACCAAAGCAGAAAATTTAATAAAATAATAATATAATAATAAAATTTCAAGCCCACGTTAGACCAACTAAAATCAGCCCATTTTTATTAGAAAAATTCAAACCTTATTTCCTTTCCATAGGAAATTCAATTCTCTACAACTTTGTAAGTTTAAGTTTTTCCAAATTCCAAATGTAAACCTAAAGAAATCCAAAACCAAGCGATTTTACAAGCTATATTCAAATTTCAGTCAAGAAATGGGCCCACAGACATGTTTAACATGTTTTAAACAACTTTTGCAACAAAAATACTATTGCTCCTCATATACTTATATATCCCATATTCATTGTAAAAATATCATCATTATTATATTATAATAATATAATAAAATATTATTTTATCGTAAAAGATAAAATATCGATTTTCAACAATTGTCACTTTAAAAATTTTCTCCATCTATATCCACATAAAATGAATATTTTCCTCATCATATAAATTAATAATTAATTATTCACAAATAATATTACGTAATCACAACAATCGACAACCGTGCGGTTTCAAGAAAGAGGGCTTTCAATAAGAATTTCTCTCATCTTTGGCCGCAATTAGGTGACCAAACCTCTCCTTGTACGTAACTTTCTAGACATTGCCAAGAATGTTATCTAATAATATTATTCGGATAATATGAATTATTACTTCGATAATGGAAAATCTTGTGTAGTGACAATTATTGAAATAACAAATAATATAGAATATCAATGCAACCATTATTGAATCAATAAAATAAAATAATGAACAATAATTACCTTGTAAGAATAATTATTGAGTAGTGCCTTCTTACGTAAGAATAAATAATTGGTCCAATACCGGTGCTACTCTTGCAACAATGCGCGACATCGTGTTTTAACCACCGGTATTCCAATCAGATTAATCTGAGAATAACTCAAGGCCAAGTTATTTATAAACAACTTATACTTGTCGTTTTCTTCATCCAATCGCTTCAAGTTATGGGGCCCACACAAGGTCGCGGCCGTCGCATTTAATATTCCGACAAGAAGAATATTCCACGACCAAACGAATATTCTCCGATAAAAATGAATATTTTATAACCACTTGCTTATTTAAAATATTTGCGCATTTTACCCACAACTAACCACATTAATCAAATCAACCCTTACTATTTCAAAATAATAAATAGAGAAAATATAATTTTATTTATAATAAGTTGGGGTCTTACAATGATGGCTCATTTCCACGACTTAATGCGCAAAGAGATCGAGATCTACGTGGATGACATCATTGTCAAGTCCCGGAAGGAGGATGACCATCTAGACCATCTCAGAAAATTGTTCAACAGGTTGCGTAAGTACAACTTGAAGTTGAATCCAGCTAAGTGCGCCTTTGGTGTTAAATCAGGCAAGTTACTAGGATTTCTAGTCAGCCACAAAGGGATTGAGCTGGATCCTGCCAAGATCCAAGCCATCACGAAAATGCCTGTTAAGTGGATTTTTTATACACTTATCCAGTATCTTTTACTTGAATTATTTGCTTATATTCATGTGTCTTAGTTACTTTTCATGCATTTTGGGCTCATTTTGTAGGTTATACATTTGGGAGCGGTGTGAGCGATTATTGGTAAGGAAAAGCAAAGAAAATGCAAAGAAAAGGCAATTCGGACATCATTTGGGCTTTCATGTTACTTCATGTTCTTGGCTTGGAACTTGGACTACGTTGTAGAGCGTCTTCGTAGCTTTACGGAACATCTTGAATCGCTCTAATTGGAGTTCAGATGCAAGACTTATGATCGTTGTACAAACGGACGTCAAACTTCGCTGTTTTGGTTAGCCATTTTCATAGCAGTCCCTTCCAGCTTGACTTCAACCTTCATCCGGCCGGAATTTCTCAATTATTAAAGAATGAAAGTTGTAGATCTCGTCGATATCTTTGATTTGATAGGTGGCAGGCTTCGTAACTCTTCCCGGATCAATGGTTATGTCCATTTTACCAGAGCACATCGCAAAAAAAATCACCATGCGGCGGTAGCATGAATCCATGCTGTACACAATGAACTTACTGATAAAAAAGACGCGATTTTCAAATTTTCATACATGGTGCTCCCAACTTTAGGTTAATTCTCAGAGCTGAAATGACTTTTAAGTTGACCAACGCCGACTTTTCATTAAACAAAGGCAATTGGACGACAACGGAGAGAGGATTCAATTAGGCTTATATATTAGACTTATTTCCATGATGTAAAGGGATTCCACCCTTGGGGGCTAAAGCTATCATTATTTCTTTTCTTCTCTTTCTTTTTAGATTAGATTAGAACCCTAGAATAACTAAGATTTGGAGATTGAAGCAATTGAAGATCCTTGAAGGTTCAGAAGTGAAACATGAGGACTTGGGTTCAAACCCTAATTATTTGTAAATCACATGTATATATAGTGGTTTAGGTAATGTGGGTGTTCATGTGTATTCTATCAATTGTGGATTATATGTGATATGAGTATGGTACATCGAGAGATGGCTATATTTCACTTTCGTGTTCTCATTAACAACTGTTATAATTAATTTGGTTTAACTAGAAGTGTGTTGATTTAAATGATGCAATAGGAGAAATTGTAATCTCATGTGTCTTTATTATCTAGTCTCATTCTAGGGTAGTTAAGTACTATTTAATTTCATAGTTTAAATATAAAAACTCAAAGCAATAGTTTAAATAAGACCTGAAATGGTTATGGGCTAATGCTTGGTGAACTTTATTAATTAATTCGGTGGGAACGATACTTTTACTTACTCTTTATTACTTATTGACCACGTATACTTGCGTGTTGTGCGTAACTAGAAATTACCCAACAAGTTTTTGGCGCCGTTGCCGGGGAATTATTTTAATAATTTTTGCCAACATTAATTTCAATCAAATTAGTCTTAATTTAAACATTTTATTTTATTTTATTTTAATTCTCTTCCTAAATTTCTCTCTTTTCAGGTACCATGGGTGACTTTTCTTATCAAAGGCCTTATGCAAATAGGACTCAACCAAGGGACATAAGCACTGAGGGTCTCAATGTATTTTCTACATTGTCAGCACAAATTGCAACACTTTCGGAGAGGTTGGATATTCTTACAGCCCAACGCACTCGAGAGATAGTAGTTACATATGAATACTGTGCTGGCGAGCATTCAAGTTATCTGTGCAACATCAAGGTTGGACAAGTGCAGTTTGGGGGTGATTTCTTCAACAACGATGATTATCCTGATTATCAACAAGGTTGGGGGTATCACCTAGATTATGAATGGGGTTATAACTATATAGACCAACACTACGTTCCAAGTCCAACACATCCATCGGATTTCTCATATCCACCTCCAATGCAACAAGAAGAAAATTCAAGATTGGAGGATTTGTGGTTAAAGTTTATAGCATCAACTGAGGAGAAGATGATTGAGCAAGAGAGATCAATTTGAAATCTGTAGAATCAAATGGATCAAATACTCGAAACCTTGAGCAATCACCCTCAAAACAATTGGTGTTATGACATGGACGATGAAACTGATGGAGAGCCAGATGTGTTCATGACACTGAATGAACTAAAAGGAGTGGACATTGAGGAGACAACTGGGGGTGTGGAAAATGAAGATCATGAGCTAACTTGTATAATACTTGTAGACACTCGAAATTTTCTGTACTACTGTTACTAACATTGCAGGAGGACATATTCATCTTTTAAAAGAGAACCCTGAAGGACAATCCAAATCCATACCGAATACTACCGGGAGTTCAGCATCAACCCCAGATCACACTCTGGGAGCAATAGTTCCAACCTCAGATATAACCCCGAGACCTCCAGATATAATACCGGAACACACACCGGAGAAGACCGATTAATCTCGGAGATAACCCCGAGGTATCCAGTCTTAGTCCCAACCATTGGAATAGCCACCAACCTTGGTGATAACCCCAAGAAATGCAGTTTCGGAGATAACCCTGAAAATGCTTGTTTCAAATGCCACCAGCTTCAATCTCGGCACTCACAACGAGATGCACTGTACCAACCCGGCAATAAAATCGGGAAGACAGG
The DNA here is from genome assembly GCA_020205615.1 of Panax quinquefolius. Lineage (NCBI taxonomy): Eukaryota > Viridiplantae > Streptophyta > Magnoliopsida > Apiales > Araliaceae > Panax > Panax quinquefolius. The sequence continues at coordinate 32,766,745 of CM035166.1, forward strand.
CACACCTTAAAGATGACAATGAGGACCTTCGACAATCAGTAGCGATCAATCTCGGTGAAGTCTAAGCAACGTCGCTTTATATCATTAATCCGTGAAAAAATCGGTGAGGGGCAACATCGTCATCTCGTCCAACACGATGCCACATCACGTCTCTACGCAACGATGTCCCACAAGGCTAATCAATCTCGAGTGACTATTGTGCGGGGTAACGGATGAAAGTTGAAGCTTGAAGACCGGAGGGCATCGTCCCATCTTCAATGACTTCTCACAAACTCTAATTCCATGCCATCGTGCAACTCTCAACAACGGCGGTCCGAAATAGGTCCTCAGATACCTCAAACGATGATGCGGATTGCACTTCTAAAAATCGAGTGGACATTACAAAGGCTCGAGTGCACGTTTTGAGACGACTGGACTTTGACAAACCTAAAGCCGACCCAACCCGCCTGGTACACTGCGGCTCCAAACCATTGTGTACACCTGTGGCTCATATTGCCTATAAATAGAGGGCTTGGGGTGCTGATTTTTAAGAGAAAAAAGATGGGAAAACCCTGCACAATTTGCTCTGCACTCGCCATACAGTATATTTTCCCACTTTTAAACACCTGTGAGCTCATATATAGCCTCTTTTGTACCCACAAAAGCCCTGTGTTTACCCACTCTAAAGATATAGAAGCCTTTTTTAGCAGTCAGCTGTAAGCCTTCTCACACACTTTAGAGTCTTTCTCTTCATCTTTGCACACACCCTTCTACACGTTGAGAGTCGTGTTGCTTGCTTTTTATACGACTTTGATTCAGTGGTTTCATTACTATCTGTATATATATATATATATATATATATATATATATATATATATATATTGACTAACATTATCGAGTTATGCCTCGATTGAGCCTGAACTTGATGCGAGGCGTTTTACTTCTTTAATATATATATATATATATACTTATATATATCAACTGTGTGTCGGACTTTGTTCGATGAGCCTGAGACTTGATGCAGTGCGTTTATTTCGCTTTTATATATATATATATATATATATATATATATATATACTTCTATATATCAACTGTGTATCGAACTTTGTTCGATGAGCCTAGACTTCGGTCTGGTGCGTTTACTTTCTTTTATATATATATATTTATATATATGAACTGTGGTCGGACTCTATTCGATGAGCCTGAATTTTATTAAATAAATAATATTTATTCTACAATAGGGATAAGCCTCCCTAGCGATCAACGACTTTCCAGATAATATAGATTTCAACATTAATTATAAAAGAACCTTTGAGTAAATAGTTACCGTACAATTCAATCCTTCCACCATACAATGTCCCAATTAAATATAAGACATGGAATTTCTGTCAAGTCTTATTTTATTTAATTATATGTATTTCGACTCTTAAATGCACAACACCTAATAATGCAAATTAGAAACTCCTTTCTAATTTCATTCGCCTTAACGCCAAGGACTCTTTGGGTTGTCATTTATCGAATCACATAGGACATTCTCTTCTTTTAATAGAAGTGGTAGATTCTTTATTGATCATACATTATCTCCATGTACAACTTATTATACCCAAGCATACCTTTTGATATACCCTACGGGTCTTAAGAAATAAGTCAAAGTATAACTCATCATACACAAGATACTATGATGATCTCAAGTCCAAGGATCACTTGTACTACTATCACTACAGAATTCCTATTGTGTGCAAGTAAAACTCCATTAGGTATTCCTTAGCTTGAGCCACGTTCAGTGAACTTATTCTCTAATAAGCACCTACATACTTGCTTTAGTGTCTCCACACAAATGTTTATGAGATCAATCATCCTCATCCAATGAGCAAGCAACGTATGTATCAATCTATCCGGATTCACTAATCCCCATTTAGTAATTCAACGATTGGGAACTATTTTAGTTTTAAGCTTTCTAAGAATTTAGATCTCATTAGAATGATCATCATCATTATTCTAAAAGCATTGCTTAAAACTATGGGTTTATCACATATTATAAAACAAAATCATATAGATAATTAAAAGCCTTTAATAAATTAATACTTTTTATTAATAAATAAATAAGATTGTTACAAAGTATATGCTTTATCATCAAACATGATTGGCTTGTGTGCATACTACTTTCAATCTCCCACTTGCACTAAAGCCAATCGTCATGGTATCTCATACTCTTCTTCTCTAAGTGACGATTATCCTGCTGTTAGATAAGCTTTAGTTAATGGATATGTAATGTTGTTCATGAGAGTCCACTATCTCTATAGTGATTTCCCATCTTTCAATGATTCTAATAATCAAATGAAAGTGCCACAACACATGTTTAGATCCAAGATGAGACTTAGGAACTATTCCTAGTTACGTAATGAACTTTTAATCCAAACAATCAACTTGCAGACTTCATTTATAGCTATATACTTTGTCTTTATCACTAAACCAAAGAACTCTTTCATTGTTTGGAACTTTTCAATTCAATCGCACTTTGCTCAAGATAACGCTTTACCTTAAAGTGGATTTTACGTCATCTTAGTCCGTCCGAAAAACTTGAGTCATTAAGCCCTCTAGTTTTAATTTAGACCCACCATGAATATGATCACATCCTTAGTGCCGGTTAAGCACTTTAAGATGTTTTTCACTGACTCATAGTGAACTTCTCCATAATATGACTGATCAACATCAGGTCTCATACATTTCATTGCATACATGATTGTTACTCATGCGACCTCTCTTTTCAGGAGTCTGTGGGGACTATTAAGAGAGATACACTCCATAGCTCATCGACATGAGACACATCTCTTGGAGTTTGCCATGCTAAATGACTTTAGCATCAAATGAATATACGTTCCTTGGGTTAAGTCGAGCATCCTGTTGTATCTATCTATATAGATTTTATCCCCAATTAAGATACTCTTCCAAATCATTCATGGAGGAATGTTTAGACAACTTTATCTTTACTGATTGTAGCATTGGTATGTCATTCCTTATCCGTAGTATATCAACATATAGTACTAGGAATGTCACGATGCTCCCAATCGAACCCTTTGTACACACTAGGTTCATTCTTATTTTGATAAAATCAAACTCTTTTGATTGCCTCATCAAAACGAATGTTCCATATTTGAGAAACTTGCTTCAATCCATTTCTCTCGAAAGTGTCTACAACACTTACCTCATCGTATGTAATCTGGATCATCATCTTCTATGATGTGTACCTCATTATCATCATCTATGATGAATCCATACCTCCGTGTATCTTGGTGACTATTCGCATTTACGATTTGGTTGTGGTATAATAGGTACATCTACTGAGTTCCTCTTATTTGACTTATAGTATTTTGTGGTTCTTGAACTCTTCAAGATCTATTATCCTCCCACTAGCCCCTTTTAATGATAAACACCTTTATCTTAGAAGGCAAAGGCGTGTTTCGTAACAAACACCTTTTGCTAAGTAGAATTATAGAACATATACCCTAAACTTACTTTAGGATGTCCCACAAATCATACATGTCAAATCTTGTCCCAAGCTTATCCTTGAAACCTTTTCACATAATTTGGACAACCCTTATCTTAACATACTTAAGATTAGGAATCCTCCCCATCCATAACTTTTATGGAGTCTTGAAATGGATTTTGAGGTTACCTTTTCGTAGATATGTGTACCATTTCTAGGACATGATCCTGAAGGATCTTTGGAATGTCGATAAAATCATTTTGGACCGTACCATGTTCAACAAGGTATGATTTTTCCTTTCGGATACATTAATCAATTATTATGTATCGTGAGGTGTCCATTATGAGAAAAACCATTTGAGATGATCTAGAAACTTATCAGATAAGTATTTATTCCTTGATCTAATCAAAGAATCTTATTACTTTGCCAATTTGTTTCACTTTCAATTCTTTGAACCTTTCAAATAATTCACACTTGTATTTCAACAAATACATACATTCAACTCTTTGAATGATCATCTCCTTTTCTTATACTAATTTGTTCAATATGCAAAATTATTTTCATGTAAGTCAAGTATACAAAATTTATTAAGTAATATTTCAATTCTATACAAAACATTATTATTATAAATAGAACAACAATTGTTCTTAAATATAATACCAAAGATTTCATTGTCCAACAATAAAATGGAAATAATGTTTTCAACGAGAACTAGAATACAATAACAACTTATTGACTTAATAGATTTGCAGTAAGCAAAGTGCTAAACTATAAGTTTCTATGGCTAATGTTGCAACCTTTGCTTCATTTCCCACACATAGGATTACTTATATTTGTTTAGCTTTTCTACTGTTTGGTCCTTTCATAAATCTATATTTATGATAACCAAAGTTGGTATCCAATACCCAAGTAGAACATTGACTTAAAGAAAAATTATTTTAAATCATGAACAAATTTGTATTTGTAACCAAAACTTCACTAAGCTTCTTTGGTTAGCCTCTACAAGATGCTTCTTGCAGTTTCTTTCCGATTGTCAGGGCTTATAGCAAAGGAAGCAAACTCCTTTGCTATCCATATCGATTTTGTTCTTATTATCCTTTGTTTATGCCTTTCTATTTACCTTCTTTGAATCGTTCTTCTTTTCGGAAGATCCTTTGGCCCCTACCAAGAAGACTTGATCTTTCTTGGTTGGAAAGTGACTCTCAACATTTTTCAATATGTTAAGCAAATCATGAGGGCGATATCTAGCTTGTTCATATGAAAAATTCACAACACCATGAAAGGAGTCCGGAGTGAGTGCAAGATCAAATCTTGGCTCAACTCTCCATCCATGACAAAACCGGTTGTCCTAATTGATCAATCAAATTGATTATGTTAAGAACTTTTTATGCATACTATAGTGCCATTGGCCATTCTAGATCGGAAGAGCTCCTTAGATATCTCGATATCTATCGGGCCCCACTTTCCTCACCATCAACTACTTGATGTGCGGGAATATAGTAGGAGCATCCATAGTTTCATCTTCGACGTGAAGCTCGTTACTCATGGATGCGAGTATGATGCATTGAGCCAATTGTGCATCATCTTGCCACTTTCTAAAAGTAGCAATCTCTTCCTCGAGGCATTATGCGCAACCGTGGCGAGGATAGGCGTATTAAGGACATAAGATAACTTTTCAGCCATGAGAACTATTCTCAAATTCCTTAACCAATTCGTTTAATACGGTTTGGTTAAATAAGCATCTAATATGCTTCATGATGATAGTAATTTAGACATTGTAAAATTCTATAAATGAATTTGTAATTAACAACATTTTAACATACATTCTTTTATTAATTACCAAAATAATTTAGGTCTTGTTTTAAATTGGTATCTCCCACTATTTTTTTCAAATTATATTACCTCACTTATATAGTTCTAATAAAATCTAATTAAAGATTTGCTAGTGAGAATAAGGATCCCATTTCAAATGTATATAGCCTTGTGGTGACACAACAAAATATATATAAATAAATAGGTAGACAACTTTTGTCAATTACATCAACTATGCAACTCCTTTTCTTTTGCCTCTTAGATTATTTTGATCAAGTGGTGGCACATCCGAATCAAAATTATCCAAGTTAAGTCCGACCTAGCACTCCATATATTCAAAAAAGAAAAATATTATCCTTGTGGTGACACAACAAAACAATATTGTTCAATTTTCTTTATAAGCATCAAATGTGATAAATTAACATCTTAAATACTTAATACTTGCCTTGTGGTGACACAACAAACTCATATTAAATATTTAATACTCTATTAATTTTATCATGCTAGAAGGCGACGTTCGATATTCCAAATATCTTTGAACGCTTAGGACTTAATATAAATAAAAAAAATTGAGGGGTTTGTTATTAATTTGTCTCATCTTGTTTAGCGCGCATGCACATATATATATAAAATACGCGTCATATTAATTAACATGTGAAGCATGTTTGCATAATATATAATATATATAGTATAAGCATGTAGATATAGAATACTATATTCTACCCGGATTGATTATGGACTTTTATTCTAGTTTGGTTCACTAGAGCCACCAAGTGAACCAAAAGGTCAAACCCTAGGGGTGCAAGAAATAATATTTAAATATAACTATTACATTTAAACCCTGCTCCATTACAAACGGGTCTTCAAAGCGCCTTGTTCCTTGATCTCCAATTCTTCAAAATTAATTCTAACTATTCCTATTACAAAACTATTTAAAATAAATAGAAACCTTGATCGTGATCGAGGGAAGTACATAGGAGGGAGATAGAATTTACATTAAAAAAAATTAGAGAAGACGAGGTACGCAGACCCCATTTAATAAAACCCATACATTCATGCATCCAACTAAAATAAAATCCAATCACATTGGTCAATAGTCCATAATCAATCCCATTTATTATCATACACATCATCATATGCATCAATAAATAATCATTCATCTTATGAATAATAAACATTTAATATATATATTGATATCATTTAATGGGCAAATTTAGTTAGTATAAAATCTAATTTTGAATCAAAATAAACTCCTTTATTTTAATCCAAATTTAAATCAAAATAAAACTATTTTATTTTAATTTATCTAATTTTGAATAAAATAAACTATTTTATTTTAATCAAAATCTTTAATCAAAATAAACTCCTTCATTTTAATTAATTATGGAATCCAATTCCATGTAAAAAATAAATAAAATAAACTCTTTTATTAAAGAAAACACGGATTCTCTTTCCTATTCACAAATAAACTCCTTTATTTTGAATAATATGAAATCATATTTCATATCTAAATAAACTCCTTTATTTAAGGAAATTATGATTCTCTTTCATATTCACAAATAAACTCCTTTATTTTGAATAATATGAAATCTAATTTCATATCTAAATAAACTCCTTTATTTAAGAAAATTAGGCAATCCAATTTAAACTCCAATTAGTTATCATGGAATCAAATTCCAACTCTAATTAGTTAGCATGAAATTTAATTTTAAAATTAAAATAAACTTTTTTATTTTAATAATAAAATAATTAAGATTAATATATATATATATATATATAACTATTATATATATAATATAAACCAGATATATATATATATATATATATATATATAGTTAACAGATTACAACTATATATATATATATATATATAACGTTAATATATTATATATATAATTAATATTAACTATATATATATAATCAAGATCCTGCTCCCTTTCTTTTCATCAAGCTAGCATAAATCATGACTTAGCAGGTTATCCATATTATCCACCCCTTAGACCACGTGAATCAAGGTACAGCGCAAATCACGAATTCGCGAGTCCTTTTTTTTTTAATTATTTTTTTTTAATTTTATACAACAAAATTATGCCCAATTAAATTGTTCTAAACACATATCAATATACATATCAAATTAAAATAATTAATAATTTGCATAAAGGTTTGGCTCTGATGCCACTGTTAGGTTTGTAATATTCATGAACGCAATCAAATTGCAAAAATAAACGGAAACGTGTAAAAATCAGAGTTTTAAAATTTTACAAACCATATACCCGGATCACCCTTTATGCACAATTATTTATTAAACGAAAAGATAAAGAATAAAATCATACCCTTGAAGATCGAGCTTCCTCAGGTACAAGTTCACCTCCAAATCCTTTCGCGTTCAACTTGAATTCACCGGGTTTGGTTCCTTCCTTTGATCAACGTTAGCCACCCAAGTGTTTGGCCTCTTGAAGTGATCCACCAAGGAAGAAAAAAATTCAAGAAGATGGGTGGTTGGCTAAACCCTAGTTTTTCTATCTCTATAAAAAAGGAGCGTATTCTCCAACCATTAGAAATATTACGTAGTACTAATATCTGATATAAGACTCCTCTTATAAAGATATCAAGTAACCCTATTAAAATAAGGTATTATTTAATTAAACTCTTTTAATTAAATGGGCTCCCTAATCTTATTAGGGATAATTAATTAAACTCCTTTAATTAATTTTTCCTCCTAATCTTATTAGGAATAAATGAGAGTACTTATATTAAATTAATTCCTAAACTCTTTTAGAAATTAAAATAATAATAATAATAATTGTAATAATATTAATAAGACTCCTCTTATTAATTTATATTTAATATTTCTAAAATATTAAATAATAAATATTAAGCTATTTAATTTATTCTATCACCATAGATTAAATTAAATATACATAACATATTATTACGATTATGCCATTAACTTCTTAAATAATTATTCTTCCTTTTATGGTGTGACCCTTTAGGTTCTCCATATTAAATCGGTTGTGAATAAATCAATTAGAACAATTCTAATCTTATTTAAATAAATAAATTAAACAATTAATTTATTTAAATAAATAATATTTATTCTACAATAGGGATAAGCCTCCCTAGCGATCAACGACTTTCCAGATAATATAGATTTCAACATTAATCATAAAAGAACCTTTGAGTAAATAGTTACCAAGACAATTCAATCCTTCCACCATACAATGTCCCAATTAAATATAAGGCATGGAATTTTCCAAGTCTTATTTTATTTAATTATATGTATTTCGACTCTTAAATGCACAACACCTAATAATGCAAATTAGAAACTCCTTTCTAATTTCATTACGCCGCCAAGGACTCTTGGGTTGTCATTTATCGAATCACATAGGACATTTCTCTTTTTTAATAAGTGGTAGATTCTTTATTGATCATACATTATCTCCATGTACAACTTATTATACCCAAGCATACCCTTTGATATACCCTAAGGGTCTTAAAGAATAAGTCAAAGTATAACTCATCATACACAAGATACTATGATGATCTCAAGTCCAAGGATCACTTGTACTACTATCACTACAGAATTCTATTGACAAGCAAGTAAAACTCCATTAGGTATTCCTTAGCGAGCCCACGTTCGATGAACTTATTCTCTAATAAGCACCTACATACTTGTTTTAGTGTCTCCACACAAATGATCATGAGATCAATCATCCTCATCCAATGAGCAAGCAACGACGTATGTACCAATCTATCCGGATTCACTAATCCCCATTTAGTAATCCAACGATTGGGAACTATTTTAGTTTTAAGCTTTCTAAGAATTTAGATCTCATTAGAATGATCATCATCATTATTCTAAAAGCATTGCTTAAAACTATGGGTTTATCACATATTATAAAACAGCATCATGTAGATAATTAAAAGCCTTTAATAAATTAATACTTTTTATTAATAAATGAATAAGATTGTTACAAAGTATATGCTTTATCATTAAACATGATTGGCTTGTGTGCATACTACTTTCATTTCAAGTACTGGACTTTGAGAAATACAATGGGTTAGGTGATCCCTACACCCACCTGAAGGTCTACATTGGCGAGCTGGAGTCTTATGCCATGAATGAAAGTCTAAGGATGAAACTATTTCAGAAAAGTTTTACTGGGGAAGTAAGGACTTGGTATGCCAGGCTGGATAACACAAAATTTATAGCTGGGAAGAGTTAACCCATGCCTTTCTGAACCAATACAGTTTCCAATCTCAGATGACCCCTGACCGATATTAGAAAACCACGATCAGGAAACAACCCACTGAATCTTTCCGGGAGTATGCACAAAGATGGAGGCGAGTAGTAGCTCAAGTAAGCCTACCTATGAGCGAAAATGAGACGGCGATGACTTTCATAGACATCCAAGAGGCACCTTACTATGAGAAGGTCCTAGCAGGATTAGGCAAACCATTCTCGAAGATTATCAAACATGGTGAAATAAAAGAGATGGGATTGAAAGCGGGTAAGATTAAAGATCTCACAACCTTCGAAGTAGTAACTAAACACCTTCAATCCGGAGATTATGGTAGTGATGCCAAAAGAAGTCCAAAGAATAGAGATGTAGATGTATCTCTTCTTTCATAGAGGGAATCTAGGAGACCCAAAAATAGTCATTCTATCTGGATAAAGGGGGGCGATTTGCCACGACAACAATAGGCAGCATTCAACCAAGGTCAAGACAGACAAAGAAAATTTGAAAGAACGGAAAATTGGGTGTTCACTCCACTAAGCGATTCCCTTGAGAACGTATTGGCGTTATTAATGAACCACAAGAAAATTGTTGAATTGGCTCCACCTCTGGATCCAAAAAGCAAAAGATATGATCCGAGAAAGAGATGTGCTTACCACTTAGGGTCTCCAGGACATGATATAAAAGATTGTTGGTACTTAAAGCATAAAATCCAAAATCTGATCGAAAGTGGGGATATTGTGGTCGAATGACTTGACCAACCATATATCAACACCAACTTTCTACCTTAGCATAATACGGAGGGAGTGAACATGATCGGGCCAGGAAGCATCAAAATGGATCCAAATCGCAAGTACATACGAAGGATGGAGGAATACCCCAAAAGGAGCAAAACAAATGTTCTAGAGTGAAAAAATCCGGAGGACTGTATGACAGTAAGACAAAAATTGGAGATGATCCAACATCAAGTAACTTTGGTAGCCAAGCTGATAGTGCGCCAATATTAGGTTACAAAGCAGCATTTCACTAAATTATCAAGAAACTGAGAGAAGGAAGAGGTTATCCAGGATGCAAGCCTATATCCCTACAAGATGATCTAATTGACTAAAGAAGATCAAAGTAGGCTGAAAGGGTAGGAAAAGCGGAATGATAAAATTGCTAGAAGGTCTCGCCAACGAAAATTAAAATTGCTCGAAAGAATGCGAATTCTCAAAAAAGAATGATTAAATAGTATCTACTAGAGACTGACACTTCACCCCTTTAAACAAATCAAAGGAAGAAGCGCTACATATTCTGATAAGCGAAGGAAAGATTACGGAGCTTCTGCCTCCTACAGATCTATGGACAAAGAGATATGATCCTACCAAGATATGTCTCTACTAGTTTAACTCACCTGGACATGCGACCGAGGAATGTTGGGCTCTGCAACACAAAATCCTGGATCTCATTGAAAATGGAGAGCTGAAGATAGAAATCCCCATGACTAGAAAAGGCGAAAGGGAAATAATGAGCTTAAGATTTCCACCCGAGACAGACAATTCAAAGGAAGTGATGGCTATCCTCACCTGTCTTGACGAAACACAAGGTGGACTGGTCGTAATTCATGGATTGACAAAGGTAACTGGAAAGTCCCGTCAACGAATTCCACCGCCACTGACAAATACCTTGTTGCCTAAATTTAGCAACCACATTCCTGATTCGTCCCTCTTGGATGATGATGAGAAAATATTGATCGTTCCTAGTGAAGAAAAAGCCAAAAAGGAAAGTTTCTTGCAAGAAATACAACAATGCAAGAAAATCTTCAAGATAAAAATATCTCAGGCCCTAGAAGAAGATGGGGGAGAAGACCAATCAAACGGGAGTGAGGTTATCGGGGATGCCAACCGATCAAAGAATCAAGAGCTCATCCCTTTTAGCGACTGATCCAGTTTGAGCGTCCCCGAGTGGGGTGCTGAAACAAGAGGTGCCAACGAAGTAACCTCTATCGCCAGCATCGAAGGCAACTTGACCACTAACAACTAAACTATCAAGCCTCAGATAAACAGGAAAGCGTAGATCCAGAGGATACGGTTGTGGGTCCCAAAAAGTCTGGGGACGTTATCATTTGCTTAGATTTATGTCTTGTTTTATTTTCCATGCATTACTATGTTATGTTTTGTTCATTTATCTAAAAAAAATATAAAAATATAAAAAATAAAAAATCAAGTCAATCTTATGATATACTTTACGTGAACTATGTAAGACATGATCTTCTTTCATAGGAGTACGTAGGCAGTTAGTAATGGCGCGATCTAATCATTACAAAAGGCACAAAACCCTTTGAACAATTCAGCAATCATAAGATACGACTCTTCAACAACTCATCAACCCCTGAAGTGCGAGAAGACTTGATCTCCTTTTGAACAAAAGTGCATAGACGGCTATCTTGGCGAACTCCATCTCATACCCGATGACATGTTCTCCGAGATAAAAGCCATAAATTATGCCTTGCAGATCGAACCAAACCTAGTTAAACCATCACATCATAAACCAAGTCGAACTCTTAGGTCTAATTCAGTGGAATTTGACGGCTTCTCGACATCAATCATCAAAGCCAAAACGATAACATGAAATGAGAAACACAACGAGGTATCAAATATGATCATCATCGAAGACATATAACCTAAGACGATGTGAAATGTAAATATAGAGAAGGTTACTACAAATATTGATTCAACGATGCAAAGTAACTATTCGATGACCCCTCTCATGACCCTAAAAAAGCTGACACCCTCAATTACAAGCCTTCATCAAGTTAGAAGAAAGGGATTATCAAAGCCAAGTGCACTTACAAGTCCGAAATGAGGATTGGGGAACTCCAAGCATCAAAGCTCAGTCTACCTAATCTCCATGCGGGTCATAAGGCAAAAGACTATTACTATTTCAGCATCTTATCAACCCACTTGTCGCACATACAATAAAGCAACTACCCTAACGACAAACAAGACTGGGGCAATTTCGGAAGCTAGACAAGTCAACATTGGGACCTTTGCAACAAACAAGAGTGGGGCAATTTCAGAAGCAAGGATAACTCGACACTGGGGGATTAATCGACCATTCGAAAAAGGAAAATGAGCAAGTCGACACCAATGGCGCGATCCCATCAGCATGCGTCGTCATCATCAGAGCTTCTCTCATATCCTTTCATTGGTGATCCAACGCGATCTTTTTTTTTCCAATTATAATGTTCTCAGAATACAACGATCCACATGTGAGGTACAACTCTTTCATTTCTTTATTAGTTTTTTAGTCTCCATTATATACATTTTAAGTATAGGTAAATCTGACATTAGAATCTTAGAAAGAGGTTTTAAAAGAGTAATTTTGTTTGGCTTGTTATGAATTAAATTAATTTTGATAAGCGTCCGTGGAGCAAGAATTACGAGTATGATTAGAAAATTAAGTCTATTCAACCTTTTAATTAGACATAACATCCTAATTCAAAACACTATTTGGAGCATAATCAACCTCATATGCATGCCTGCATTTTGCGGTTGCCCTGACTTTTAGTTGTGGGGTATAAAACTATGATGACAACGATGACAATTAATGCAAAGTTAAAGGGTAAAAAGTGGCCAACCCAACGTTTCAAATCGTGGCCTCGGTTACTCGAGTAATTAAATTTGAGGGGTGTCTTTACACCTAGTGCCCTATAACCATCTGATTTTGGAGTTATTGACCCCAACACTCGTTACATGGGTAACTTAGAGCTTAAGAAAATGAGCATTCTGAGGCGGAAGAAGGTGAGACCTAAGCAAATTTGAATCGTGGTCTGGGTTACTCGAGTAATTAAACTTGAGGGGTGTCTTTACACCTGGTGCCCTAAATTCGTTTGGTTTGGGAGTCACCGGCCCAAAACTTGCTACATTGGTAACTTAGAGCCTAAGAAAACGGACCCCGCACAAGGTCAGGCGAGGAAAAAATAGAGTAGACCATTTAACTCGTCTCGAAGTGTGGCATTTATTACTCGAGCAAGTAAACCCGAAGGGGTGTCTTTACACCTAGTGCCTTAAAGCCTTTTGGTTTGGGAGTCCTTGGTTCAAAACTAGCTAAATAGGTAACTCTGAATAACCTAAGAAAGTGAGACAAGTTTAGCGAGAGGAAAGGAGTGAAAAGAAAATATGGAGTAAAAACGATGAATTTTTTTGCGAGATCAGAATGAGATCCTCTAAAGTTATGGAAGAGAAACCCCTGCTAAGGGTTGCGTCACTCATAGTGCACATGTCATATAACATTAATTGTACGAATAATTGTGACACCCCCAAATCCTAGTACTTCATTTTCTTAAGATTTGGTGTTCACTTAATCAAAACATTCATTTCTAACTACCCAATTATAATAAAATTGAATAATAAAAACCTGCCCATACAGGATTAAACTTAAATAAAAATCTCCCAGGTTATCTAATCTTTAACAACAATCATTCAAATGCGAAAATTTAAATAAACTTCATTACAATCTTTAAACCAAAGTCTGAAAGTAAACTATCAAAACTATTACAAGTCTTCAGTATTTATTCATCTTTCCTTTTCCCTTACTGGTGCTAGGTACGTCACCCGTTTCAACTTTATCTGTAAGAAATTTTCAAGGCAAGAGTGAGAAAATAAGACCCACTTGAAATAACAATAAGTAAATCATTAAACTTTTACATCAATTACCAATATTAGGCTCAATAGAACTGAACAATGTGTTCTATTAACTTTTTAAAAATTATAACACTCACTGAGGGTCTAATGACCATGAATCATGTCCACAGTTATAAGTAATCTTTCAACTTTAACTTTAATAAAATATAAGACTATAAGGACTCAATGCATTTAGGGGATCAACCTTCATACAATGTATTATGAACAACCGTTTCAACGCTAAGCGTAAACCTCTATTAAAAGAGTTGTTCATCTCAAATTATTTAGAATACAAGTGAAGCAAAGAAAGTAAGTTTGGTTTGGATACATTCTGTGGTAATTTATAATTCAACCAGAATCAACTAAAGATTAGTTGATTACAAAAGACACTACTGTATGCTATGGAATAATCATAACTGAATTGATATTTGTAAATTAACATCATGCTTTAGGAATAATCTAATAGCATAAGCATGGAATAATCATAACATTCAAGGTTATTGAGGATTGGGTACTAAACATGCATCATGAATAGTAAATTGAACGACAAAGTTGCTCATCACTAGAATACAGTGACTCGCATGCTAACTAATGAGTTACATATTAAGGAAACTTGTTCAATAATAAGATGTAAGATGTAGAATACTTGCATCCTCATGAACCAATAGATACAAGAGCTTTATCAATAATAAACAATCTAACTCCACGAAAGTGTAGAGTTAGCAACTTGTATAATTGAAATGGAATTAAAAGCAATAATGTGCTCAACGAAATTAAACTTGTACAATGAAGTTGTAGAGTTAGAAAACTTGCCTTTAGCACAAGCTAAACCTTACAACTTGAATCAATACCCTATAAATATGTCATCATGACATAATTAGTCATTACCAATATTTTATATCTATATAAAATAATATATACATCATATAGGTCAAATCACTCATTCACATAATCAAACTATGTTAATACTAGTTAACACTTGATAACATGCTCATTCATAGTTTAATACTACTGAAATCATCATTTAGCATTCATATTATTAACACATAACCTTTATTTTCAAAATTTGTGTAATAAACAAAAGCTGCTCGAATTTTCGCTAACTCAAGATCTCGATTTACTTTGGGGTTGGTCCGGGCGGTCTTTGAGAGGTTGAGTATTGCTTGCCATGTAGTCAAAGGCCATCGATCAAGGCCATATGCGCGCCAAGCGCCATGACAACGAAACTTGTACTTCTAGGGTCGTACTGACGCCAGAGTCCACAACTCGGCGACCAAGCTCGGTAACAGCATGAACAAAAGCCAAATTGGCCTACAAGCTCCAATCTAATAGACTAATTAACATGTAATTTACACATAGACTTCATGTAAACATATTGTGAAGACTTCTAACATGTTCCTACCTAGAAAATAGCATAAACATCAAATTTACAACACCCAATTTCAATGTTTTTGGCAAAATCTCCATTTTTAATGTTTTCAATGAAAATCAAACTGTGATTTTGTTTTTCAATCAATACAGAGATTTCAAAACACCATAGTTATGATTATACATACTCTATCAAATTCAATAATCAATTTATCAGTTTAACAACTAACTAAACCTTAATTTCTACTTTAAACTAAGTCATATTCATATATATTTTCATATGAACTTACTGTAATATATTTTCTTCCACAAAACCCATACATACATGAACTAGTTTTTCTATAATCATATATAAACTCATGAAATCATCCTAAAATCAAGAATTTATCATATAACTATAAACACCACCAATTTATTTTTATAAAATTTCACGAGAGAACTTTTGGAGAAGAAAACTAAACTTTAAAATTATAAAATACAAGGATTAATATCCTACCTTTGATTAAGAAGATGATGGCTATTCTCAAGCTTCTTCTCTCCAATTTCTTTCTCAAAACCTGTTAGAATCACTCACTTTTCTCTCTATAGTTTTCTTCTTCTCTCCCTTTTTCTTCTTTTGAGTTTTCTTTCTTCCTAACTCTAACATACGTAGAATAATATAACGTATATAGTAATAATGTAAGACCCCAACTTATTATAAATAAAATTAAATTTTCTCTATTTATTATTTTGAAATAGTAAGGGTTGATTTGATTAATGTGGTTAGTTGTGGGTAAAATGCGCAAATATTTAAATAAGCAAGTGGTTATAAAATATTCATTTTTATCAGAGAATATTCGTTTGGTCGTGGAATATTCTTACTGTAGGGGAATATTAACGATACCACTAGCGACCTTGTGTGGGCCCCATAACGAAAAAACGATTGGATGAAGAAAATGACAAGTATAAGTTGTTTATAAATAAGCAGGCGTAGTTATTCTGAATTATCTTGTTGGAATACCCGGTGGTTTAAAACACACGATGTCGTGTTGTTGCACAAGAAGATACTGCAGTATTGCACCAATTATTGATTCTTACGTAAGAAGGCACTACTCAATAATTATTACAGTAATTATTGTTCAGTATTTTATTTTATTGATTCAATAATTGTTGCATTGATATTCTATATTACTGTTGTTTTAATAATTGTCACTACACAATATTTTCCATTATCGAAGCAATAATTCATATTATCTCGAATAATATTATTAGATAACATTCGGCAATGTCTAGAAAGTTCATCTACAGAGAGGTTTGGTCACCTAATTGCGTGCGAAGAAGGAGAAATTCTTATTGGAAAGCCCCTCTTTCACAGGAATTGCACAGTTGTCAATATTGTGATTCTGTAATATTATTTGTGAATAATTAATTATTAATTTATATGATGAGGAAAATATTCATTTTATGTGGATATAGATGGAGAAAATTTTTAAAGTGACAATTGTTGAAAATTGATATTTTATCTTTTCTGATAAAATAATATTTTATTATATTATTATAATATATAATGATGATATTTTTATAATGAATGTGGGATATATGAGTATATGAGGAGGAAGAGTATTTTTGTTGCAATAAATGTTAAAAACATGTTAAACATGTCTGTGAGCCCATTTCTTGACTGAAATTTGATTATAGCCTGTAAAATCGTTCGTTTTTGGATTCGGTCAGTTTCTGTTTGGAATTTGGAAACACTGAAACTTACAAAGTTGTAGAGAATGGAATTTCCTATGTAAAGGACATGAGGTTTGAATTTTTCTAACAAAAGGACTATTTATTATGAATTATTGAAGTTCCGAAGTTCTGAAATAATTGATTTTTGAAAGTTTTAATTATTTTTTTCAAGGAAAACGTTTTTGGTGAGTTAAGTGGGTCTAGAATGTGACATTAATGGTTGAATTCAGATCTACAAAGGTTGGCGTAGGAAACTTAATAATATATATTAATATTATATTAAATTTTATGCTTTGGTGTTCTAAGCATTTTCCTATAAATAGGGTGCTTAGGTTAGAATTGAAAATCACACCAGAAACTAAAGTTTTCTCTCTCGATATATTAAGCATATTCTTGTGAGTATTTTAATACTTTGAGTGTTGCTATACGGTGCAAGTTCAAGTCATAGGTTATATCCGGTGTTTCAACTAGAAGTACTGTCTTTACGAGGTAAGGGATGTAATTTTCTTCATATATGATATTATTTCTTTCAATATCATTATGCCAAAGTATTGATCTGAACTTTTTATCAAATTTGGAACTATTTGTGTCGGGGTTACTATTCACGATATCGTCCTTTATTCACGATATCGATAATTATTCACGATATCTGGCACTATTCACCAGAAAAATGAAATTTTCTTCTTTTTGTCCAAAATATCTATTATGGATACTAGCTTTGATTATATCCATGTTTTGATCATTCTTGAATTTTACTCCACTGTGATTATTTATGAGGTATTTTTGGGCATGGAATAGCTAAAATACTGAATCCTTAATATTTATTCTTTTGTTTTCTTTGGATTCGTTTTCTTTAAAATATTTTCATCATCCTCGGTCCTAAATGATGATATTCTTGAATATCTTTGGCATGTAGTGCAAAGATGAATGATTATCGATGAATATCTTTTGGCAGTAGTGCAAAGATGAAGCAGTGTTTAGATGAACATGACCCGGTGATGAATATCTTTGGCTGTAGTCAAAAAGATAAATATTTAATTCGGATATATATTGATTGATGTTCTGAGGATAAAATATCGACGATGAACTTTTAAATTCATATATAGAAGATAGTAGTTTGCATTCTCTACTTAACTCTTTTAATGAATTATTATTTTCACTGCGAAGATTGATTTAAAAGCGGTTGTCTATCAGATTCTATTAGATTTTTCCTATTGAAGACTAACGATAATTTGTTCTAATTTATCTTAGTCATAATATTCTTTACTGGGCTAGTTGAGCTCACCATTTTCCTTTTGTTCCATTTTTCTTCTCAGGAGGCGAGAATGTAGCGAGTACTAGTCGGGGTATGGAATGAAGGTTTTAGAAAGTCGTTTTAGTAGTCCTCACCATTTTTGTAAAATAATAAATCAATAATTGTAATGAGGACTTATTTGAGTGTGGATATTGTCTAGATGACAATATTTGTATTTAAACTCACAGTTTTTATGTTGTATTAATAAAGTTGTAGTTGTATCTGTACCATGTATTTTGACGACTCAGAATGGGTGTTGTATACCTATTTTGGGGGCTTCACAGTTGGTATCAGAGCTTAGGGATATGATCTCTAGCGGAGATCGGGGAATAGAACTAGGAGGGGAGAGACGAGTAAATCCTTCGCTAGTGTGTCCTACCTAAGCTTATTTGTTGGTTGGTCATAATATAGGGGTATTATGTGATTTGTTAAATTATTTAATTAACCCTTATTTTATGGTAGTATTTAAGAATGGCAACTGAGAATATTAACGGTGGAGTTAATGAGACCGTGGAGACGCATGTACTCACCAACGAGGAGAACGTGCAACAGGCTGGCAATGTTCCTCCTGTAAACAACACCACTGATCAGACAATGAACGACGGGATGTTTAGGAGCTTTTTGCAGTTCATTCAAAACCAGACGAGGGAGACTCATGTACAGAATACGGGTGGAAATGATAACAACGCGCGGCTTGTCACAACCAAGCAGTTCAAAGAGTTGGGACCACCAGAATTTATTGGAAAGCTGGATTCGATCAAGGCAGAGCCGTGGGTTAAACAAATTACCAAGATATAGTCTGGTGCCTGAGTGTGGCCTTAGGCCCGATGACAAATTGGATGACCAATTGAATGCCATGATAAGTGCGATGAAGTGGGTGCACTTCACCAAGCCACCGGAATCCGCAGTGGTAGCGGTCGTCAAGGAGTTTTACCCTAATGCCAAACCAGATGGCCCGCCGGCAGCACCTGTGAGGGGGAAGTTAATCCCATTCGATGTCAAGGCCATCAATGCAGTGTTGGGACTCCAAATTTTGACAAGCGTGATTACAGGGAGAATGGGATTTGGGGCTACCAATCTGATGACATTATTAACAAGCTCTGTAAGCCTGGGACAGTTTGGAAAATAAATGAGTTCACTGTCGAGGGCACATCTTTTCCTTCACAGGCGCTTAGTCGTTATGGTAAAGCGTGGTACGCCTTTATCTGTGCTAATATTCAGCCTACACGCCATGTGAGTGATGTCACTCGGGAGAGGGCAACGCTTCTCTATGCCATTATTACGTGGTTGAAGGTTGATGTGGGGGCTTTGATAAATGAGTCCATCAAAAAGGCTATCAAGAGCAAGGTCAAGTCTGGCCTTCCCCACCCATCTCTTTATTAAATCATGCAAAAAGGGGGTGTTGTTCGGAAGCGAAGATGTCACCCTCCTACCAATGTCAGTCATTGATCATCAGTTTATTAGTCTCTATATTGTCTGGGATGGCGCACCATCGCATCCCCGAGGAGATGGATTTTTGTCGGCACCTCTGTCGCCGCCATCTGATGAGCACCCGCCATCTACTGAGGCAGGAACCTCTACTCAGGCACCAATTCCTCCTACTGATGTCATTGATTCTGGGGCCCTTGTGCAAATTATGAACAGTATAAATTTTCTACACTGCAAGGTTGACACGGTCGCCCAGTGGCAGGGCCAGTTCCGCCATTACCATGCCGAGTTCGCGGACACACTAGTCAATATTCATGTTGCCCAGGGTGGTGATGACGTGGACTTCATGCCATTCCCATTCCCGACGCCTCCTATTTATGCTCCTTATCTGCCGTAATTTTAGCCGCCTGCTGAAGAGGCCCGTGTTAATGAGCCAGTCAACGTGGAAGACGGTGATGGTGAGGATGATGATGATCTGGAATTGTTCGGTGCTGATGAGGACTTTGGTCTGGATGGTGATGATGCTACGGGCGGTGATGAAGGAGGCCAGTGAGGACACAGCCCACAGTTCAAGTTTGGGGGAGACTTCTTTTTATTTAGTTATTTATATATTAATTGTGTTAGTTTTATCTTATTTCTATTTCAACTGTGGTGTGAGGTTTGGAGTGTTAAATTTGGGCTTGGTAGCCCCAAACTCGTGGTTTAATTTTATTCTATCTATAGTGTTTATTATTGTGGTAAAGCTTTTGGTTTTTGGATGCATGTTTTTGCTTAGTAGTATTTTTAAATACATTTGAATGCATGTTTGTGGTTATATCTTATGCCCAGTGTTATTATCATTTTGGGATTGCATAGTCGGGAATACCTTGACTAAGTCAATACCTTGGCTAAGTCAATTATTGTTTTTCCTAAGGTCTCATTTTTGGGTTTTACATGGATTAATTGGTATACTTGTTGCCATGTGTTTGGTTTTGCCCTGTGTTGATAAGGGTAGTTTATAACTTATAGTTTTTGCTTATTACTTTTTGATTAACTCTAGCCCCCAGTCTCTAATTGTCTATATGCTGGGTTAGGGCAGTTTAGCATTTAAGTTTTGATTATGGCTTATGATAAGCAGTGATAATTACTTTGTTCTCTTAGAATAGTGTAAGACTTATGCGAACTAGGGGCATGTTATAAATCCAGACTGTTTTGAATCCATTTGTTTAGCAAGCACTGGCCAATTGTCTTTTCTAGCTATGTGTCCAAATTTAGGTTGTCTTGTTATTATGTTGAAAATTTGTGCACTATTAAAAACTCTCTAATTTCAAGGTAATAAAAGAATTGAGAGGCTTTTACACTTTCGGGTCTAAAGTGAAAAAAAAAAATTAATAACAGTCCTACGGTGGGTTGAGATGGAGCGTGGAAACGCATTCACCCATAAACGTAGGCTGGTAAAATCTATTATGTACTTATTTTGTTTACGTGGCTTTTGTGCTTGAGTTATTAGATTCTTAGGGCTGTTCTACACCTAATGCCCTAAAGTCTTCTGGCTTGGGAGTCATTGAACGAATGCTTGATAATAGGTGCTCTGTTTTGCCTAAAAGTAATCAAGTACTGTCTGAGTCAGAATTTACTTCATTTTTCTAGAACTTTTTGATCCTTTCTTGTTTTTGCCTCTTGTTCTTACTGCTTGTTATTATAGTGGGTTGCATAGTAAGCTTATTGGTTATCACAATCGACTGTGTGATCTTATTTTGGGTTCTGGTTAGTTTTGATAATTGGTATGCACACATACACAGTATGGATCAATTACAGTCTCATGTTTATTTAAAAGTCATTAAGCCCTTGGTTGCATGCATTTTGTTCTATTCTCTAGGAATGTTATGGTTGTGCTTAGAGGCCATAAGGTTAGTCTTTAGGAGTACTCTTCATTTGTATCTTGCGATAATAGGTATGAGTGTTTGTTAGTTTGCTTGAGGGCAAGCAAAAGCTTAAGTTTGGGGATATTTGATGAGTGGGATTTATACCCGCGAATTAGTCCCTTTTGTTACTTAGGTTGTTGCCTATTTTCAATCTTTTATGTAGCTTTTCTATATTTATATTAGTGCTAAGTTCAAATTTTCTACAGACTTGTTTTGCAGAGTTTCTTGGTCATTTTTCCTGTATTGGCGCCACAGCGCTAGGAGTCGCGCCCCAGCGCCAATGCCAAGCAAAGCTCCTGTCCTTTAGCGCTTTGCTTGGCCTGCATGTCACACCTCGGCGCCATGCCCAGGGCCAGTCTCACGCCCCAGCGCCATTCACGACACCTAAGCGCCAATGCCAGGCCAAGCTACTGTCTTTTGGCACTGTGCATGAACTGCATCTCGAGCCACGACGCCAGGCACGACACCAGGCTCGTGCCCCAGCGCCATTCATGGTGCCCCAGCGCCGATTCTCGTGCCTCGGCGCCACTGTTGAAAGTCTTTTTTCATGGCAAATACATGAGCTCAAGTCCCAAATAGTAACGAGCCTTTAATGACCTAGAAGAAAGAAGTAGACTATAAATACCAAGCGAAGCCGCCTGCATTTATTATCGAAGATTAGAACTTCGATAGAGAACCTATTTGCAGCTTAGACTAGGATTTTATTTCTGTCACTTAGAAGAGAAAGAAGCTGTGCTTCAAGGAAGAAAAGTTATTGCGTCCGACCACGGCTCAGTTTTTGCACTATGAAGAGAAGATTTGGAGACAGAACATTTCTGAACAGTAGTTTTCTTATTCCAAATCTTTCATTTATTTGTGTATTACTGAGTATGGTGAATGTATTAAATATGTGTATTAGTACCATAGTTATGAACTAACTCCATTTTTAGGATTACAATGTAACCTTTGTTTAGCTTAATCAACTTCCTCTCCTATTTTATATAACGAATCATTTTGGAATGGGTTGTTGTATTGATTATTTAATGACTGATTGCTTGATAAAGAAATTTGTATTGATAGTAATGAAAATTACCAAATGGACGTTATTATCTATCTTTGAATGCAGCAACACCTGTTATGACCATGCCGATGGAATGTGTGCATAATATGCTCATAGGATAGACATATCTCTATGTGCCTTGTGTGACCTTGAGACTTTGCTGAATGACCTTGACCGAGTTATTGTCACCAATAGACATATTGTGTTTTAGCCGGTTAGGGATGTGTATTTGACCTTCGACAGAAGCGTATGCGTAATTACTTTTCTCGGTTGACCATTCCTTGATTCGTTTGTAATGTGGAGACTTAGGAGATTAGGCGACGCATTAGGGGAGTTGTAATCCTATCTTGACTTCCTAAGCGCAACCACTTCTCTTATTCTTTAGCTTTAAACATATAGCTTAACCAACCATCTTAGTTTGCTTGTTTTGATAAGATTCGTAACGACTTTACCTTAGTATTTGTTTTCTTTTAAGACTTTGTCCTCGTGGGTTCGACACTTTACTTACGTATATTACTTATGGACCGCGTATGCTTGCGCGCGATTTGGCAATAGCTAAATCGACCAACAGGAAGTCATGTTCACAATCGTAGAGACAGCCTGCCTACGAGCCGACCGAGTATCTACTGAAGCCAAGTCAAGAATCGTAGACTATACTCAGAGTCGTAGAGTCTACTGATCATATCAGAAGCAGAGATCATAGTCAAGCAAGATCAGATAAAGACAACAAGCACAACGACAGACATCGTAGAGTGTCAAGATCTAATCTCAGAGTCGCAGTGTCTGCACAGCCAAAGTTGAATCGTAGAGTGCAGAACTAAGACCTCAAAAGATGTGCTCACAATGCCAAGGCAGAATCGTAGAGCAAATACGATTCTCAATAAATGAGCACTCCCAGAATATCCAAAAGAATGAAGCCTCTGGTTAGCACTGCAAAGATACATCCCATACTGAAGGAAACCAGAGAGCACTCAACGAATGGCATGCAAGCTAATAGAAAATCTAAGCATCAACCCAATCAACATCAAGATTGAGTTGTGAAGCCATTCGAGATGAAGTCTTCCACAAGGAGATTAGAAGAAGACTTCAGTAACTTACTAAGGAAAGTTAGCAAGTGCAGTAGCTGTCAAGCAGACAAATGACAATGATCTTGGAAGCTACCAGGATCGTAGAGCTTGCCAAACAAAGAAAGAAATAATGGAGTGCATACATAGATACTGGACAGCTTCTGAAGAACAAGGCTAAAGTGATTAAGCATTGGGTCAGTCCATTGATGATAAGTGAACGGGCGATCACAAGGAGAAAGCGAGCTGGACACGCCACAAATCTGAAGTGTCTTGTTATTCAGAAGAGGCTAGAACAAAGAAGTCAAGCCATCAGTCTCTGAAGAGCTGTTGAGACAAACAGAAGTGTTGAAGCATTGCATAAGAAAAGGAAGAGGTGTTCTACATTGAAATCCAATCAACACTCTTCAAGATCGTAGTGTTGTCTCTACTAGTCAACAAGACACTACGATCAGATCCATGAAGACATGCATCAGAATCGTAGAGCATTGTCAACGGTTCAATTTGAAGGGTAATATTCGGACAAAAGCTTATTGAGAGCATCGATGCAAAAGGACAACCTCTGATCGAGAAATTAAAAGGAGGAAATAAAGTCTTTGACTTGCCCAAGACATTAAAGTGACATCTCTGATGGGGTAGGTGAAACAGTAGACTGTAGTGTCAGAAAAAGTATAACATGTCACATCAGCAGTCTACCTCAGTCAACTCGAGATCTATGAAGATATTTGATCAGCAAGAGCTTCAAAGATCGAGGGTTGCTGGAGTTGCCGAGTTTGGAGTAACGGTGGACTATTCTAAACCATGTGAGATAGTGAGTCCGAAGGCTCACTCTACGATCCACCAAGAACAATTAGAGATAGACAAAGAAAGAAGTAGAAGTGAGAGTTTTACAATGTAGAAGTGGGAATTCTACAACATGAAGAGTGTTCTGAACTGCTGAGAGAAAGAAGAGCGTCATGTCATCTTGATGTCCATCATGGGACGACTCTTAGTACCATAGAGAAGAGCTCACAGTCATCTTAGCAAGTCCATCATGAGAAGGCATCAAGTATCAAGAAGGGAGATCATAAACGCCATCATGGTGGCAAGCATGCGAAAGTTTCTAAGTACCTAGCAGAAGAGCTTACACTCATCTTAGAAACCCATCATGTACAACCATCACATATCAAGAGGAATGATCTTCAAGGCAGTTCATCAAGGGATCATCAGAGGAGGTTGAGTAACTGAAGAAGCTGAGCATCATGCAACACTCAACTGCACTTTAAGGATGATCACGCCAAGCTACTAAGTACAGGAGATGTTCAGAGCATAAAGACATCTTAGCAGCTCAGCACCAACTCCAACAAACAAACAAACAACTCAACAACAAGAAGCGGGGCTCGATGGGTCCTTGTGGGAGGGACTAAATGAAGTTCAAGCTTTGTTGGGCTTGAAGAGTTCTAGGGAACTAGAGAAGTTCCAAGGCTACTGGCCTTGAAGAGTTCTTAGTGAACTGAAGTCCCAAGGCTGCTGGCCTTGAAGGAATCTTAGTGATTCAGGGTGCTGCCCTTCTTTAGTTGAAATCCTGCTAGTTGAAAGCAGAAGAGTGGATTAGGAGCTTGAGTCTCTAAACCACTTAAAACCCCTTGTGTCTTTTACTTAAAGTCATTTACATTATGTACATTAACTGCTATAACTGCTATATATGTTTTAACTGCTTACCATTGAACTAACTCTACGAACAATGTATGTATGATTATGAATATATCAATGAAGGGGATCTTTTACTTATTCCGTTGTGCTTGAAAAGATTATTATGTTTGTCATATGCTAAACCCAACCCAAACAAACCCAAACCCAACCTCGATCAAACCACTTCTTTCAATCTCGAAACATTAGAAAGCCCTAAGTTAATCCAGATTGGTTCAGACCTTACCCCAAACCAACGGAATGATATGGTTACGCTATTAACCCAATTCCAGGATGTGTTTGCATGGTCTCATGAAGACATGGTGGGTTTTTCCTCTGACATTGTCCTTTATCGCCTTCCCATTAATGAGGGATTTAGGCCAGTCAAGCAAAAGCTCATGCGATTAAAACCTGAGTGGAGTTTAAAGGTGAAAGAAGAAATTGTGAAACAATTTCAAGCCGGCATCATCATGGTGTCTACATATCCTGAGTGGATATCCAACATCGTGCCTGTACCTAAACCTGGAGGGAAGGTGCGAGTTTGCGTGGATTACAGGGACTTGAACAAAGCTTGCTTAAAAGATAGCTTTCCCATGCCATTTATCTACATTCTCATTGACAATACTGTGCAATACGACATGTACTCCTTTGCTGATTACTTTGCGGGGTATCATCAGATCATGGTTGCTGAGGAGGATCGTGAGAAAACTGTTTTCATCACGCCTTGGGGAACCTTTTGATATAGACGGTTGTCATTCGGCCTCATCAATGCCGGAGCCACCTAACAACGAGCTATGATTGTGACGCCCCCAAAATAGGTATACAACACCCATTCTGAGTCATCAAAATACATGGTACAGATACAACTACAACTTTATTAATACAACATAAAAACTGTGAGTTTAAATACAAATATTGTCATCTAGACAATATCCACACTCAAATAAGTCCTCATTACAATTATTGATACATTATTTTACAAAAATGGTGAGGACTACTAAAACAACTTTCTAGAACCTTCATTCCATACCCCGACTAGTACTCGCTACATTCTCGCCTCCTGAGAAGAAAAATGGAACAAAAGGAAAAGGATGAGCTCAACTAGCCCAGTAAAGAATATTATGACTAAGATAACATAGAACAAATTATTGTTAGTCTTCAACAGGGAAAAATCTAATAGAATACAATAGACAACCAGTTTTATTTCAATCTTCGCAGCAGAAATAATAATTCATTAGAAGAGTTAAGTAGAGAATGCAAACTACTATCTTCTATATATGAATTTAAAAGTTCATCGTCGATATTTTATCCCTGTAACATCAATCAATATATATCTGGAATTAAATATTTATCTTTGCACTACAGGCTAAAGATATTCATCAGTTGGTCATGTTCATCTAAACACCTGTTCATCTTTGCACTACGGGCCAAAGATATTCATCAGATAATCATTCATCTTTGCACTACATGCCAAAGATATTCAGTAATATCATCATTTAGGACTGAGGATGATGAAAAATATTTTAAAGAAAACGAATCCAGTGAAACAAAATAAATATTAAGGATCCGTATTTCAACTATTCCATGTCCAAAAATACCTCATAAATAATCATAGTGGAGTAAAATTCAAGAATGATCAAAACATGGATATAATCAAAGTTAGTATCCATAATAGATATTTTGAACAAAAAGAAGAAAATTTCATTTTTCGGTGAATAGTGCCGTATTCGTGAATAGTGTCGTATACGTGAATTGTGCCGTATACGTGAATAGTAACCCCGACACAAAAAGTTCCAAATTTGATAAAAAGTTCAAACCAATATTTCGGCATAATGATATTGAAGAAAATAATATCATTTAAGAAGAAAATAGCATCCCTTACCTCATAAAGACAGTACTTCTAGTTGAAACACAGGATATAAGCTATGACTTGAACTTGCACCGTATAGCAACACTCAAAGTATTAAAATACCCACAAGAATACGCTCAATATATCGAGAGAGAAAGAGAGAGAAAACTTCAGTTTATGGTGTGACTTTCAATTCTAACCTAAGCACCCTATTTATAGGAAAATGCTTAGAACACCAAAGAAGAAAATTTAATAAAATAATAATATAATTACAAAATTTCAAGCCCACGTTAGACCAACTGAAATCAGCCCATTTTTTTTAGAAAAATTCGAACCTCGTGTCCTTTCCATAGGAAATTCCATTCTCTACAACTTTGTAAGTTTAAGTTTTTCCAAATTCCAAACAGGAAACTGACCGAAATCCAAAAACGGGCGATTTTACAGGCTATAATCAAATTTCAGTCAAGAAATGGGCCCACAGACATGTTTAATATGTTTTAAATAACTTTTGCAACAAAAATACTCATCCTCCTCATATACTCATATATCCCACATTCATTGTAAAAATATCATCATTATTATATTATAATAATATAATAAAATATTATTTTATCAGAAAAGATAAAATATCGATTTTCAACAATTGTCACTTTAAAAAAAAATTCCATCTATATCCACATAAAATGAATATTTTTCTCATCATATAAATCAATAATTAATTATTCACAAATAATATTGAGAATCACAACAATCGATAATCAGGTAGGTTCAGGAAAGAGGGCTTTCAATAAGAATTTCTCATTCTTTGGTAGCAATTAGGTGACCAAACCTCTCCTTAAGCAGAACTTTCTAGACATTGCCAAGTAAAGTTATCTAATAATATTATTGAGATAATATGAATTATTGCTTCGATAATGGAAAATAATGTGTAGTGACAATTATTTAAACAACAAGAATATAGAATATCAATGCAACAATTATTGAATCAATAAAATAAAATATGAGCGAATAAGAATTATGCTACAATTATTGAGTAGTGCCTTCTTACATAAGAATCAATAATTGGTGCAATCTGAGTGTGCAGTATTTGTGCAACAACGTGTATTCTTCGTGTTTTAACCACCGGGTATTCCAATAGTATTAATAAGATAACAACTATGTAGTTATTTATAAATAACTTATACTTGTCGTTTTCTTCATCCAATCTTTTTGTTGTTATGGGGCCCATACAAGGGTCGCTACTGTCACATAAATATTCCCCGACAGTAAGAATATTCCATGACCAAACGAATATTCTCCGATAAAAATGAATATTTTATAACCACTTGCTTATTTAAAATATTTGCGCATTTTACCCACTACTAACCACATTAATCAAATCAACCCTTACTATTTCAAAATAATAAATAGAGGAAATTTAATTTTATTTATAATAAGTTGGGGTCTTACAACCTCCCCTTCTTATGAAATTTCGTCCTCGAAATTGACGTACGTACCTGGTGTTTCGAAAAGATGAGGATACATTGCTTTCATTTCCGTTTCCAACTCCCAGGTCATTTCCTCAATAACATGGTTTCTCCACAAAACTTTAACTTGTGGTATGACCTTCGTGCGTAGGACATGCTCTTTCCTATCCAAGATCTTGACAGGTACCTCTTCATACGTTAAGTCTTCGGCTATCTCGTCCGGTTCTAACTCAATGACGTGATTCAGGTCTTTCACATATTTACGAAGCATGGATATATGAAAAACATTATGAACACGAGACATACTTGGAGGTAACGCGAGTCTATAGGCTACATTTCCTACTCGGTCAATAATCTGAAATGGACCAATAAATCATGGATTGAGCTTTCCTCTCTTCCCAAATCTTGTAACTCCCTTCCATGGAGCCACACGCAACAATACATGATCCCCAAT
The DNA here is from genome assembly GCA_020205615.1 of Panax quinquefolius. NCBI lineage: Eukaryota > Viridiplantae > Streptophyta > Magnoliopsida > Apiales > Araliaceae > Panax > Panax quinquefolius. Next base: position 32,796,171 of record CM035166.1, read on the forward strand.
ACTAAATTCCACGTCCTTTCGATGAAGATCCGCATAACTCTTTTATCGATCATGTGCCGTTTGTATACATTGTCGAATTGTTTGGATCTTCTCTGTAGTCATTTATACCAACTCTGGTCCCAACAACGTTGCTTCTCCTACCTCATCCCAACATACTGGAGAGCGACACTTTCGTCCATACATTGCTTCAAATGGAGCCACACCTATACTTGCCTGATAATTGTTGTTATAGGAGAATTCCACCAATGGTAGGTACTTATCCCAACTCCCTTTGAAATCGAGGACACAAATTCTTAATAGATCTTCAAGAGTTTTAATAGTCTTCTCGATTGTAAAATACATTTTGAGGATGGTATCTTAAATCGAACAAGTAAATTCGCGCCCATAGCTTTTTACAAGCTAACCCAAAATCTTGAAGTGAATCTTGGGTCACGATCCGAAACTATGGATATTGGCATGCCATGCAACCTCACAATCTCATTCACGCATACATACTAGCAAGAGGCGTTCGAGGAATAAGTCTCCGATGTCGGCAAGAAATGAGCGAGACTTAGTTAATCTATCAACAATAACCCAAATAGCATTTATGCCTTGAGAAACAGTGGGAAGACCCGTAACGAAATCCATGGTAATGTGTTTCCACTTCCATTTCAGAATCTCAAGTGGTTGTAACGGACCCTTCGGTACTTGATGCTCCGTTTTTACATGTTGACAAGTTAAACACCTCGAGATAAACTTTGCAATCTCTCTCGTCATATTGTTCCACCAAAATGTATGTCGAAGATCACGATACATTTTGGTACTTCCAGTATGGATTACAAATGGTGTATTGTGTGCCTCCATTATGATCTTGTACTTCAAATTAGAATCATTAGGAACACAAAGTCTGGAGTAGACTCTAAGTATTCCTTCTTCATTGATTCTTGCTTCTGGAATAGCACCTTCTTGCACTTTCTTCTTCATACGCATCAGCTTCGGGTCCGTGGCTTGAGTAACTTTAACTTTATCGATTAAAGTTGGTTCTATACGTATACTTGACATCATTGCATGGGTCCCCGGAGTATTGAATTCTATCTTCATCTTTTGTAAATCACACAAAATAGGCCTTTGTGTTAACAACATCGTACTCGTTCCCGCATATGATCTTCTACTCAACGCGTCAGCTACCACGTTCGCTTTTCCAGGATGGTATTGAATAGTGTGGTCATAATCTTTCAACAGCTCGAGCCAACGTCGTTGCCGCATGTTGAGTTCCTTTTGGGTGAAGAAATATTTGAGGCTTTTATGGAATGAATATATCTCCACTTTCTCCCCATATAGATAGTGCCTCCAGATCTTTAGCGCGAAAATGACTGCTGCCAACTCTAGATCATGAGTAGGATAATTCCTCTCATATTCTTTATGTTGTCGCGAGGCATAGGCTATGACTTTCCCACGTTGCATGAGAACACATCCTAACCCTTTGCGAAGCATCATTTGTAGATAACAAATCCATCCGAACCAGATGGCATTGTCAAAACAGGTGCCGAAATGAGTCTCCTCTTGAGATCTTGGAAACTCTTCTCGCATTCCTCGCTCCATACGAATTTTGTATCTTTACAAGTCAATTGAGTTAACGGAGTAGCGATTCAAGAAAATCCTTCCACAAATCTCCAATAATAACCAGCTAAACCCAAAAAGCTACGTACTTCAGTCACCATCTTTGGTTGTTCCCAACTTTGTATTGCTTCAATCTTCGCCAGGTCAACAGATACTCCATGTTTTGACACCACGTGCCCTAGGAATGCTACTTCCTCAAGCCAGAACTCGCATTTCTTCAACTTAGCATATAGCTTATTTTCACACAGCCTTTGTAGTACCAGCTTCAAATGGTGCTCATGATCTTCACGGCTTTTGGAATATATGAGGATGTCATCAATAAAGACAACAACGAACTAATCCAAATAATCCTTGAATACTCGGTTCATCATATCCATGAAAGTCGTAGGAGCATTAGTCAATCCAAAAGACATGACTAGGAATTCATAATGCTCGTCATCAGGAGTTACAAGGCGATCTTGAATATCCTCGCTTTTAACCTTGGTGATGATATCCGTAAGCGAAGATCGATCTTTGAAAAGAATTGTGCTCCTTGCAACTAGTCAAACAGGTTATCAATACGAGGTAGCGGATACATATTCTTGATAGTGACATGGTTTAATTCTCGGTAATCGATACAAAGTTACATACTCCCGTCTTTCTTCTTTACAAATAAAATAGGAGCACCCCAAGGAGATGTACTAGGATGAATAAAACCGATGTCTAATAACTCCTGTAGTTGGACATTTAACTCCTGAAGTTCAATAGGAGCCATTCAATATGGGGTTTCAGAAATGGGCTTTGTACCAGGTTCAAGATCAATAAAGAATTCAACTTCACGTTCCGAGGGTAGACCGGGAAGTTCTTCAGGAAATACGTCAGGAAAGTCAATAACAACAGGAATATTATTCAAATATGACGTGTCTTTATTCAATTCATAACATGGGCTAAGAAAGCTTGACATCCGTTTTTTAATAAATGAATGGCTTTATAACAGTGATTGATTTTAATGGCTTAGTTGCTTGAATTCGCACAACAGGTTGGTTAGGAATATGAAAACTAACAACCTTACGAAAACAATCAATTTTGGCATGATGAGTAGTTTACCAATAAATCCCTAAAATCACATCAAAAGCAAGTATCTTTAAAGAGATAAGGTGAACAGGTAATGTGATGGTGCCAACTTGGATCAAACAAGATTTATAAACAGTGGATGTGATGAAAGTTTCTCCTAACGAAGTCACCACAAATAAATCAAAGTCTAATTTCTCCGGAGTCAAGTTTAAACGTTGAGCACAAGCAGGAGAAATAAATGAATGGGTAGCACCGGTATCTAGTAAGGTATAAACTTCGCATGAATTTATTATTAGCTTACCCGTAATCACCTCGTTTGGGTTCCTCGTATGTTGACCAATCACGACAAACGCTCTTCCAGGAACCGTTGACTTTGACTTTTCTGGGACAACCTTTTGAGTCACCATCCCCGCTAGACTCGGTTTCGCTACAGTACAATCTCGAACGATATGTCCTTCCTTTGCATAATTATAGCATACTTTGAACTGTTGTGGACAGTTTGGGCTGATATGTCCCTCTTTTCCATATTTATAGCATACGACCTGTGGTCGTTCTCCTCTCTTAAAACCGATTCTTCTTTGGTCTGCCGACATCTTCAGCGATGTCATTGTTGAATCTCCTATTTTTAAAATCTCCCCCCAACTCGCTTCTTCTATTTTCATGGCCACGATTACCACCAGAGTGGTTGCCGCTCTTGTCAAGTATTTTTCTTTCTCCATTTGGTTATCGTTGTTACGATGGCCGCCATCCCCAGTATGATCTTGGTTGTGGTCCCTCGGTTGACCGTACTCGTTATCTCGCTCTAATAATTGAGCCCTATTGACAACATCTGAATAGAGAGAAAATTTATGAGAAATGAGATATTGACGTATCTTAGGGTTTCAAACCTCTCGAAACATCCGCGTCATCGTTCTTCATTCTCCACCAAATGAGGTGCAAACACGACAACTCTGCAAACTTTGCCTCGTCTTTGGGACACCATCGTTATTATTCGCTCGATCTAATAAACTCTACCTCCTTCATATGATGAATACTTTGAGGAAAGTACTTGTCATTGAGCAGTTTCTAAAATGTCTCCCAAGACATCTTTGAGTGCGGTGGATGGGTACGCTGCACTGAGACTCCACCGATGAGTCTGCGTCTCAACACGGAACATAAAGGTGGCGAATAGAACCTTCGTTTCTTCATGCATCCCAAGACATCGAATATCTTGGTAATTTGTTTAACCCACGTCTCTGCCTTGATCGGATCCAAACTTTTAATAAATTCGGTGGTCCCAACTCTTTGAATCGCTCATTTGTGACAAACCGTGAATTGCTATCATTTCCTCCTCAGTATTTTGAACACGAGTCTCCCAAATGCGATTTTGCATGAAGCGTAAAAAGCTTCTAAACATCCCATCGTTCATCATCGCTTCAGGTGGTGTTGTTCAGCGGGAGGAACATTGCCCGACTTGTTTACGTTCTCCTCGTTAGTGAGCACAGTGTTTCCACGGTCTCATTTACTCCATCGTTAACATTCTCGATTCGACATTCTCAAATCGCCATAAAACAAGGGTTAATTTAACAAATTAACATATCACATAATATCCCTATATTATGACCGACAAACAAATAAGCTTAGGTAGGACACACTAGCGAATAATTTACTCGTCTCTCCCCTCCTAGTTCTATTCCCCGATCTCCGCCAGAGATCATATCCCTAAGCTCTGATACCAACTGTGACGCCCCTAAAATAGGTATACAACACCCATTCTGAGTCGTCAAAATACATGGTACAGATACAACTACAACTTCATTAATACAACATAAAAACTGTGAGTTTAAATACAAATATTGTCATCTAGACAATATCCACACTCAAATAAGTCCTCATTATAATTATTGATACATTATTTAACAAAAATGGTGAGGACTACTAAAACGACTTTCTAGAACCTTCATTCCATACCTGAAACTAGTACTCGCTACATTCTCGCCTCCCGAGAAGAAAAATGGAACAAAAGAAAAGGGTGAGCTCAACTAGCCCAGTAAAGAATATTATAACTAAGATAACATAGAACAAATTATCGTTAGTCTTCAACAGGGAAAAATCTAATAGAATACAATAGACAACTAGTTTTAAATCAATCTTCGGAGCGGAAATAATAATTTATTAGAAGAGTTAAGTAGAGAATGCAAACTACTATCTTCTATATATGAATTTAAAAGTTCATCGTCGATATTTTATCCCTGTAACATCAATCAATATATATCTGGAATTAAATATTTATCTTTGCACTACAGGCCAAAGATATTCATCAGTTGGTCATGTTCATCTAAACACTTGTTCATCTTTGCACTACGGGCCAAAGATATTCATTAGATAATCATTCATCTTTGCACTACATGCCAAAGATATTCAGTAATATCATCATTTAGGACTGAGGATGATGAAAAATATTTTAAAGAAAACGAATCCAGTGAAACAAAATAAATATTAAGGATCCATATTTCTACTATTCCATGTCCAAAAATACCTCATACATAATCATAGTGGAGTAAAATTCAAGAATGATCAAAACATGGATACAATCAAAGCTAGTATCCATAATAGATATTTTGGACAAAAAGAAGAAAATTTCATTTTTCGGTGAATAGTGTCGTATTCGTGAATAGTGTCGTATACGTGAATAGTAACCCCGACACAAAAAGTTCCAAATTTGATAAAAAGTTCAAACCAATATTTTGGCATAATGATATTGAAGAAAATAATATCATTTAAGAAGAAAATAACATCCCTTACCTCGTAAAGACAGTACTTCTAGTTTAAACACCGGATATAAGCTATGACTTGAACTTGCACCGTATAGCAACACTCAAAGTATTAAAATACTCACAAGAATACGCTCAATATATCGAGAGAGAAAGAGAGAGAAAACTTCAGTTTCTGGTGTGATTTTCAATTCTAACCTAAGCATCCTATTTATAGGAAAATGCTTAGAACACCAAAGCAGAAAATTTAATAAAATAATAATATAATTATAAAATTATAAAATTTCAAGCCCACGTTAGACCAACTGAAATCAGCCCATTTTTATTAGACAAATTCAAACCTTATGTCCTTTCCATAGGAAATTCTATTCTCTACAACTTTGTAAGTTTAAGTTTTTCCAAATTCCAAACAGAAACTTACTGAAATCCAAAAACGGACGATTTTACAAGCTATAATCAAATTTCAGTCAAGAAATGGGCCCACAGACATGTTTAACATGTTTTAAACAACTTTTGCAACAAAAATACTCTTCCTCCTCATATACTTATATATCCCACATTCATTGTAAAAATATCATCATTATTATATTATAATAATATAATAAAATATTATTTTATCAGAAAAGATAAAATATCGATTTTCAACAATTGTCACTTTAAAAATTTTCTCCATCTATATCCACATAAAATGAATATTTTCCTCATCATATAAATCAATAATTAATTATTCACAAATAATATTCTGAGAATCACAATACAACGACAACCAAGCGGTTCCCAAGAAAGAGGGGCTTTCAATAAAAATTTCTCCTTCTTGGTGGCGCTTGATTAGGTGACCAAACCTTTCCTTAGACGTAACTTTCTAGACATTGCCAATAATGTTATCTAATAATATTATTCAGATAATATGAATTATTGCTTCGATAATGGAAAATACTGTGTAGTGACAATTATTGAAACAACAGTAATATAGAATATCAATGCAACAATTATTGAATCAATAAAATAAAATCTTGAACAATAATTCTTTGTAACAATTATTGAGTAGTGCCTTCTTACGTAAGAATCAATAATTGGCCCAATATCGCGTCTTTATTATTGCAACAACGCCAGCGTATTCACGTGTTTTAACCACCGGGTATTCCAACAAGATAATCTTGAATAACAATTCTTGTAGTTATTTATAAACAACTTATACTTGTCGTTTTTCTTCATCCAATCGCTTTCAGTTATGGGGCCCACACACAAATTTGCGCATCGCACGAATATTCTCAACGGTAAGAATATTCCACGACCAAACGAATATTCTCGATAAAATGAATATTTTATAACCACTTCCTTATTTAAAATATTTGCACATTTTACCCACAACTAACCACATTAATCAAATCAACCCTTACTATTTCAAAATAATAAATAGAGAAATTTAATTCTATTTATAATAAGTTGGGGTCTTACAATGATGGCTCTTTTCCACGACTTAATGCGCAAAGAGATCGAGATCTACGTGGATAACATCATTGTCAAGTCCGGAAGGAGGATGACCATCTGACCATCTCGTAAAATTGTTCAACGAAGTTGCGTAAGTACAACTTGAAGTTGAATCCAGCTAAGTGCGCCTTTGGTGTTAAATCAGGCAAGTTGCTAGGATTTCTAGTCAGCCACAAAGGGAATGAGCTGGATCCTGCCAAGATCCAAGCCATCATGGAAATTCCTGATAAGTGGGATTTTTATACACTTATCCAGTATCTTTTACTTGAATTAGTTGCTTATATTCATGTGTCTTACTTACTTTTCATGCATTTTGGGCTCATTTTGTAGGTTATACATTTGGGAGCGGTGTGAGCGATTATTGGTAAGGAAAAGCAAAAAGAAAATACAAAGAAAAGGCAATCCGAACATCATTTGGGCTTTCATGTTACTTCATGTTCTTGGCTTGGAACTTGGACTACGTTGTAGAGCATCTTCATAGCTTTACGGAACATCTTGAATCGCTCTAATCGGAGTTCGGATGCAAGACTTATGATCATTGTACAAACGGACGTCAAACTTCGCTGTTTTGGTTAGCCATTTTCATAGCAGTCCCTTCCAGCTCGATTTCAACCTTCATCCGGACGGAATTTCTCAATAATTAAAGAATGAAAGTTGTAGATCTCGTCGATATCTTCGATTTGATAGGTATCAGGCCCCGTAACTCTTCCCGGATCAAAGGTTATGTCCATTTTACCAGAGCACACTGCAGCAAAAAATCACCCGCGCGCGGGCGCGCGAATCCTGCGCGGCTGCGCAACTTACAGTAGCAAAAAGACGCGATTTTTAGCTTTCGCGCGGGCGCGCCCAACTTTAGGTCAATTCTCGCGCAGCCGCGCGACTTCAGAAGTTGACCAACGCTGACTTTTCATTAAACAGTGCAATTGACGCATAACGGAGAGAGGGATTCAATTAGGGCTTATATTTAGACTTATTTCCATGATGTAAAGGGGATTCCACCCCTTGGGGGCTAAAGCTATCATTATTTCTTTTCTTCTCTTTCTTTTTAGATTAGATTAGAACCCTAGAATAACTAAGATTTCGAGATTGAAGCAATTGAAGATCCTTGAAGGTTCAGAAGTGAAACATGAGGACTTGGGTTCAAACCCTAATTATTTGTAAATCACATAGACATATAGTGGTTTAGGTAATGTGGGTGTTCATGTGTATTCTATCAATTGTGGATTATATGTGATATGAGTATGGTACATCGAGAGATGACTATATTTCACTTTCGTGTTCTCGACTAACAATCCGTTATAATTAATTTGGTTTAACTAGAAGTGCGTTGATTTAAATGATGCAATAGGAGAAATTGTAATCTCATGTCTTTATTATCTAGTCTCATTCTAGGGGTAGTTAGTACTATTTAATTTCATAGTTTAAATATAAAAACTCAAAGAAATAGTTTAAATAAGACTGAAATGGTTATGGGCTAATGCTTGGTGAACTTTATTAATTAATTCTCCGTGGGAACGATACTTTACTTACTCTTTATTACTTATTGACCACGTATACTTGCGTGTTGTGTGTAACTAGAAATTACCCAACAAGTTTTTGGCGCCGTTGCCGGGGAATTATTTTAATAATTTTTGCCAACATTAATTTCAATCAAATTAGTCTTAATTTAAACATTTTATTTTATTTTATTTTAATTCTCTTCCTATATTTCTCTCTTTTCAGGTACCATGGGTGACTTTTCTTATCAAAGGCCTTATGCAAATAGGACTCAACCAAGGGACATAAGACTGAGGGACTCAATGTATTTTCTACATTGTCAAAGACAAATTGCAACACTTTCGGAGAGGTTGGATATTCTTGCATTCAACGCCACTCGAGAGATAGTAGTTACATGTGAATCTTTGTCTTTGGCGAGCATTCGAAAGTTATCGGTCTGCAACATCAAGGTTGGACAAGTGCAGTTTGGGGGTGATTTCTTCAACAACGATGATTATCCTGATTATCAACAAGGTTGGGGGTATCACCTAGATTATGAATGGGGTTATAACTATCAAGACCAACACTACGTTCCAAGTCCAACACATCCATCGGATTTCTCATATCCACCTCCAATGCAACAAGAAGAAAATTCAAGATTGGAGGATTTGTGGTTAAAGTTTATAGCATCAACTGAGGAGAAGATGATTGAGCAAGAGAGATCAATTTGAAATCTGTAGAATCAAATGGATCAAATACTCGAAACCTTGAGCAATCGCCCTCAAAATAATTGGTGTTATGACATAGACGATGAAACTGATGGAGAGCCAGATGTGTTCATGCCACTGAATGAACTAAAAGGAGTGGACATTGAGGAGACAACTGGGGGTGTGGAAAATGAAGATCATGAGCTAACTTGTATAATACTTGTAGACACTCGAAATTTTCTGTACTACTGTTACTAACATTGCAGGAGGACATATTCGTCTTTTAAAAGAGAACCCTGAACGACAATCCAAATCCATACCGGATACTACCGGGAGTTTAGCATCAACCCCAGATCACACTCTGGGAGCAACAGTTCCAACCTCGGATATAACCCCAAGACCTCCAGATATAATATCGGAACACACACCAGAGAAGACCGATTAATCTCGGAGATAACCCTGAGGTATCCAGTCTTAGTCCCAACCATGGGAATAGCCACCAACCTTGGTGATAACCTCCAGACATAACCCCGGAAATGCTTGTTTCAAATGCCACCAGCTTTAATCTCGGTGCTCACAACGAGATGCACTGTACCAACCCGACAATAACATCAGGAAGACAGGCACACCTCAAAGATGACAATGAGGACCTTCGACAATTTCGGCGATCCAATCTCGGTGAAATCGAGCAACGTCTGCTTTATCGGTGAATCCGTGATAAAAAACCGGTGAGGGGCAACATCGTCATCTCGTCCAACAAGATGCCACATCACGTCTCTATGCAGCGATGTCCCACAAGGCTAATCAATCCGAGTGACTATTATGCGGGGTAGCGGATGAAAGTTGAAGCTTGAAGACCGGAGGGCATCGTCCCATCTTCAATGACTTCAAGACAAACTCTAATCCCATGCCATCGTACTAACTCTCGACAACGGTGGTCCGAAATAGGGTCTGTATACCTCAAAGCGGATGCGGATTGCACTTCTAAAAATCGAGTGGATATTACGATTGCACGAGTGCACGTGCCGAGACGACCGGCAAACAAACCCAAGCCGGCAGGCCGCCTGCTGGTACACTGCGGCTCGCCCATGAGTACACTGTGGCTCATATTGCCAATAAATAGAGGGCTTGGGGTCTTGATTTTTAAGAGAAAAAGATGGGAAAACCACGCACAATTTGCTCACCTTTTCGCCATCTGATGTATTTTCCCACTTTTAAACACTGTGAGCTCATATATAGCCTCTTTTGTACCCACAAAAGCCCGGTGTTTACCCACTCTAAAGATATAAAAGCCTTTTTTAGCGATCGGTTTGTAAGCCTTCTCACACACTTTAGAGTCTTTCTCTTCATCTTTGCACACACCCTTCTACACGTTGAGAGTCGTGTTGCTTGCTTTTTTGGACGACTTCTTGGTCAGTGGTTTCATTTATATCATATATATATATATATATATTGACTAACATTATCGAGTTATGCCTCGATTGAGCCTGAACTTGATGCGGGCGTTTACTTCTTTAATATATATATATATATATACTTATATATATCAAGTGTGTGTAGGACTTTGTTCGATGAGCCTGAACTTGATGCAGTGCGTTTACTACTTATATATATATATATATATATATATATATATATATATATATATATATATATATATATATATATATATATATCAATGTGTGTGGACTTTTTGTTTGATGAGCCTAGACTTGATGCAGTGCGTTTACTTGCTTTCATATATATATATTTATATATATGAAGCGTGGTCGGACTACATTCGATGAGCCTGAATTTTATATATCAGTGCGTTTATTAAGCTTTATATATATATATATATATATATATATATATATATATATATATATATATATATGCGTAGGCGAACTACATTCGATGAACACAGATTTTACATCAAGTGCGTTTATTTCTTTATATATATATATATATATATATATATATATATATATATTGTCCCACACAGAGTTTACTTCGTAGTGGTTGATCGCTTTTCTGACTTTTCTTTACATTTAAATCCCGCTGAGTTTACTTCGTGGCGATTATATATATTATGACTTTATTTACATTACATCACCTCGAGAGTTTTTCCTTCGTGGTGGTTGTTAGTATTCTGACTTTATTTACGTTTTCGTCACTTTGGAGTTTCCTCTGTGGCGATTTATAGCTTTTGACAGCTTTATTTACATTTCCGATCACCCATGGAGGTGCTTCGTGGTTGGTGATCCTGTCTATATATATATATATTTATAGCTTTTATATATATACCTGCTTATTGCTTTCATACAAATTGCAATATTCTATGCGCCTAGGAATCATGTGATCATAGATTCATCCCATTGAATCTAGATTCGGTTCCCGTGATGGACATTTTCAGCTGTAAGCAGCTTGTAAATTATTCTGCGGTGTCTGAATTTCCTCAGATGGTTTTCATACCCACGAGGAAGTCGGCATTATTTTTGTATATTATTTTCGTACGGATGCCTCGCATTCGTCAAATAAAATCAATTCAGCAGCTCACTTAATAAAAATGGGAGTGTAAAAGGTCTCAATTCCTATTGAGCATCAGGGTTTGAAAAACCTCTTTTATAAAACATCCTTTGCCATATCTTGCTAAAACTGAATTTTACATAAATTCAAACCACTGTGTATATAGGTTGAACGAGGCCTCGCACAATTTCCATATAATGACACATTGACCACACACACACACACACACTCGGATAATAGTTTCTTGAAAAGAGGCGGTCACCGTGGTAACACGGATGTCAGGGGGTGCCTAACACATTCCCCCCGCATAATCAAGTCCCCGAACCCTAAACGAATCTCAGTTTCACCGACCCGTATATCAGTGTCACATCACTGGGTCAATGTACAAACCTTTTCTCGGTTGTGTTGGTACAACCATTTAAAAACCAATGGCGACTCTTAATGGTCCATCGTCGACATTATACATATCGGACCTTTTTTCACTTGTTTTTCAAACAAATCTCACCTAAAATGAGAACACTTTAAAGAACAAGTATGCGGAAAGGGACACACAAAAATCCCGGCGTCGACGGTGGCGACTCTATTTGGGACCTCCGGTTAGAGGACTTAAGCGTTATTACAATCTTTTCAAAAGCTATTTATCGCTTGTGTGTGGATGTTTCATTTACATTTGATGAATGTGTATGCGAATGCATTTCCTTATTGCACTTAGTGCTTGCTGCACCATAAGCGCTTGTGATCTTAGTGCTTCGCACCATAAAGCGCTTATGATATTAGTGCGTGCCGCACCATATCTGCTTGTGATATTAGTGCTTCGCACATGTCATCATTTTCATGCGATGAGACGCGATGTATGTGAATGTATGTTGTGTGGTCCCTCCACGGGAGGCTATCCGTCGGTGTTTGATTCTTTGGACTCGTGAAGACTAATTCTCGAGGCTCGGGAAAGGCACCACCAAATTCGCTCCGATTGAAAGCTGGATTAACTTCCCGTCAAGTAGATTGCGATGATTTGGGAACCTTCATGCCAAAAAAGCCGTGAGATTAACCTAAGATAGGTCGACCTCGATAAACCCAAAAGCGGAGAAAGTCTCTTCATGCTCTCATTTCAAATTACTTGTAAACGATTACTTACATTCCATATTTATCTCCATGTAATGAGAAATATGAAGAAATGTGTGTACATACACATGCTACAAACGGTGACATCCGTTTATGCGAGGATAAAATTCCTAAAATGGACACATCACGTAGCATGTTATTGTATACATTCCCTAAAGACTAAACTATGCCGGTCTTTTGGGAATCAATCGGACCTACTACCCGTTCAAAGTCCAAAAAAGGCAGCGAGCCTACTGATCAAACATGTCATCATCCGACTAAATGAACTTAATCCGATTTCTCATGAAAAATTTGACGGATTAAGCAAACAAATTACAGATTTGGCTGTTCTACTCAAAGAATTACACCAGTCTACCCAAGGTCCGAAAATACCCGTACATACTGAGCCCTCCACACAAGGAGGAAACCAGGTCATTACCATACATGAACCACAGTTGGATATGACCAACAAATTCATGACGCTGCCCATCCCACTGGAGACCCAGACACTAGTGACATCAAGAAGAAAGTCCTCCAAATGGAAGAGACCCTTCGCGCTATCAAAGGAATTGGAACACACGGAAGTATTTCATATGTTGATCTGTGTATTTTTCTTGGGGTTCATTAACCAGAAAAATTTAAAACTCCTGACTTTGAAAAATATGACGGGTTAGGAGATCCTTATACACATTTAAAAGTATTTATTGGAGAACTTGGATCCTATCTGAGAGGATGAAAAATTGAGAATGCAATTGTTCCAAAAAGTCTAAGCTGGAGAAGTCCGTTAAGTGGTACACAAGATTAAACAACTCAAAATCCATATTGGGAAGAGCTAGCACATGCCTTCCTTACTCAATCTGAGTTTCGAGACTCGAGATGGCTCTGATCGGTATCAAATTACAAGATCGAGAAGCGATCTAACGAATCTTTCGGAGAGTATGCTCGAGAGGTGGAAGCGTCTGGTACGCCCAAGTTAGTCTGCCATGGCGGAATCAAAATGGTCATGACATTCATAGACATACTGAAGCTCCCTTCTATGAGAGAGTTTTAATGGCATCGGCAAACCATTTTTCTGAAATGGTCAAACATGGGGAGATGGTGAGATGGGATTGAAGTCGGGAAAGATTCAAGACCTAGTGCACTCAAAGGCATTTTGATCACATCAATCTGGAAATTATGGGAACAACCCCCGGAGGGTCCATAAAAAGAAAGAGGAAGATGTTTCCCTGATACTACAGGGGCAAAAAGGCAATCAAAACATGCCTATTCAAAGGAAAAACTACACTCCCTTTCCAGTACAGTTTACAAACCCTCCAATACCAAAAGGTGGAGAAGTCAAACGCCTTTGAATGTTTACACCCTTAGGGGATACCCTCGAGACTATTCTTAATCTTCTGACAACACAGAAGAAAATTACACATCTTCTTCCACCAGCCAGCCCTAATGGACGGGGTTTCAATGCTGCTAAGAAATGTGCTTATCATACCGGGGAACCTGGACATGATACTCAGGATTGTTGGGCCTTGAAACACAAGATCCAAGACCTGATAGACAACGGGGAGATCGTAGTCACCAAACCCGATCAGCCTCATGTTCAAGATAACCCTCTTCCTCAACACAAAGAAGAAGAGGTCAACATGATTAATTGGAGCAGTGGACAGAGTTCCAATTTTAGCTGTGATTCCTCCCAGACCATCAAAGATGGTGATGAAAAATGGGATTATGCCAAGTTCCAGTTCACAATGGAACAAAAGATGAAAGCTCTCTACAAACAAATTGAATAATTGGCAGAACTGGTGACTTATCAGCATCAAGTGACTCGACAATTAATCAGCCAGGAGCATGCCAGTCTCCTATCTATTGTCATGAATATTCCCTCGTCACTTTCAGAAAATGAAATCTTTGGAAGACAAAGTAGCGAAGAGAGCAAATGCAAGCAAAAAGTCGGGATTTAAGCCGACAAAGGAATTCACCTTTTGCCTATGGGAAAATTAAAAGAAGAATTCAACCCCAATCGACCCCCGTTGGGGACGGTACAACTCGATGGAGTATGTCGATATCACTCTCGATCTCGTGGTCGCGAGGATAGAAGAATCTTTGGGCACTCCGCCACCTTATTCAAAATCGATCGGCGGTGGTGTCTCTGCGCTTAGCGGACGACGATCTTTGTGTTGCGTGCAAGTGAGAATGCGAGGCCCTACTAAGTGGAAAAGTGTGGTAGCGATCATATCCACTTTGAAGTTGATGGGATTAACACCTTACTCACACGCGCCAATAATTCAACTCGATGGAGAAACAATCCTTTGAAAGTGGCGGCTCCAGAGCAATCAACTTGCCATGCGAGCACTGATATCCTATTGTTAGCTTGCGCGAGGTTCCGTGGAATTATGGAGAAGGTGAAGGATCCACCTCACATACAACTCACTCTGCGATGTCGAAGGAAAATCCACCGTATCTCACCCCATCGGGTGATGAAGCCCACCACCAAATCAAAGGGAAAATACCCGTGGAGAAGATTGAAAAATTCCTCGCGTTGTGGTGGATCATAATGAAGCTACGGTGGTTTTAAGCTTGAAAGAAGCTCCCTGATAAATATCAATTTTGGACTTGGTCCTAACTTTCAAGAATCACCGGAAGGTCTTGTTAAAGGTTCTAGAAGAAGCCTATCTCCCGACATCAGTGGATACGGAAAAGTTTCAACATATGGTTGATCACATTTTCAACAATAATGTGATATCCTTCACTGATGATGACATACCGCCCGAAGGGACCGGTCATTGCAAACTGTTGCACATCGCGGTCTTGTCCTCCGGATATATGGTAGCTGGAGTTTTAATAGATGGAGGTTCATCTCTGAATATATGCCCATACGCTACCTTGGTGAAGATGAATATCAATCTCAATAGAATTCGGAGTAGCCATACTATCATCAAAGCTTTTGATGGAGCCCGCCGTAACTCGGTCGGAGTAATTGAGCTGCCAATCAAAATTGGTTATCACACATTTTGCGTATCTTTCCATGTGCTCAAGATAGATTCGGGATATAACCTGCTCTTGGGACGACCATGGATTCATATAGCTGGGGCAATCCCCTCCACTCTTCACCAACAATTGAAATACATCATCAATAATAGCCTGGTCACAGTCAACACTGAACCAGAGATTCATCAGCACGGGGACATGCCGTTCATCAATGGAAATACAGACGTAGAACCAGTCAGTTTTCATGCTTTGGAAATAAGAAACGCCCAATACCATACTATTGGAGCACCATTGCCCGAACATATGATCTCTGCCGAGGTGATGTCGGCCACTCAAGAAATGATGTCGTTAGGTCATAAACCGGGACAAGGGTTGGGCAAAGATTTACAGGGTATCAAGTACCCTATTCAATTAACCAAGCAAGCTAGAGCAATTTGGACTAGGCTATTACGCCGATTTCTAGTCACGAGGAATCCTCATAAGCATCGATAGATTCCTTGACTTCAACCGTGTGGCGTTTGGCTTCGCCTTCAAACTACGAGTCCGCACAACCTCCGGTAAAGGTGCCGGTGATGTAATGGCTATGCTATTTCCCAAGCCGGTGCTGGTGAAGGAGAAAGAAATCATTGTTCCAAATCCCGCAGTGGAAGAAGAGGAACGAAGAATCAAACAAGACGTCATACGGATGATATCCGGTATACGCATCATCGTTCATGATGAACATACCAATCGATATACCCCAGACGATGATTGGCCAGACGTAATGGCCATCATTTGGGATAAGGAGGATGATGACAATACCTCCATCACTGCGGTCCACCCAGACTTTGCCCTTGCCAATTGGAATAGCATTCCTTGCTTTGGTCGATGAGGGTAAAACGGGCAGAACTCTTTCTGCCCTATAGATATAATAACTGCTTACTTTTCTGTACAGTATTAGCAGTTCATTTTGCTAGTATATGCTAACACTATGTATGATCAACGCATTTCATATATACTAAGTGAAAGCATATTTTGTTTCAGGACTCTGAATTTAGATGTGCCTGTACTTGCGGATACGATGCCTCTCCTACACAAGGATTGTACCTTTGATGTAAAGATGAATTGACCTTGATGGATATCTGAGGATGACATTGAGGTGCCTCGGATATTCAAGAATGGGTCAAAGACAAACCCAAATCCAACCTTGATCAAACCACTTCTTTCGATCTCGAAACCTTAGAAAGCCCTAAGTTAATCCAGTTGGTTTAGACCTTACTCCAAACCAGCGGAATGACATGGTTACGCTATTAACCCAATTCGAGGATGTGTTTGCATGGTCTCATGAAGACATGGTGGGTTTGTCCCTTGACATTGTCCTTCATCGCCTTCCCATTCAAAAGAGGATTTAAACCCGGTCAAGCGAAACTTCGGCGATTGAAACACGAGTGGAGTTTAAAGGTGAAAGAAGAAATTGTGAAACAATTTCAAATTTGGCATCATCATGGTGTCTACATATCACGAGTGGATATCAACATCGTGCTTGTACCTAAAGTTGGAGGAAGGTGCGAGTTTGCGTGGATTTACGGGACTTGAATAAAGCTTGCTTAAAAAGGCGACTTTCCGTGCCATTTATCCACATTCTCATTGACAATCTTGCATGATATGACATGTACTCCTTTCTTTGATTGCTGCGGGGTATCATCGGATTATGGTTTTGAGGAAGATCGTGAGAAAAGCGCTTTCATCACTCCTTGGGGAACTTTTTGCTATAGGCGGTTGTCATTCGGCCTCATTAATGCCGGAGCTACCTATCGGCGAGCTATGATGGCTCTTTTCCATGACTTAATGCATAAAGAGATTGAGATCTACGTGGATGACATCATTATCAAGTCCGGAAGGAGGATGACCATATAGACCATCTTAGAAAATTGTTGACAGGTTGCGTAAAGTACTGACTTGAAGTTGAATCCGACTAAGTGAGCTTTTGGCGTTAAATCGAGCAAGTTGCTAGGATTTCTAGTCGACCACAAAGGGATAGAAATTTGGATCTGCCAAAATCAAGCCATCTTTGAAATGCCCATTCCTCGAGACGAGAAGGAAATACGGGGATTATTGGGAAGAATCAACTTCATCGATGAGGTTTATCTCCCGACTCGACAACACTTTGTGAGCCGATCTTCAAACTATTAAGGAAGAACTCCTCCATGAAATGGAATGATAAGTGCGAGAATGCCTTCCTTACAATCAAAAGCTTGACTAGTCAAGCTCTCTGTCTTGGTACCACCGAGGATGATATTCCCCTGTTCATGTACACGTCCATAAGTGACAATGCCATGGGCTGCATCTTTGAGGAGGAAGAAAGGCGATAAAGAGGCGAAGCGAGCTATCTATTACCTCGGCAAAGGTTTAGCGTGACGGTGAACACAAGTACACTCGATCGAAAAAGATGTGTTGTGCTTTAGCATGGGCTTCCATGAGGTTACAACATTACCTCCATGGTCCTGACCCATCTCATATCCGCGTGGATCCTCTCAAATGCGTGTTCAACAAACCCATGTTAAATTGCGGTTGTCCGGATGGCGAGTTGATCCTACAACAATTTGACATCGTATATGTGACTCAAAAAGTCCATCAAGGTCGAGGAATCGCGGATCAATGGGCCGCCGCACCTTGAGGATTTTGAACCCTTGGAAACATATTTCCACGATGAAGGAGTAATGACGATGCAAAGCAACACCATCGATGCGATACCGCCAATCATGGAAGATGTATTTTGATGGGTATTAATATGGAAGGTTACGGGCGGGAGGCGATTCTAGTATACGATGCGGGGAAGCGGTATCCGTTCTTAGTCAAATTATAGTTTATCGGCACCAACAATCTATTTGAATATGAAGGGCATCTCATGGGGCTAAAACTTGCCCGTTCAATGGGCATCAGGCGGTTAACTGTCCTTGGAGATTCGGAGTTGGTAATCAGACAATCCATCGGAATCTATCAAACCAAGGAACTACATTTGCTGCCTTACCATCGGCAGGTTTTGAAGATGGCTTTGGAGTTCGAAGAAATCTCCTTTCTACATATTCCTCGTAATAGGAATGATTTCATGGATGAGTTAGCAACTTTGGCCTCCTTGATTCGCATATCAGACAAGGAACACTTGCCAAGCGTCACAATTTCCCTGAACAAGGCCCCAGCCTATGGGAATTATGTTGGAGAAGTATCGGATGAGCTACCTCCCATCTAACCTCCTTGTTATCAGCATATCAAGGAATATCTGCGAGATGGATCTACACCATTGAGGTGAGCTTTGACGAGAAAAGGCGGATCCATCGACTTGCTATGAAGTTCTACCTGAGTGGAGATGCGCTCTACAAAAGAGATGCAGGACTAGGTCTCCTCAGATGTCTAGACAAAGATCAAGCCCAAGGGCTTATGGATGAAATCTATGGTGGAGTCTGTGGCCCCCAAATGAGTGGCCCCCTCCTTGTCAAGAAAGTCCTCAAGATGGGACACTATTGGCTATCTCTCAAGGCTGATTGCAATGACCATGTCAAAAGATGCTATTAGTGCCAGATTCATGGGAATACTATACACGCCCCTCCACGGGAACTCCATAATATGAGTTCGCCTTGGCCCTTCTCGATGTGGGGAATGGGCGTTATCGGGCCCATCGAGCCTAAAGCCGATAATGGTCATGGATTTATCTTCACCATGATCGACTACTTCACCAAGTGGGTAGAAGCGACCTCCTTCCCGGGGTCACTAAAGAAGTCATCATTGCTTTCATTAGAAACAATGTCGTTTGTCGATATGGACAACGAGAGGTGATTTGTGTCGAGACAATGCAAAAACCTCAACAACAAAATGATGGAGGAATTATGCATTAAATTCCACATCAAACATCTTAACTCTGTCATCTATCGTCCAGAGATGAATGGTGTTATTGAAGCGGCTAACTAACAAAACATCAAGAAGATTATGCAAAAGATGTCCGCATGACCACAAAGATTGGCACGACCTATTGCCTCGACTCTGTTAGCCTCTGAACCACAATGCGTACTTCATTTGGGGCAACCCCTACGCTTTAACCTATGGGATGGAAGCGGTGCTCCCCGTAGAAGTTGAGATGGAATCTCTCGAGTGTTGATCGGCGCTTCATCTGGATGAAGACCAATGGGTACAAGGCGGGTATCACCAATTGTCTCTAATAGGCGAAAAGGAGAACCGCGGCTATCTTCCATGGTCGATTATATCAACAAAGGATCGCCGGATCCTCTGACAAAAAAAAGTCCGACTACTGGAAGTTTAAACAACATGACTTGGTTTTGAAAAAGATTCTTGACAACCAAGATCGGGGCTAAAGGAAAATTCGCTCCTAAGCGGGAAGGCCCGTTTATTGTCAAAAAAGTATTGACGGAGGCGCTCTCGATTGCAAGAAATGAATGGCGATGAATTTCCACAACTCATCAACTCGAGACAAGTGAAAGCGGTATTATATACGAAGTAACCCGTGAAACACCACAGTGCATCATCATCAGTCACCGGTCATTCCGGTTCTTTAACCCTTTACCACATACAACTTATCTACATTTTGCCCCTCGGGAAACATACTCTTCAAGCCAATGACTGGCTTTCTCCTTTGCGCTTTCCATACTGACTTAGGTCATCCCACCGCGGATTGAACCTCTTGCGTTTATAGTTTGGCTACCCATTACACAGGATCAAACTTCTCATACTGCAGTTTATCCTCGACCTAAGATTAAACTTTCTCCTCCCCACACTCGACACGCGCATGGGATTACGCTTTTCTTCTCCATACGAGGGTGAACTACGTCGACTGATCTCCTCTTCAATAGGAGTACGTAGGCAACCATTTCATATGGCGGTCATGATAAAACAAAAACAACAAAAAAACATAAAACAAAAACCATAAACATTTTCCCCTTACATAAAACAAAAACAACCAAAAACATTCCTACACTATGTCGACCATATAAAGCGTTGAACCTCTTACACGAGGTTGAACTACACGGACTGATCTCCTCTTGATAGGAGTGCGTGGCGACCATTCATAGTGCGGTCTCACCCCTACCAAAACACAAACCATTGTCATTTGATGCTTTGGGATCATTTTCAATCCACTACATTTCATTGACTTGCCGGACGAAGGGATGGAATTACGAACTCCTCTCGAATAGGAGATTTGGCGACCATTTAAGGCTGCGGTCATACCTTGAAGAGCAACACCAATCCATAAGAGATGGAATTAACTAGGCTTCTCCTAAATAGAAGTATTGGCGACCATCGTAGTGCGGTCGATCTCGAGAGAGGAAAGCCACACTCCTCTCTCACATTTCCATTCAAAAACAAGTCCCAAGACACCAAAGATGGTGGGGATATAGATCGATGATCCATTACGAACTATCTAGAGACAACTCGATGTCCATCCACCGGGAGGAATTGAGAATACATCAAGATCCACAAGCCACTGAAGCGGCGAGGCAAAATATCAAGCAAATAGCGGGACATATCTAAAGGGAAGTGATCCAAAAATATATTTCACATCATATATAATGTTGTTTGATATATATACAATGTAAATTGTATATGACAAAATGGCTAAGCTAGTCTGTGCAGGTGAATATAAAGCTTATTTACGAGTCAGGGTACATGTGAGCTAGCAAGACCAATATGGCGTCCCTCTTAGATAAAGGAGGTAAAGCTGTAGTTTCCTGGGTGAGAATATCCATATGACCCAACAGATCTGTAGCCATCTGCATGATGACCATATGCTCATCAATATAAGCGCTCATCTCTGCGATCATACCCGGTGGTAAGGGACCTCGCTGCGGTAATATCTGTGTGACCACATCGGGCGAGATATGGCGATATCCGCTCAACTATCTGCTTTGCATCATGGTGATATAGCCTCATCCGCTCAACAACGGCGGCATCTCTCTACGATCTAATGCCTCGTCTCTCTTAAATATAAGCGGCGTCTCTCACATCAAGAAGCGATCGACATCATAGATCGAATCGATCTCTCTCAAAGGTCATCGGATGAAGACTACTGCTCTAAATCTTTGTCTTAGAGTCTTTGAATCACAAAAATCTTGGTACTAGGAGAATCGGAAGAAATCTTTGGCAACCCAGTGGCGGGCTCCTCCTCGATGTAGGCATCGATGTCCTCCATGGGCTCTACATCGTATAACTTCGCTCTTCGATCTCTTGCAAAAATCTTTGCGGTAGTGATAAAACCTCCATCTCCATCCATGCGAGTACTCTGCGGAATAACCGGGGACGGTGCGGAGAAAAGCGGCTAGCTCATTTGATCCCAACAAGCGTATACGAGATCGGTCCTCTCTTGAGAGGTATCGAGAAGGCGATCGTGACTATCGCCCCCTCGAAAGGATGAAAATCACAGGGCTGGTTGACTGCGACATCACGGCGATGGGTGATAAGTAGTCACGCCCCTCAAGCCAGCCAAAGGGAGGAAATCCATGCCCGGAGCATGAGTAATGAAGTTGTATGGTGAGCAAAGCCCCGAGCACAGCAATATGCTAAATGGATCTCTGATATCTGCCAAAAATGCGGACCAGGACTGAGCATCTGTACACTCCGATGGCTGAAAGGAGTATGACATAGCCACATCATGGGAGAAGCAATACCCATGCCATCTAAAGGGTACCAACAAGTCATGAAGTGTGACATAAACCATACATCTGACATGGCCGAACTCCCGATAAAAACACGCTGTGGGTAAATACTGCGATGGGATCTCGATCGCGAGGTCTCTGCCACGATCATAGGTACAATGATAGTGCGACCCTCCACGAGAGCTCTCACGGCCATGATAACTCCTATATCTATCTCATCATCCATATATCGTGCACATATACGTATGGCGATTACATAGCATCGATACATCGACTCTCGCCAAGCGCTTGATGATCCTCAAACACGGTGAAATCCCGGAATGTCGTGAATAGCTATCCTCCGCGCCAAATCATCATACATAAAATCTTTGAGATATCGCGTGGCGGATGTCGACTCATCTGCACTACTCTCTGCGCCTCGATCTGTGAGAGTCATGAATCGTCTACTCATGTCTCCCAAAGCCATGTGCGCGTGAGAGTGCATCTAAAGGCGGCATCGTCAAACGTGCATACTCCTCCGAGTAGAGTCGACTCATGGGTGCCAAAGCGGAATACCGCCTATCGGTAGCCGATGCTCTAGCATCCGTCGACAAATCCTGCGAGGAACCGAAATGCCAAAAGGGTCATGGTATCTTTTGTGAGCAGATCTCTGATCACCCTATGCGGTGGTGACATCTTTATCATACCACGATCGCATACCCAATGCCACCAGCAGCGGTGGGGTATGATCTATCTGAGCTAAGCGTCGAAGAAGACATACATGCGGTAGTGTCATAAGACCATCCGAAGGGTCGATGCCGAATATCTTTGGACATACATACATATGCATAACATGATACATGCATAATGAGATAATGGATGGTAATATGATATAAGGAATGAAAAATGGTGCATACATTCCTAAATATATCATCATCTAATACATCGACTCTGTCTGACTACAAATACATGAAAATGGGGCTGGGCGCCCTACTACTACTAAAAGAGGCCTATCAAAGATATAGCGAGAATGGGAGCGACCACCCGATATCTAACGAGAGGGCTATCAAAAGATATAACGAGAATATACATCGAGAAGAAGACCGGGGTCTCGATGTCCACATCCTCAATCTGTCCACTGATGTAACTCCTCTCTGAGTCTTTGGATCTCTATCAGCGGGGATGTCGGGCCTATAAAGAGGAGGATCTGTGAAACAAAACCAAATGGGTCGTCGAGAGGGGCGGCACTTTGAGCTGGAAGGAACAAATGACTCCCCTCTCTTTGGATCTACGCCCAAATCTTAGAATAAATACATGTGCACGGTCCACTGCTTAGGGTCAAACTATCAATCCAGGTCGGATGAGTTGGAGCTCGGACACAAGCCTACCAATCCGTCATCATCAAAGATCACGGAACCATGTCCCCCATAAAGCTGTGTGTGGCGGGATTTGGGCCCCAATAGTGTGAGGAGCCACCAATATTTGGAATATCTCCACGAGTACATGGACCCTCGGATAAATCAAAAGCCGTCGACTCCCAACAATGGAATATCGGTGACGGGTGGTTGTGATCTGAGCCGATGGCGCTGGCGGGGAGGTAAGATCGGTATCTGAATCTCCCTGTGGTGCTCCTAATAGCACGCTCTCCTAAATAGAGCTCCCGGCCTCCATCATGAAGAGAGGAAATCTCTGGTGGAAATCAAATACTCTACTCGGTGGGGTGTCCATCCTCAAAACCGATGGTCAAATGATCCCCTGAGTATGGAAGCCATGTGATGGCGTCAGCCGTCAGCAACTCCAGCTGCATACGGCAGTGAGTGAAGCCCTCAGATACAGGGACCTCTGGCAAAATAGAATGGTGCCATCGTCGTCCTCGTGGATAGGTATCTAAGCCTAACACACTCATGGGACGCAAACATGGAAGCCTCTCATAGGCCCAAAAGCGCTTGACCTGATGGCAAAACATCTGCTATCGATAAACACTCTTAACTTTATGAATGGGAAAAGACAGAGAGAAATACTCACCGGCGCAGAAATGGGTAAAATCCTAGCCAAGCCTCGGTCGAACCACAGTGAGTGCATGCGCGCATGCCCGGAGGAAATAGGCAAAGGTGTAAGAGCCCCAATCATACTCTCTATCACGGTCCACATCGCGTGTATGTGGCTGACCAAAGCAAAAGATACTTAGTGGAAGAGTTATCTGCTATAAGCGACCTCGAATGATCATCGGGAACAATCACAGCGAACGCGATCCACGATCGACATCATCGAGGCATGGGCTCACT
Source organism: Panax quinquefolius (assembly GCA_020205615.1). Taxonomy (NCBI): domain Eukaryota; kingdom Viridiplantae; phylum Streptophyta; class Magnoliopsida; order Apiales; family Araliaceae; genus Panax; species Panax quinquefolius. The sequence goes on from CM035166.1 coordinate 32,820,746, forward strand.
CGATAGCCCGCTCATAACATCTATGCTCAAAGGACACGAGCAGACGATCCCGCGCCTTTGGCGCCTCCCGGAACTCCTAATAAGGATCGGCGGCGGTGGGGTAATATTCGCCATGCAAGCCTTTGGCTCCCCTCAAACTCCATACCTATAATAAATTGCCAATCCATAGGCGTCATCATCACCTCGCAATCCAGCAGGTGGAGTGACTGAGTTTGATGAAACCATCGCTCAGACAATGCCCTGAGGTAACCCCAGGGACAATGACGGGGAAGGATGGAGAAAAATGCCCCAAATCCCCACTCATGCACTACTGCTCTATAATCAAGATGAAGCGCCTGGTATATGGAGTGGATGCTAAACCAGTTCCCTCGAGGCTGTGTAAAACCTGAAACCTGCATGAAATGCAGATCAACATCAGAACCCTTTAATCCTCATCAATAGGAAAGAAGGAAGATAAAGTCTAACGCCATACCTCGTTAGCATGCAAGTACATCGATGGATGTCTACCCAAATCACCCAGCAACTCTGGGTTCACCACCTGAATGCTCGGAAGCTCCCTACGAGGGATATGTGCAGTAGGAGCGGGATCCTCAATATCCGCCTCCTCGTCCTCGACGTCTGGAACATCTACCTGGACAGGACGTATCCAACCTCCACCAACCAAGCGAGGTACATGCGGCGGAGAGCGGGGATGAGGCACTTGAAGCCCTCCGCCGCGTGCGCGCGAAGTGGTCTATAAAGCTGCTCGGTGATCGGATCCATCAATATCTGGACAACAAGTCTCCAAATCACCTCAGAAAGGGTGTGGTATTTCCTTACCTGGAGCTTTTTTTAAATGCATTTATGACTATATGCATGCATGCATTTACTTTAACATATAATAGAGTTAAAATGCATGACTACCCAATGCCTACATTTGGAAATTTTTTGCCATAGTCCCCTTTGAAAATAGGACTATCCACATGCATTGAGGCGTGTCTAGGTGGCCATTCGATGCTTTTTGCCCCAAAGTCATATACATAATATATGCATTAAAAATCAAAATCATCATGCATAAGGCCAACCTCGATACTAGGAGTATTTTGCCTTTCTACCTTTTGCTCATTGGACCTCAAATAGGACAAAAAATAGCGAGAAAAAGGTGCGATTTATTTATCTCAAAAGTTAAAAATTTTTTCACATCATTATGTTCGACATGGTTTAATACTAACATTTACTATGTTGAATATTTTTTATCAAATCATTTATGCATACATAATCACTACTATGTGTTTAGATGCATTTTCGTGCAATATCTCAATCTAGCAGATGAAAGCTGGAAAAAAAATACATACATACGTTACCGGGATAGTGTAGAACACTTATGCGGTGGCGAAATTTGCTGAAAGCGGCCCGAACTCAATGAGATCGAAGATAGCTCGCAGTTTTTCTAAGTGAAACAAGTTGAAAGTGACTTGTGAAGTAAAGCCTGTTGGAATTTATTATCCACGCTTTGGCGCGAGCCCCACTGTACTGCTGCAGGAGTGCACTTTGGCACCCCTATGTGCAGTCCCACCCCTCGGCTCGGTCGATTTGAGTTAAAAGCGGAGTTCTCAAGGACTAGAAAGGTCAAATCAAGAATAAAAATGCCACGCGATTGAGCAAAATAGCATACAATCTTGGTTTTCTCGGATGAGACTTTGAGTCAGTACATCGCTCATTGGTAGTCACCCGAACATGAGGTATACCACCTTGATAATCTCATTTGTCACAAATCACATCCGGCAATACCTGATACGAGGTCAGATCAATGCCGCTGACTCGGGTCATTACCTAAGTAGGTCCCCATGGGATTCAACGTAAGTCCCCGATGGGGTTTTAACGTAAGTCTGACCAAGCGGGGGTTTACACATAGGTCCCCGATGGGGGTTACAACGTAGGTCCCCGACGGGGGTTACAACAAAGGTCCCCGACGGGGGTTACAACATAGGTCCTTGACGGGGGTTACAATGTAAGTCCCCGACGGGGGTTACAACGTAAGTCCCGATGGGGTTAACGTAGGTCAATCCCAGCGGGGGTCCTCGATGGGGGGTTCTGATGTAGATCCCCGGTGGGGGTTACAACACGTTTATCCGTTGACATTTCTATCAACGAAGGTCAAGCAGCCTTGACATTATTTCAGCCGATGGCAAATAAACCCATCGAAGCGTTGAGAACCGTTCGATAGTGGCGTACGTACTCATGCGTCCCCAGTAGATCCCCAACGGGGGTTACAACGTATATCTCCGGCGGGAGTAGCAACGCATGCTTAGCCGTTGACACACATATCGACGAAGGTCAAGCAACCTTGACGTCATTTCAGCCGATAGCGTTTAAACCTATCAGAGCTATAGAGCTATTTGAGGTTCTCATACCCATTACTGCTCGTATTCCCGGCGGAATTTTCATATATTCCCGGCGGATCTGCGTCGGGGGTCGAGCAACCTTAACGATGATCTCTCGAGTTTCGGTAGTTGATTCACACGTCGGTGAAGGTCAAGCAACCTTGACGATATATCTACTGAAATGTTTGATAGTTGATTCACACGTAAGCGAAGGTTAGGCATCCCCGACAAACATTTTTTTGTTGGCGATAAATCAACGAAGTTCGTGACATATTTTGGCGACACTAACCAGGAGAGGTCAACATTATCAAAGAGGATAGATGATAGAATATGTTATACACATCCTCAAACAAATCAAGCTTTATCCCCATAGATCTCTCACACATAAGAGGTACATCTTCAGGATCAAGTCATTATCAAGTACACATGAATTTGGTGATAACTCCAACATCAACATCTATGATTTGAAACACACATCAGATCGGTCGGTATTATTGCAATCCCAGTTGAAGCTGACGGGGCCGCCAATCATCCCCGGCATGTTGGGCTACAACACCGTACACATGCATCATACATTTGCATCATGTTGCTATCCATAGTACCATGTTTATCTTGTTGCGTTTCAAGTGTCTAGGATTCTTTATCCTACCCATGCATCGCCGTGCATGAGTATGATAAAGAGGGCATCTGTAGAACACTCAAAATTTTCTGTACTCTTATTACTAACATTGCGGGGAGGATGATTAAGTCTTTTAAGAGAGAACCACGAAAAGACAATCCAAATCCATCTAGGATACTACAAGGGAGTTCAAACATCAACCCCGGATCACACTGGAGAGAAGCAGCAGTTCAACCTCGGATATAACCCCGAGACTGCGAAATACAATCCGGAACACACACAGGAGAAGACCGATTAATCTCGAGAGATAACCACGAGGTATCGATCTCGATCCCAACCCATAGGAATAGCCACCAACCTTGGTGATAACCCCGAGGAATGCGATTTGGAGATAACCCCGAAAATGCTTGTTTCAAATGCCACCGGCTTCAATCTGGCGCTCCTGATGAGATACTGCTTTGTACCAACCGACAATAACATCGGGAAGGCAGGCACACCTCAAAGATGATAATGAGGACCTTCAACAATTGCGGCGGTCAATCTCGGTGAAGTCTAAGCAAGCGTCGCTTTATCGGCCCAATCCGGTGATAACACCGGTTAGGGGCAACATCGTCATCTCGTCCAACACGATGCCACATCACGTCTCTATGCAACGATGTCCCACAAGGCTAATCAATCCCGAGTGACTATTGTGCGGGGTAACGGATGAAAGTTGAAGCTTGAAGATCGGAGGGCATCGTCCCATCTTCAATGACTTCGTACAAACTCTAATCCCATGCCATCGTGCAACTGACTCGACAACAACGGCGGTCGAAATAGGTCTGTATACCTCAAGCGGATGCGGATTGCACTTCTAAAAATTCGAGTGGACATTCGGTGCACGAGTGCACGTGCTTGAGAGACGACCAGGCCGACAAACTCGGGCCGACCCGACCCACCTCTAGTACACCTGCGACTCAACCGCAAGTACACATGCGGCTCATATTGCCTATAAATAGAGGGCTTGGGGTGCTGATTTTTAAGAGAAAAAAGACGGGGAAACCCTGCACAATTTGTTCTGCGCTTTTCGCCATCGATGTATTTTCCCACTTTTAAAACACTGTGAGCTCATATATAGCCTCTTTTGTACCCACAAAAGCTAAGAGTGTTTACCACTCTAAAGATATAGAAGCCTTTTTTAGCGATCGGTTGTAAGCCTTCTCACACACTTTAGAGTCTTTCTCTTCATCTTTGCACACACCCTTCTTGAGCGTTGAAAGTCGTGTTTTTTTCCGGACTTGATTCGTGGTTTCATTTCGATCTGTATATATATATATATATATATATATATATATATATATATATATATATATATATATATATATTGACTAACATTATCGAGTTATGCCTCGATTGAGCCTAGACTTGATGATGCAGGCGTTTATTGCTTTATATATATATATATATATATATATATATATATATATATATATATATATATATATATATATCAAGCGTGTGTCGGACTTTGTTCGATGAGCCTTGACTTGATGCAGTGCGTTTTTCGCTTTATATATATATACTTATATATATCAATTGTGTGTGGTGGACTTTGTTCGATGAGCCTAGAACTTGATGCAGTGCATTTACTTTCTTTTATATATATATATATATATATAAGCGTGTAGTATCGGACACTATTCGATGAGCACGGATTTTATATCAGGTGCATTTATTAAGCTTTATATATATATATATATATATATATATATATATATATATATATGAAGCGTGGTCGAACTACACATTTCGATGAGCACAGATTTTTACATCCGGTGCTTTTATTGCTTTTATATATATATATATATATATATATATATATATATATATATATATATATAGAGTTTACTTACGTGGTGGTTGATCGCTTACGACTTTCTTTACATTTCGTCTATTTGAAGTTTACTTACGTGGCGGTTAATATATTCTGACTTTATTTACATTACATCACTTTGGAGTTTCCTTCATGGCGGTTGGCCGTATATTCTGACTTTATTTACGTTTCACTTTGGAGTTTCCTCCGTCTTTGGTTGATAACTTTTATGACTTTATTTACATTTTGATCCCCATGGAGGTGCTTCGTGGTTGGTGATCTTATGCGTATATATATATATTTCTGACTTTTATATATATACCGCTTATTGCTTTCATACAAATTGCAATATTCTGTGCGCCTAGGAATCATGTGATCACAGATTCATCCCATTGAATCTAGATTCGGTTCCGTGATGGACATTTTAAATTTATAAGCGACTTGTAAATTATTCTGCGATGTACGAATTTCCTCGGATGGTTTTCATACCCACGAGGAAGTCGGCATTATTTTTGTATATTATTTTCGTACGGATGCCTCGCATATGTAAAATAAAATCAATTCAAATTCGCTCACTTAATAAAAATGGGAGTGTAAAGGTCTTAATTTCTATTGAGCATCGGGGTTTGAAAAACCTCTTTTATAAAACATCATTTGCCATATCTTGCTAAAAAGCTGAATTTTTACATAAATTCAAACCACATGTATATAGGTTGACGAGGCCTCGCACAATTTCCATATAATGACACATTGACCCACACACACACACACTCGAGATAATAGTTTTTGAAAAGAGGCGGTCACCGTAGTGGTAACACGGATGTCGGGGTGCCTAACACCTTCCCCAGCATAATCAAGTCCCCGAACCCTAAACGAATCTCCGTTTCACCGACCCGTATATCCGTGTCACATCAACTGGGTCAATATGCAAACCTTTTCTCGGTTGTGTTGGTACAACCATTTAAAAACCAATGGCGACTCTTAACGGTCCCCCATCGTCGATATTATACATATGGGACCTTTTTCACTTGTTTTTCAAACAAATCTCACCTAAAATGAGAACACCAAAGAACAAGTAACGAAAAGGGGCACACAAAAATCTCGACGTCGACAATACCCCAAGAGCCTTCTCAGATAGAGTTAAAAAATTTAGTGAAATTTGCACACCCATGTCCCCTTGGTAGTCACATCCAAAGCAAGAATATCTGCGATTATGAGGCCTCTTACAAACCATGGTGGGCTAAGGAAGAGATAATAGAAGAAGAAAAACATGTTGTATCTTTCATGCCTCGATGCAAAAATCCATTCACAGATACAACGGGAGAAGCACCTGGCGATGCGATAGAAATGGAGACATCATGTACAGGAAATATGCTAGGTGACTTCAATCCGAAGACTCTCATGATGGGGAACCTACCAAAGCACATAGCGGTTCTAATGGATGGAGGGTTCTTATCTTATCGTAGAGGAATCGGATAGCGGTGCCAAGAAAAGAGTCCAGCTAACGGACTATAAATCGAGTGCTAGATGGGAGGCACCCCATCCAATCTTTCTCCCTCCTTATTTAATTCTTATTTACATTTCCATATTTAGTAGATGTTAGATAATGGTAAGTATTAATAATGGTTTGATTGTTTCTCCTCTTAGGTTCAATCCAATTGTTGCAAGCATTCAGGATCAAATGAAGTCAAAAATCAAAGCGCCAGAGTCTGAGTCATGCAGTGGCGCTTAACTAACTACAAGTTAAACACAGCGCGTGCCATGGCGATAGCTCGATCGCGAGAAAAAAAATTACTGAATTTTTAGAATTTTTGACTAAAGCGTTCGGACAGTTAGAAGCCCACACTCAATTTCCAACCATAGAATATCTCAAACTTAGACATCGCCTGATATACCATCAGATCATGAGGAGGCGAATGGAGATGACATTGCCACTTAGGGGAGTATTCTTTCACTATTTAATTACAATGAGGGCATTGTTTATTTTAAGTTTGGGGGTAATGGGTTGTAGTGAGTAGTTGTTGCATATAGTTAGTTGCATATGTAGGGGTATTTTAGTATGAAATTTTTTTTATTTTTATTTTTTTTAGTTTTCTTTTGTCTTGTTTATTTAGTATGTGTTTAGTTGCATAACATTGCATAATCCCAGGCTTTTAGTTAGTTGAATTCTAATTTGGCCAATGATAGAAATTTGATAGATTTTTGAATTTGGTTATATCTTGAGCTTAGTTATAATTTTATACATGATATAATTCATGTTTGCTGTTTAGATGTTACCAGGTAGCACGACAATGTTTTTATTTGCTTGTTGGTTAAGATTAGCATGTTGGTTTGCTGAGTAGAAAATGTTGTTTTTAAAGATGGAATTGTGTATAACGTAGACATAGACTATGAAAACACAGATACTCAAACTTTGGGAACACATGGGTATGCTTGCTATTGGAACGAGAGGGAGAGTAAAACGCACTCGTTTAAATGGAAATGGAAAGCGAGATGGAGCGTAAAACGCACTCGTTTAAATGGAAATGAAAAGTGAGATGGAGCGTAAAACGCACTCGCTATTTACACATATAAAATAAAAAAATTATCAATAAACACCGCAGGAAAGTGCAAAAATCGCCCTCGTGAGTAAAAACAAAGCAGAATAAACCCATTATTGAACCTTAGTTTGTATTGATGTGTTGGAGTAGTTGATGTCTCATTAGTATATGCAGTTCTTGATTTAAACTCAATTTTCTGCCTTAAGCAATAAAGCATGTGGTATCTTCACCTTTGTCAAGTTTATCTGTGAACACAGCACACACACACAACATCTTTATAGCAGGTTAGGATTATCTAATTGTATGTCATTATGCCTTTAGCTTAGTTTGATGCTTTATTCTTGAATCTTGATATTTCTCTGAGGCATGTCTCATTGGAATTCATAACATGGCTGGAAATCTGGGGATTCATTGTCATAGTATTGTAGCTTGCATAGCATATAGATTGCATTATTTTGTGTTGCTTGGGGACAAGCAACGGTTTAAGTTAGGGGGTATTCGATAAGTGGATTTTTTATACACTTATCCGGTATCTTTTACTTGAATTAGTTGCTTATATTCATGTGTCTTAGTTACTTTTCATGCATTTTGTGTTCATTTTGTAGGCTATACGTTTGGGAGCGGTGTGAGCGATTATTGGTAAGGAAAAGCAAAGAAAATGCAAAGAAAAGGCAATCCGGACATCATTTGGGCTTTTATGTTACTTCATGTTCTTGGCTTGGAACATGGACTACATTGTAGAGCGTCTTTGTAGCTTTACAGAACATCTTGAATCACTCTAATCGGAGTTCGGATGCAAGAGTTATGATCGTTGTACCAACGAAAGTCAAACTTCGTTGTTTTGGTTAGCCATTTTCATAGCAGTCCCTTCCAGCTCGATTTCAACCTTCATCCGGCCAGAATTTCTCAATCATCAAAGAATGAAAGTTGTAGAGCTCGTCGATATCTTCGATTTGATAGGTGGCAGGTCCCGTAACTCTTTCCAGATCAAAAGTTATGGCCATTTTACCAGAGCACACTGCAGTAGAAAATCACCTGCGCGCGGGCACGCGAATCCTGCGCGGCTGCGCGACTTACAGTAGCAAAAAGACGCGATTTTCAGCTTTCGCACGGGCACGCCCAACTTTAGGCCAATTCTCGCACGGCCGCGCGACTTCGGAAGTTGACCAACGCTGACTTTTCATTAAACAGTGCAATTGACGCGTAACGGAGAGAAGGATTCAATTAGGGCTTATATATTAGACTTATTTCCATGATGTAAAGGGGATTCCACCCCTTGGGGGCTAAAGCTATCATTATTTCTTTTCTTCTCTTTCTTTTTAGATTAGATTAGAACCCTAGAATAACTAAGATTTGGAGATTTAAGCAATTGAAGATCCTTGAAGGTTCAAAAGTGAAACAAGAGAAGAAACTCAGATTTGCTATTCTTGATCCCTAACTCTCTTTACTTCTATTGTATCTTTCAATGTATATTCAATTGTGGATCATGGATTCTAATTCAACTATGAGTTAAACTCTATTTTGGGATTGCAATGAAATCTATTGCCTAGTTTATTTTGACATACTTCCTTGTTAGTCTTATTAATTGTTATGAGATTGTCTATTAAGATTCACGCTTATTTGCTTAGTTGATTGGCCATCAATTACTGTGATAACCCATATGAACTTGAAAGACGAAGTACGGGTTTAGATTTGATCTTGATAGCTTGTGTTTGTATGTTCTAAATGGTGATGGAATATATGATTCGTGCTTAGGATAGACATATACCGAAGCACCACTCGTAGTCAATTGAGGACTTGGGTTCAAACCCTAATTATTTGTAAATCACATAGACATATAGTGGTTTAGGTAATGTGGGTGTTCATGTGTATTCTATCAATTGTTGATTATATGTGATATGAGTATGGTACATCGAGAGATGGCTATATTTCACTTTCGTGTTCTCGACTAACAATCCGTTATAATTAATTTGGTTTAACTAGAAGTGTGTTGATTTAAATGATGCAATGGGAGAAATTGTAATCTCGTGTCTTTATTATCTAGTCTCATTCTAGGGGTAGTTAGTACTATTTATTTTCATAGTTTAAATATAAAAACTCAAAGCAATAGTTTAAATAAGACTGAAATGGTTATGGGCTAATGCTTGGTGAACTTTATTAATTAATTCTCCGTGGGAACTATACTTTGAAAGTAGTATGCACACAAGCCAATCATGTTTGATGATAAAGCATATACTTTATAACAATCTTATTCATTTATTAATAAAAAGTATTAATTTATTAAAGGCTTTTAATTATCTCTGCATGATCTTTGTTTTATAATATGTGATAAACCCGTAGTTTTAAGCAATGCTTTTAGAATAATGATGATGATCATTCTAATGAGATCTAAATTCTTAGAAAGCTTAAAACTAAAATAGTTCCCAATCATTGGATTACTAAATTGGGGATTAGTGAATCCGGATAGATTGGTACATCGTTGCTTGCTCATTGGATGAGGATGATTGATCTCATGATCATTTTTGTGTGGACACTAAAGCAAGTATGTAGGTGCTTATTAGAGAATAAGTTCCTTTGAGCATTGGCTCGCTAAGGAATACCTAATGGAGTTTTATTTGCTGTCGATAGGAATTCCTGTAGTGATAGTAGTACAAGTAATCCTTGGACTTGAGATCATCATAGTATCTTGTGTGTGATGAGTTATACTTTGACTTATTCATTAAGACCCTTAGGGTATATCAAAGGGTATGCTTGGGTATAATAAGTTGTACATGGAGATAATGTATGATCAATAAAGAATCTACCACTTCTAATAAAAGAAGAGAAATGTCCTATGTGATTCGATAAATGACAACCCAGTAGTCCTTGGCCAAGGCAGAATGAAATTAGAAAGGAGTTTCTAATTTGCATTATTTGGAGTTGTGCATTTAAGGATCGAAATACATATAATTAAATAAAATAAGACTTGTGACGGTAATTCCATGTCTTATATTTAATTGGGACATTGTATGGTGGAAGGATTGAATTATGCGGTAACTATTTACTCAAAGGTTCTTTAATGATTAATGTTGAAATCTATATTATCCGGAAAGTCGTTGATCATTTAGGGAGAACTTATCCTATTGTAGAATAAATATTATTTATTTAAATAAATTAATTGTTTAATTTATTTATTTAAATAAGATTAGAATTGTTCTAATTGATTTATTCATTAGTTTGGTTTAATATGGAGAACCTAAAAGGGTCACACCATAAAAGGAAGAATAATTATTTAAGAAGTTAATGGCATAATCGTAATAATATGTTATGTATATTTAATTTAATCTATGGTGATAGAATAAATTAAATAGCTTAATATTATTATTTAATATTTTAGAAATATTAAATATAAATTAATAAGAGAGTCTTATTAATATTATTACAATTATTATTATTTTAATTTCTAAAAGAGTTTAGAAATTAATTTAATATAAATACTCTCATTTATTCCTAATTGGATTAGGAAGGAAAATTAGTTAAAGGAGTTTAATTAATTATCCCTAATAAGATTAGGGAGCTTAATTAATTAAAAGAATTTAATTAATTAAAACCCAATTCCTTAATTGTTAAGGTGGGTTGCCCACATCTATAAATAAGAGAGTCTTATTATGGGTGATATGGGTTGTTGACTTTTTCAACATACGTAATAATTCCAATAGTTGGGAGAATGCGCCTTTTCTATAGAGATAGAAAACTAGGGTTTAGCCAAATACCCTTCTTCTTAAATTTTCTTCTTCCTTGGTGGATCACCTCTAGAGGCCAAACATTTGGGTGGCTAACGTTGATCAAAGGAAGGAACCAAACCCGGTGGATTCAAGATTGAGCGAAAGGATTTGGAGGTGAACTTGTACGAGGAAGCTTCGATCTTCAAGGGTATGATTTATTCTTTATCTTTTCGTTTAATTAATAATTGTGCATAAAGGGTGATCCGGGTATATGGTTTGTAAATTTTAAACTCTGATTTTACACGCTTCCGCATTATTTTGCAATTTGATTACGTTCTTGAATATTACAAACCTAACATACTTTACTTACTCTTTATTACTTATTGACCACGTATACTTGCGTGTTGTGCGTAACTAGAAATTACCCAACAATGCCCATTCCTCAGACAGAGAAGGAAATACGGGGATTTTTGGGAAGAATCAACTTCATTAGCAGGTTTATCTCCCAACTCACAGCAACCTGTGAGCCAATCTTCAAGCTATTAAGGAAAAACTCCTCCATGAAATGGAATGATGAGTGTCAAAATGTCTTCCTTACAATCAAGAAACAGCAAGTCAAAGCTCCCGTCTTGGTACCACCCAGGGATGATGTTCCCCTGTTTATGTACCTGTCCATAAGTGACAATGCCATGGAATTTGCATCTTTGAGACGGAGAAGGACGATAGAGGCAAGAATGAGCTATCTATTACCTCGCAAAGGTTCGTGACGGTGAACACAAGTACACTCTGATCGAAAAGACGTGTTGTGCTTTAGCATGGGCTTCCATGAGGTTATAGCATTACCTCCATGGTCACACAACCCATCCCATATCCCGCGTTGATCCTCTCAAGTACGTGTTCAATAAACCCATGTTAAATCTTAAATTTGTCCGGATGGCGTTGATCCTACAACAATTTGACATCGTATATGTGACTCAAAAGTCCATCAAAGGTCACGGAATCACGGATCAACTGGCCGCCGCACCTTCAGGGGATTACAAACCCTTGGAAACATATTTCCCTGATGAAGGAGTAATGACGATCAAACAACACCATCGATGACGATCTGGCGCCGATCATGGAAGATGTATTTTGATGGAGCTGTTAATATGGAAGGTTACGAGGTGGAGCGATTCTAATGTATGCGTGCGGGGAGCGATATCCGTCTCCATCAAATTGCGGTTTATGCGCACCAATAATACTGGTGTGAGTATGAAATTTGTCTCATGGGGCTAAAACTTGCCCGTTCAATGGGCATCAGGCGGTTAACTGTCTTTGGAGATTCGGAGTTGGTAATCAAACAATCCAACGGAATCTATCAAACCAAGGAACTACATTTGTTGCCTTACCATCGGCAGGTTTTACATATGGTTTTAGAGTTCGAAGAAATCTCTTTCCTATACATTCCTCGTAATAGGAATGACTTTGCGGATGCATTAGCAACTTTAGCCTCCTTGATTCGCATATCAGGCAAGGAACACTTGTCGAGCGTCGCGATCTCTCTGCACAAGGCCCCAGCCTACGGGAATTACGTTGGAGAAGTATCGGATGAGCTACCTCCCATCCAACATCCTTGGTATCAGCATATCAAGGAATATATGCGAGATGGATCTACACCCGCTGAGGCGAGCCCAACTGAGAAAAGGCGGATCCATTGACTTGCTATAAAATTCTACCTGAGTGGAGATGCGCTCTACAAAAGAGATGCAGGACTAGGTCTCCTCAGATGTTTAGACAAAGATCAAGCCCAAAGGCTTATGGATGAAATCCATGCTGGAGTCTGTGGCCCACACATGAGTGCCCCCCTCCTTGTCAAGAAAGTCCTCAGGACAGGACATTATTGGCTATCTCTCAAAGCTGACTGCAATAACCATGTCAGGAGATGCTATCAGTGCCAGATTCATGGGAATGTTATACACGCCCCTCCACGGGAACTCCACAATATGAGTTCACCTTGGCCCTTCTCAATGTGGGGAATGGACATTATCAGGCCCATTGAGCCTAAAGCCAGTAATGGTCATCGGTTTATCTTCACCATGATCGACTACTTCACCAAATTGGTAGAAGCAGCCTCCTTCCCCAGGGTTACTAAAGAAGACATCATTGCTTTCATCATAAACAATGTCGTTTGTCGATATGGACAACCAGAGGTGATTGTGTCAGACAATGCCAAGAACCTCAACAACAAAATGATGGAAGAATTATGCAGTACATTCCATATCAAACATCTCAACTCTGTCATCTATCGTCCGAAGATGAACAGTGTTGTTGAAGCGGCTAACAAAAACATCAAGAAGATTATGCAAAAGATGTCCGCCAACCACAAAGATTGGCCTGACCTATTGCCTCTTACTCTGTTAGCCTACAGAACCTCAATGCGCACTTCCACTGGGGTAACCCCCTACGCATTAACCTATTGGATGGAAGCAGTACTCCCCATAGAAGTTGAAATGGAATCCCTTAGAGTGTTGATAGACGCTCAGCTGGATGAAGACAAATGGGTACAAGAGAGGTATCACCAATTGTCTCTAATATACGAAAGGTGAACCGCGGCTATCTTCCATGATCAGTTATATCAACAAAGGATCGACAGATCCTACAACAAAAAAGTCTGGCTACGGCAGTTTAAACAACATGACTTGGTTTGAAGAAGATTCTTGACAACCAAGATTAGGCTAAAGGAAAATTCGCTCCTAACTGGGAAGGCCCGTTTATTGTCAAGGAAGTATTGATAGGAGGCGCTCTCAGATTGCAAGAAATGGACGGCGATGAATTTCCACAACTCATCAACTCAGACGCCCTGAAACGGTACTATGTCTAAAGTAATTCGCAAACACCCTGGTGTCGGACCATCAGATCACCAGTCATTCCGGTTCTTTAACCCTTTACCACCTACAACTTTCTTACACTTTGCCCCTCAGGGAAACATACTTTTCAAGCCAGCAGCCTGGCTCCCCTTTGCGTTCCTACAACTTAGGTCATCCCACCGCGGATTGAACCTCTTGCGTTTGCAGTTTTACTACCCATACCTGGGATTAAACTTCTCATACCTGCAGTTTATCCTCAACCTAGGATTAAACTTTCTCCCCACTTTCGACGACGCACATGGGATTACGCTTTTTATCTGCATACGAGGCGAACTACGTCGACCGATCTCTCTCTTCAATAGAGTACGTAGGCAACCATGTCACATGGCGGTCCACAATAAAACAAAAAACAACAAAACATTTCTACCCTTAAAAAACAAAACAACAAAAACATTCCTACACCATTTCGCCATATCTGACGTTGAACCTCTTACACAAGGTTGAACTACGCAGACTTGATCTCTTCTTGATAGAGTGCGTAGGTAGCCATTCATGGTGCGGTCTCACCCCCTACCAAAACACAAACCCTTGTCAGTTAGTACTGGGATCATCCTTCAATCCACCACATTTCATTAGCTTCAGACCAAAGGGATGGAATTACCTTAACTCCTCCCAAATAGGAGATTCGGCGACCATCTAAGCTGCGGTCATACCTTGAAGAGAAACACCAATCCATAAGAGGTGGAATTAACTAGGCTTCTCCTAAATAGAAGTGATGGCGACCATCTATGGTGCGGTCAATCTCAGAGAGGAAAGCCACACTCCTCTCCACATTTCCATCCAGAAACCAGTCCCAAGACACCAAAGATGGTAGGGATACACAAAGATCGATGATCCATTCTGAATTATCCAGAGGCAACTCAATGTCCATCCATCCAGGAGGAATTCAGAATACATCAAGACCACAAGCCTACCGAAGCGAAGGCAAAATATCAAGCAAGCGAAGAAGGTATATCTAAAAAGGAAGTGATCCAAAATATATTTCCTGTCATCATATATAATGTTGTTTGATATATATACAATGTAAAGCATACATGACAAAATGGCTAAGCTAGTCTGTGCAGGTAAATACAAGCTCATCTACAAGTCAGGGTATATGCGAGCTAACAAGCTCAACATGGCGTCCCTCTTAGACGACGGAGGTGAAGCTGTGGTCTCCTGTATGAGAATATCCACACGACCCAAAAGATCTGTAGTCATCTGCATGGTGACCATATGATCATCAATATATGCGCTCATCTCTGCGATCATGCCAGTAGTAAGGGACCTCACTGCAGTACTATCTGTGACAGCTACATCCTGGCCAGATATAGCACTATCTCGCTCAACTATCACTGCGTCTCTGGCTGATCTAGCCTCATCCCGCTCAACAAAGGAAGCATCTCTGCGAGCTAATGCCTCGCCTCTCTCTAATAGAGTTGCGTCCCTCCCCTCAAGGGCAGTCAACATCATAGATTGAGCATGATCTCTCTCAAAGGTCATCAGATGAAGACTCTGCTCTAAGTACTATGCCGAGTGCTGAATCACAACAGTACTGGTACTAGGAGAATCCGGAAGAAATGTTGGCAACCCAGCAATGGGCTCCTCCTCGATGTAGGTATCGATGTCCTCCATGGGCTCTGTATCGTCTGACTCGCTATCCGGTGCTGCAGATACTTCTGCAGCCGATAAAATCTCTGTCTCCATCCATGTGGAATACTCTGTAGAACAACCTGGATGACTTACAGAAAAAGAAGCTATATCACGTTGATCCCAACAAGCATACACACGGGATCGGTCCTCTGCTGAGAGGTATCGAGAAGCTGAACGCTGACCTCTCGCCCCATCAAAAGGATGGAAATCCTGGAACTGGTTGAACTGCGACATCATAGCCAGTGGGTGATAAATAGTCACGCCCCTCAAGCCAGCAAGAGGGAGGAAGTCCATGCCCGGAGCGTGAGTAATAAAGCTGTATGGCGAGCAAAGCCCCGAGCACGGCAATATGCTGAATGGATCTCTGATATCTGCCAAAAATGCGGTCTAAGACAGAGCATCTATACACTCCGACGGCTAAAAGGAGTATAACATGGCCACATCATGGGTGAAGCAATATCCATGTCGTCTAAGGGTACCAACCGGTCTCAAGTGTGACATAAACCACACGTACAACATGACCGAACTCCCAGTGAACACTCATGTAGGATACGTGCAATAATAGGATGCCTACCGCAGGGTCTCTGCTACAATCATAAGTACAATGGTGCGACCCTCTCTAAGAGCTCTCACGGCCATGACCACACCAATGTCTATCTCATTCATGTAACGCGACATGTAAACATATGACAGTATGCATAACATCAGTACATCAACCCTGGCCAAACGCCAATGGTCCTCGGTGCGGTGAAATCCCCGGAATGTCGTGAATAGCTATCCTCTAAGCCAAATCTGTCGTACAAAAAATGCTGGGATATCACATGGCTAGATGTCAGCTCGTCCTGCACTACTCTGCGCCGCAATCCTGTGAGGGTCATGAATCGTCTACTCATGTCTCCCAGAGCCAGATGCACGCAAGGTCTGTCTAAAGGCAGCATCATCAACCGTGCATACTCCTCCAGAGTAGGAGTCAACTCATAGGTGCCGAATTAGAATACCTACCTATCCGGTAACCAATGCTCTAGCAACCCATCCATAAACCCTGCGGGAACCTGAAAAGGCAATAAAGTCATGGTATGTTGCAAAGAATCGATCTCTGATCACACCATGCGGTGGTGACATGATATCATACCACGATCGCATACCCAATACCACCACTGACGGTGGGGTATGATCTATACGGCTAACTGTCGAAGAAGACATCTGTACGGGCCGTGTCACAAGACCATCCAGGGGTCAATGCTGAATATCTCTGGACATACATACATATGCAGAACATAATACATGCATAACAGATAATAAATGACAATATGATATATGGAATGAAAAAATGGTGCATACATTCCTAAGTATATCATCATCTAATACATCAGATCTGTACAGCTACAAATACAGGAAAATGGGGCACAGTCGCCCTACTACTAACAGAGGCCTATCAAAAGATATAGCGAGAATGGGGAACAGCCACCCAATATCTAACAGAGACCTATCAAAAGATATAACAAGAATATACATCAGAAAAAAAAACTAGGGTCTCGATGTCTACGTCCTCAATCCTGTCCACCTGATGTAACTCCTCCTGAGTCATTGGATCTCTATCAATAGGGATGTCAGGCCTATAAAGAGGAGGATCTGCGTGCCAAAAAACCGAATGGGTCGTCTCGAGGGGCGGTAGCGCTAAGTGGAAGGAACAAATGACTCGCTCTCTCTTTGGATCTCGCGCCCAAATGCCGTATAAGTATATGTGCCTGATCCAACTGCCGGGTCAAGCTATCAATCTGGGTCATATGAGTTAGAGCTCAAACACAAGCTACCCAATCCGTCATCATCAAGGATCCTGGAACCTTATCCCCCATAAACTGTGTGGCGCAGACTGGGCTCCAATAGTCTTGAGGGACCACCACCGCTGAAACGTCTCCTGAGTATATGGACCCTCGATATCGCAAAACCGTCAACCGCCAACAATGGGATATCGATGTGGGTGGTTGATCTGAGCTAATGGCGCTGGCGGGAGGTAAGATCGCAGATACTGGATCTCCCTTGTGGTGCTCCTAAAAGCACGCTCTCCCTAAATAGAGCTCCCAGCCTCCATCTGTGAAGAGAGGAACTCTCCTGGTGGAAATCAAATACTCGACTCCAGTCGGATGTTCATCCACAAAGCCGATGGTCAAATGTTCCCCTGAATAGGGAATCCATGTAATGGTACTGCTTTGTCGACAACTCCATTACATCTGACGGTGAGTGAATCCCTCGATTCTGAGGACCTCAAGACAAAATAGAACGGTGCCATCGTCGTCCTCGTGGATAGGTATATAAACCTAGCACACTCACAGGACACAAACATGGGAGCCTCTCATAGGCCCAAAACTGCCAACACAATGGCAAAACATCTGCTATCAGTAAACACTCTTAACCTATGAATGGGAAAAGATAAGAGAAATACTCACCAGCAGAAATGGGTAAAATCCTAGCCAAGCCTCAGTCAAACCCTGTGAGCGCATATGCATGCCCCGGAGGAAATAGGCAAAAGTGTAAGAGCCCCAATCATACTCTCCAATCTGATCCACATAACGTGTGGCGCTGATCAAAACAAAGGATCTAGTAGAAGAGTTATTCGCTATGGAAGGCGACCTCGAATGATCATCAGGAATAATCATCGCAGAACGCGATCCCTGATTCTAACATCATCGGGCATGGGCTCACTCAAAAGTCCACTTTCATAGCATCTACGCAAAGGAGGACTGAGCAGACGATCCGCCTTTGGCGCCGCCTCACAAAGAACTCCTAATAAGGATCGGACGGTAGTAGGGTGATATTCGTCATGCAAGGCACTGGCTCCCCTCCAAACTCCATACCTGTGATAAATCGCCAGTCCATAGGCATCATCATCACCTCGCAATCCAGCAGATGGAGGGACTGAATCTGATAAAACCATCGCTCAGACAATGCCCTAAGGTAACCCCAGGGACAATGACGGGGAAGGATGGAGAAGAATGCCCAAAATCCCCACTCATGCATAATCGCTCTATAATCAGGATGAAGCGCCTGGTACATGGAGTGAATGCTAAACCAGTTCCCTCGAGAAACATGTAAAACACGGAACTGTATGAAATGTAGATCAACATCAAAACCTTTTAATCCTCATCAATAGGAAAGAAGGAAGATCAAAGTCTAACGCCATACCTCGTTAGCATGATGCAAGTACATCGATGGATATACGCTTTCAAATCACCCAAAGAACTCTGGGTTTGCCACCTGAATGCTCGGAAGCTCCCTACGAGGGACATGTGCAGCAAGAGCGGGATCCTCAATCGGAATATCCGCCTCCTCATCCTTAACGTCTGGCACATCTACCCAGACAGGACGAATCACAGCCTCCACTAACCAAGCGAGGTACATCACGGCGGAAAACAGGGGCGAGGCACTTCGGAAGCCCTCCGCCATACGCCAGAAGTGGTCCTATAGGAACTGCTCGGCTGATCCGGATCCATAATATCTAGACAACAAGTCTCCAAATCACCTCAGAAAGGGTGTGGTATTTCCTTACTTGGAGCTTTTTAAAAATGCATTTATGACTATATGCATCCATGCATTTACATAGGCACATAGGCATGTCTAGGTGGCCATTCAGTAGCACACCTGCCCCAAAGTCATACTATTCACGAAATACTATTCATGAGGTATTATTCACTCGGGTACTATTCACGATAAAATTGATTTCTTTTCTGTCCAAATTATTTTTGATACATGAATACTATTCTTGAATTTTATTCCACAAAGCAGTTGTCATGTTGATAATTTGGACATTTTTAAACTCTAGATAAATTAAAAAAATTTAATATTTATCCTTGCTTTCGTTTGATTGATGCTTATATCATTGTCATCATCTTCATGCTTATATATATATTGTGATAAAATTCATCTTTAGCCCGTAGTGCATAGATGGACTATTGAATTGGTATGACTATGACTATGTATCGGTATAATCATAACCTGTAATATTACAAATGATGTGGTAAAAGTCCTCATTGGCCCGTAGTGCATTGATGGACAGTTGTTGGCATGATCATGACCACTGGTGATACTAACGAATATCCTTGGCCCATAGTGCATGGATACTTCGTGGATGTGATAATAATGAATATCCTTGGCCCGTAGTGCATGTATAATTCATGGATGTGATACTAACGAATATCCTTGGCCCATGGTGCATGGATAATTCGATGATGTGGATTATTTATTGAGCTGTGTTACAGCGATAAAATATTGATGATGAACTTTTAAATCATAGAAGATAGTACATATCATGCTCTACTTGACTCTCCTAATGGATTATTTGTTCCTCTACAGTTAAACTTGTTGTCTATTGTATCCTATCAGTTTAACACGGTTGAAGGATAACGATAATTTATTCTGCATTATCTTTGTCATAATATTATTTACTGGGCTAGTTGAGCTCAACCTTTGCTTTCATTGTTCTTTTCAGGAAATGAGAATGTAGCTGGGACTAGTCGAGGAATAGAGTGATGGTCTAAGCTGGTGGTTATAGTAGTCCTCACTATTCTATGAAATAGTGTGGTAATAAATGTAATGAGGACTTCATTTGAGTTTGGATATTTTCTACGAGACAATATTCGTGTAAAAACTCTCAGCTACGTTTTGTCGTATGTTATACGACAGTTGTATAATTAAGTTTGTATTTGAATTATGTACCATGTATTTGGCGACTCAGAATGGGTTGTGTACCTATTTTGGGGGCGTCACAGACTACCTACTGGACAGTGACATGTCAAGGGTGTTAGGTGAAAAAGCAGACTGATGTGACATGCACAAAAAAGAAACTATCTTCAAGGTTCAGAATGTCAACATTAAGCTTCATAGTACATCAAAACATTAAATGTAGCAATGGACATATCGTAACGGGAAGATTGTTCATGTGAGTATATGTAACAACCCGATATTTTCTATATAAATTAATCAGAAATTTTGCGTATAAATTTTTTTTTACTTTAAGGATGAGGATTTGTACAAGATAAGGTGTATATGTATTTATGTGATAAATAAAAATATATTTATTACATGAATATTTACAAATAATTTTATTTTAGAATTATTAATTATTATAAATTAAATTTTATAATAATTAATTTTATAATAGAAATGTTTCTATTAATTATTTTCCATGAAAATATAATTATATATTATTTAAATAATATATGAAATAATTTTTAGAATAATTATAATAATTATTTTATTATACGAATTTTAGTCTGATTATTATGTTACTTATTTTACCTTAATTATTAAGGTTAAATATGGGAGATAAATCAGATATGGAATCCAAACTCTAATTTTGGATTTTTATCAAGGAATGAGAATAATAATAATATAATATTAAGTATATTTTGATTTTTCAGTGCTATAAAAATGTACGGTATGTACGTACTGTCAATGATTGGTCAATTATGGTACAATATTTGAAAACCCTAATTTTACTGTGGAAAACCCTAAATTGAAACTCAATTATGAGTTTAAGTCTGTTATATAACTGTGTTATATGATCTATGTTGTGTATTAAATGATTAATTAGGTCAACCCTAATTAAAATCTAGAAACCCTAATTAATCATTAGAAAAACCCTAATTATAAAACCCTAATTTCAGAAATGAGAAACCCTAATTTAAAACCTAAACTGGAGTTTGTGATTAGTCAGAAATTGTGTTAATGTGATTAATATCATGTATTGTAGGTTTTATTGCTAATTATGGAAAACTTAATTAGTAATTTAAAACCCTAATTGTAATTTGGTAACCCTAATTATCAAAATTGTAAACCCTAATTGTTTATTTAGTAATGTTAATTATAATTAGCGTTATTAAACCCTAATGTTCCTGTATAAAGTAATTAGAAAACTAATTTAATTAAGGAAACCCTAATTTCAAATTTTTAGAAACTAAAATTCTGATTATTTATTTATTTTTGCTTAATTAGAAATACTACAAATGATTTGTGCTAAACCTTAGGGTTAAACCCTAAGGGTCAAACCCTAAGGGTTTGCCAAATGACAAGAATGCCATTAAAATTGTATGACAATTGACCATTTTGCCCCTCTTGTATAATTGAAGTCTAACAAGTAGGTTTTGACAATAGGAGAAGTTGGTGACCTAATGTACCAACTCTCTTGACTTAAAATTGACAGCACATGAGCTCTAGATCAGCCAATGCATGTATCTACCACTTCTATATATAGATTGAAAGAGAAAGGATTGCATTTGTTAGCCCAATTTTGCACAACACTCAAACTAACTCTCTCAAGCTCCACACCTCCAAAAAATTTTGCTAGATCAGTCCCCAAGACCAGCCCCACGAACAACCACATCAAACTCAGAAGCCTAGAATCAAAATTAATCATAAAAGGTATAAAACCCTAGCTTGAAATATGTCCATCGATCTGTTGTTAGATGTTAAAATTTTTGTGATAAACATGTTAGATATAGTGTATAATGATGATCTGGGTTGCTAGATATTAGATTCATAACATTTAGAGGCTCAGATTTTAAGATTTGTCAAATTTGGAAAAATTTTCTATGTGTTCTGACAACTAAATGTCAGGCCTTGTAGATCTCTGTTTGTGTTTTATTTTTGTGTTTTGGAAGTTGGTAGTTGTAGTCTGATATGTACTCTTGGATCTGGGATTGAAATTAGACTTAGATCTGGTCTAAAATGCAAGATAATGGAGGTCAAAAGTCGTTGACCGGCCATGACTTGGCGTTTCTGGGTAACCCAGAAACTGCCCAGAAACGGTCTCACAACATTTTCTAACGCCCAAATCTTTTTGTTGTTAGTCGTTTTGTTATTATTGATGTATCTAAGTTATAGTATGTAGTTTATACTATATGTTTATGCCTTAAAATCTCCTAAAAAATCAAACTGGATGATTGCAATGGATGGTCAAACTAGGACAGACGATCATGGAAGATGTTTCTGGGTAACCCAGAAAATGCTTGACCATGTCGTCTGACATGGTTTGACCGGCCTTGTTATGTTTGATCTGTTGTTGTTTCCGTGATATAATGTAAGACCCCAACTTATTATAAATAAAATCGAATTTCCTCTAATTATTATTGTGAATAATAAGGTATTAATTTGATATAATTCTCTGGTTATGGGGGAAATGTGCAAATTTTGCAAAATAAGCAAATGGTTATAAAATAATCATTGTTATCGGGGAATATTCGTTTGGTCGTGGAATATTCTTGTTGTCGGGGAATATTAAATGCGACTTGAACAACCATTTGTGGGCCCCATAATGTGAGAATAAGCGCTCGGGATGAAAAAAATGACAAGTTTAAGTTTTTATAAATAACGGGGTAGTTATTACGATTACACCTTTGTTGGAATATCCGGTGGTTAAAATACGATGAATCGTGTGGATGCAGTATTGATGAATTATTGATCCTTACGTAAGAAGGCACTACTCAATAATTATTACGATGAATTCTTTATTGATATTTTATTTTATTGATTCAATAATTGTTGCGTTGATATTTTATATTATTGTTGTTTCAATAATTGTCATTTTGATGATATTTTCCATTATCGGATCAATAATTCATATTATTTGAATAATATTATTAGATAGCATTATTGGCAATGTCTAGAAAGTTACATCGAGGAGAGGTTTGGTCACCTAATTGCGCGCCCGAGAAGGAGAAATTCTTATTGGAAAACCCCCCTTTTTCCTAAGGCAGTGCGGTTGTCATAAATGTGATTCGTAATATTATTTGTGAATAATTAATTATTGATTCATATGATAAGGAAATAATTATTATATGTGGATATAAATGATGGATATATTTATTTTTATGTGGATAAAAATAAAGGAATTAATCTTGAGGTGTTTTATCGATTATTTTTGTCGGTGTGGAGGTATTAAAAATCATCCGTTTGTGGATTTCGGATATTTTCTGTTTGGAATTTGGAAAAACTCAAAGCTACAAAGTTGTAGAGAATTCGATTTCAGGCAGAATGGACATAAAATTCGTATTTTTCTGATAAACGGGCTATTTTCTATGAATTGTTGAAGTTTCGGAAAATAAAATAATTTTTATTAAATTTATGGGTGGGACCCACTCTTATTTTACAACATGTGGGCTGCAAATTTTCTTCAAAGATGGCTAGCTTGAATTGTCAACAAAGCATGCGTAGGAAGTTTGAATTAAAATAATATATTTTATTATTTTAGTCTCCTATGGCGTTCTAGCATTTTCCTATAAATAGACGCTTAGGTTAGAATTGAAAATCACACCAGAAACAAGTTTTCTTTCTCTCTATATTGTCAAGCGTATTTTAGTGAGTATTTATATACTTTGAGAGTTGTTGTTCGGTACAAGTTTCCTTCGACTTTCTATCCGATATTCCGATCAAAAGTACCGTTATTTTGAGGTAAGGGGTGTTATATTCTTTTTAAAATGATATTTTCTTCAATATCATTATACCGAAATATTGGTATGAACTTTTTATCAAATTTGGAACTTTTTGTGTCGGGGTTACTATTCACGTATACGGCACTATTCACGTATACGGCACTATTCACGAATACGGCACTATTCACCGAAAAATGAAATTTTCTCCTTTTGTCCAAGATGTCTATTATGGTTACTATCTTTGATTGTATCCATGTTTTGATCTTTATTTTTGAATTCTGCTTCAAAATTGGTATTTATGAAGTATTATTGATCTTGGATAAACTGTTATACGAATCCCTACTATTTGTCCTTCCGTCTCACTGGATTCGTTTTCTTTAAAATATTTTTCATCATCCTCAGTCCTAAATGATGATATTACTAAATATCTTTGGCCTGTAGTGCAAAGATAAATGATTAATTGATGAATATCTTTGACCTGTAGTGCAAAGATGAGCAGTGTTGAGATGAACATGACTTAATTTGGTGATCTAAATGAATATCTTTGGCACTGTAGTGCAAAGATGAATATTTGATTAAAGATGTATATTGATTGTTGTTACAGGGATAAAATATTGATGATGGACTTTTAAATCTTAGAATATGGTAGAACTCATTCTCTACTTGACTCTTCTAATGGATTGCTATTTCCGCTGCTGTTGTTGATCTAAAACTTGTTGTCTATTATATTTTATCAGATTTTTTCCTGTTGAAGACTAATGATAATTTGTTGTATATTATTTTAGTCATAATATTCTTTACTGGGCTAGTTGAGCTCACCCTTTTCCTTTTTGTTCCATTTTTCTTCTCAGGAGGTGAGAACATAGCAGGATCGAGTCGGGGTATGGAGTAATGGTTCTAGAAAGATGTTTTAGCAGTCCTCACTATTTCTGTAAAATAGTGTTTGAATAATTGTAATGAGGACTTATTTGAGTGTGGATATTGTCTAGAAGACAATATTTATATTTAAACTCACAGTATGTATTGTCGTATTTCACACATTTGTATTATTGAAGTTGTAGTTTGCTTTATGTACCATGTATTTGGCGACTCAGCATGGGTGTTGTATACCTATTTTGGGGGCGTCACATATAATGTGATAGAGCTCTTCCTTGTTATGTTAGGTACACACTGCAGTTTTTAAATCACAAAAACAACACAAGATTAACAAGTTGTGGAAGCCCAAAACTAGCCAGTCGAACTGTTCTTCATTTCTGGGTAACCTAGAAAATGAAGAACAACTCTGACAGCTTGTTCAAGGCTCCAGATCTCGCTCATGTTATGCTTGTTGGCCATGTTTGTTGTTGGGTCTTGTAGTGTTGCAATTGTACTACACAATCAGACCAAAAACAATCACAGAAACACATTACACGGTTCATAATTGATGGTCAAAGTAGCACCCTCGAAACTGCCTTATGAATGCTCAAGAACACGAAGAAAACCTATAGCGACGGTTCTGTCGCTATAGGCAATCTTTAGGGACAAATATTTTCAAAAATTAATTATTTTAATTAAATAAAAATATATTTTTAATTATTAAAAATTCCAAATAAATTATTTTAAATTATTTTAAATTCTAAAAATTAGTTTTTAATTATTTTTAATATATTTCATAAATATTTAATATTTTTGAAATATTAAAAGTATTTAATTTATTTAATTATTATATTAAATAAATTATTTTAAAATGATTTTAATATTTGAAAAATCATTTAAAATTATATAATGATATATGAAAATATTTTAAGTTATTTTAATAACTTTTAATATTTTGTGATGAAATTCATTAATAAATTAATATTAATGATAATTAAGTTATTTGATAAATGAATTAAATAAATTAATTAAAAATAATTTTATTATATTAAAATCATTTTAAATAATAATAAGGTATTTAAAAATATTTTAAGTTATAAAATATAACTTTCAATATTTAAAGGTAAATTTCATTAATTAATTATTATTAATGATATTAAGGTTATTTAATAATTATATTAAATAAATTAGTTTTAAAATGATTTTAATATTATAATAATCATTTTAAATGAAAATAAAGTGTTTAAAGATATTTTAAGTTATAAAATATAACTTTTAATATTTAAAGGATAATTTAATTAATAATTTAATATTAATGATTATTAATTTATTATTAATAATATTAAATTTATTTAATAATTATATTAAATAAATAGTTTTAAAATAGGTTTATTAATTTAAAATCATTTAAAAAGGGTATAAATGAATTAAAAATATTTTAAGTTATACTTAATGACTTTTAATATTTTGATAAATAAAACATTAATACTTTAATATTAATGATAATTATTTAAAAATAATTTTAATTGTTTTAAAAATTATTTAAGGGTAATATTAATACTTTAAAAATATTCTAAGTTATTATAAAAAACTTTAATATTTTGGAAATAATTTCATTAATAGTTTAATATTAATTAAATATTAATGATAATAGAATTGTTTAATATTTAAATCATTTAATAATGATTTCGATGTTTGAAAATTAAGCGATAAATTATAATAAATGTTTTAAAATTATATTAAGTCATTTAAAATAATACGAGTCGATACTAAGTTCTGAGTGATGAGTCTTAGACTCGATAATTACCAATAAAGCCGTAATTTACATGAGCATGTTTCATAAATTAATTTGGACTTAGATAATTTGATTAGATATATGTTTATTTGTGATTCAATGGTTGTTAAACATAGGTGACAATGTGATTAGGTTATGTACTGACTGCAATAAGCAGTATTATATGTTGAGATATGTTATTCTAATCAGTAAAATGATCTTATTACTGATAGGTGGTTATATAAAAGATAAAACTAAGTAACAAATTGTAAGCAGCGCATCAGGCAAGTATCTTACCTTTGTATTTCCTTTATGCAATGGACATGAGTAAGAATGTTTCTGAATTATATTATTACTGTACAGATTATTAACCCTATATTATATACACTCATTGATTATCAACATGTTAGTATATGGTAATTCAGATATATATTTTGTATGTTAATTTCTATAAATGGTTATCTGAGTGTCCCCACTTGGATAATCATTGTATTTAATCACATGTTCATACACATTTTTCAGTATATATATATGTTGAATTATAAGTTATTATTGAACAAGATAAAACCTTTTTGTATCCAATCAAATTATTTTTGTAAGACCGAAATTTTTTAAATAAAAAGGAATTTCCTTTATTTATTATTTTGAAATAGTAAGGGTTGATTTGATTAATGTGGATAGTTAAGGGTTAAATCATAAATATTTCAAAATAAGCAAGTGGTTATAAAATATTCATTTTTGTCGGGGAATATTCGTTTGGTCGTGGAATATTAAATGATTGTCGAGAATATTAAATGCTGACTGTAGCGACCATGTGTGGGCCCCATAACAAAAGCGATTAGATGAAGAAAGCGACAAATATAAGTTGGTTAAAAATAACGGCATAGTTATTACCGTTAAGGCTGTTGGAATACCCGGTGGTTAAAATACGATGTCTGGCGTGGTTGCGCGATGCATTTGCGGTATTACGCAGTATTGTTGAATTATTGATCCTTACGTAAGAAGGCACTACTCAATAATTTTCACGGTGAATTCTTATTCAATATTTTATTTTATTGATTGATAATTGCTGCGTTGATATTTTATATTATTGTTGTTCGATAATTGTCAACGCACATTATCTCCATTATCGGATCAATAATTCATATTATTTAAATAATATTATTAGATAGCATTATTGGCAATGTCTAGAAAGTTACATCGAGGAGAGGTTTGGTCACCTAATTGCGGCTTGATGAGGAGAAATCCTTATCGGAAAGCCCCTCTTTCTGAGGGCGGCACTGGTTGTCATAATTGTGATTACGTAATATTATTTGTGAATAATTAATTATTGATTCATATGATAAAGAAATATTTATTTTATATGGATATAAATGATGGATTTATTTATGTGGTTATAAATGAAGAAATTATTGTTGAGGTGTTTTATCAAGATTTTTGCAGTTGGAG
This sequence comes from Panax quinquefolius, assembly GCA_020205615.1. NCBI lineage: Eukaryota > Viridiplantae > Streptophyta > Magnoliopsida > Apiales > Araliaceae > Panax > Panax quinquefolius. Next base: position 32,848,866 of record CM035166.1, read on the forward strand.
GTATTAAAAATTAAATCGGGGTTTTGAGATATATTGCATGGGATTATAATTTTTAATCCAAATAGTTGGATTGTGGTAATTTTGGGTATGTTATACATACATAAGTTGAGTATATGTCCACAAATTTTGAACCGTTAAAAATGCACGAATGATTTGTTATGAATTTTAAGAGGTGTGTCGATTAGGAAATTAGGGTTATAATTGATTTTGGTGGAAAATTCTAGAATTGAGTGGGCCCCACTTGTGGTTGGTGAAGAAAATGTGCTGAATTTTATTTCAAATGTGGTGGGTGGCAATAATAGTAGCGGGTAAAGCCATCGGTAGAAGAGTTAAGTCCTGCGCTTTGGTGGGCTAACATTTTCCTATAAATAGAGGCTAAGTTAGAATTGAAAATCACACCAGAAACAAAGTTTTCTCTCTTTCTCTCTCTATATTATTGAGCGTATTTTGTGAGTATTTAGATACTTTGAGAGTTGCTGTTCAGTACAAGTTTCATTCAAACATCACTTGAGCCTTTCCTTCCCGAAATCTTGATTCTTTGAGGTAAGGGATATTATTTTTTTTTGTAATGATATTATTTCTTCAATATCATTATGCTGAAATGTTGATCTGAAGTTTTTATCAAATTTGGAACTTTTTCATATCGGGGTTTTTTATTCATGAGTTCTTATTCATGAGTTACTATTCATGAGTTACTTATTCACGAGTTCTTATTCACGAGTACTATTCATGAAGCGTGAAGATGTTTTTTGTGGAATTTCTATCTTTTGGTGTGAGAGTTACTATTCACGTATACGGTATTATTCACGATATCTGGCACTATTCACGAATCACGGCACTATTTCATAGAAAAATGAAAATTTTTCTTTTCATCTAAAATATCTATTTTGGATACTAGCTTTGATTGTATCCATGTTTTGATCATTCTTGAATTTTACACCTTTGTGATTATTTTTGGGGTATTGTTGGACATGAATAAAACAAAAGTACGAATCCTTAATCCTTAATCCTTGTCATTTTGTTTTTTTGGATTCGTTCTTTAAAAATATTTTCATCATCCTCGGTCTTAAATGATGATATTATTGAATATCTTTGGCTTTTGTAGTGCAAAGATGAATGATTTGAAGAATATCTTTGGCTGTAGTGCAAAGATGAGCAGTGTTGAGATGAACATGGTGGTGATTAATATCTTTGGCACAGAAAAGTGCAAAGATGAGCAGTGTTTAAATGAACATGACCCGGTGATGAATATCTTTGGCTGTAGTGCAAAGATGAATATTTGATTCGGATGTATATTGATTGTTATTACGGGGATAAAAGATAGGCGATGAACTTTTAAATTCATACATAGAAGATAGTAGTTTGCATTCTCTACTTAACTCTTCTAATGAATTATTATTTCCATTGCGAATATTGATTGAAAATTTGTTGTCTATTGTATTCTATTAAATTTTTCCTGTTGAAGACTAACGATAATTTGTTGTATATTATCTTAGTCATAATATTCTTTCTTGAGCTAGTTGAGCTCACCCTTTTCCTTTTGTTCCATTCTTCTCGAGGAGGCGAGAATATAAGCGAAAGTCTGAGTGGGGTATGGAATGAAGGTTTTAGAAAGGATTGTTTAGTAGTCCTCACCATTTTGTAAAATAATGTATCAATAAATGTGATGAGGATTTATGTGAGTATAAATATTATCAGAAGATAATATTTGTATTTAAACTCACGATTTCTTTGTTGTAATAATAAAGTTGTAGTTGTTTACGTACCATGTATTGACAACTCGAATGGGTGATGTATACCTATTTTGGGGCGTCACGGTTGGTATCGAGCTTAGGATATGATCTCTGGCGGAGATCGGGGAATAGAACTAGGAGGGAGGCGAGTAAATCCTTCGCTAGTGTGTCCTACCTAAGCTTATTTGTTAGTTGGTCAAGATATATAGGGATATTATGTGATATATTGATTTCCTTAATTAACCCTTGTTTTATGACGTATTTGAGAATGTCGTGAGAATATAACAAATGATGGAGTAAATGAGACCGTGGAGATGCTGTACTTTACCAACGAGGAGAAGCGTTACAACAGTGGCAATGTTCCTCTGTGAACAACACCCTTTGAAAGCGGATGATGAGCGAGGGGATGTTTAGAAGCTTTTTGCGATTCATGCAAAATCAGAACGAGGGAGACTCGTGTTCAAAATCTGAGGAGGAAATGATAGCAATTCACGAGTTGTCACAAATGCAAGCGATTCAAAGAGTTGGGACCACGAATTTAAGGAAAGCGAGATCCGATCATGGCGGAAACATGGGTCAAACAAATTACCAAGATATTCGATGTCTTGGGATGCACGGAGGAACGAAGGTTCCATTCGCCACCTTTATGTTAAAGTGGCGAGGCGGAGACTACTGGTGGGAATGCGTGAAGCGTATCCATCGTACTTTTCGGCATGTCTTGGGAGGCGTTTGAGAGACTATTTAATGACAAATACTTTCACGAAAGTGTTAAATCTATATGAAGGAAGTGGAGTTCATCAGTTAGAGCAAAACAACATGGCGGTGTCTCGATGCGAGGCAAAGTTTGCGAGTTATCGGTTTGCACCTCATTTGGTGGAGAATGAGGAGCGTATGACGCGGATGTTTCTTAGAGGTTTGAACCCGGCGTACGTCGATATCTCATTTCTCATAAACTTTCTCTTTATTCGAGATGTTGTGTGCAGGCTCAATTATTAGGCGAGATAACTTGAAAGTACGGTGTTGAGGACCATAACGAGGATCGTGCAGAGATAGCGATCAGCAGAATAATGATAACTGCGGAGAAAAAGCAGAATGAGACGAAATGGTAACCACTCTGGTGGTAATCATAGTCGTGAAAATAGAAGAAGCGAAGTCGGGAGGAGATTTTAAAAGAGGAGATTTAACAACGACTATGTGAAGACGCAGCAGTCTTGCGTGAGAAGCGGTTCTAAGGAGGAAACGACCACCGGTCATATATCTACAAATGCGGAAAAGAGGACATATCGATCCAAGCGCCCACAACAGTTCAAGGTATGCTATAGTTGTGGAAAGGAAGGACATATCGCTTCGAGATTATGCGATAGCGAAACCTAGTTCATGAGAGACGACTCAAAAAAACATCGAGAAAAGTCAAAGTCAGCGATTAGGGAAGAGCATTTGTCAGATTTGGTCATAATCGAGGAACCAAACGAGGTGATCACGGGTAAGCTATTTATAAATTCTTGCGAAGTTTATACCTTACTTGATCTACGGTGCTACCCATTCATTTATCTCTCTGCATGTGCTCAACGTTTAAACTTGACTCAGGAGAAATTAGACTTTGACTATCTGTGGAAACTCCGTTAGGAGAAACTTTCATCACATCCCTTTGTTTATAAATCTTGTTTGATTCAAGTTGGCACCATCACCTTACACATTGACCTTATCTCTTTAAAGATACTTGCTTTTGATGTGATTTTAGGGATTGATTGGTTAACTACTCATCATGCCAAAATTGATTGTTTTCGTAAGGTTGTTAGTTTTCATATTCCTAACCAACTTTGTTATGCAATTCAAGCAACTAAACCATTAAAATCAATCACTATCATATCTAATCATAAAGCTATTCGTTTATTGAAAAAGCGGATGTCAAGCTTTCTTAGCCCATGTTATGGATTTGAATAAAGACACGTCAAATTTGAATAATATTCTGTTGTTATTGATTTTCGACGTATTTCGAAGAACTTCCGGTCTACACCCCGAGCGTGAAGTTGAATTCTTTATTGATCTTGAACTGGTACAAAGCCCATTTCTAAAACCCCATATCGAATGGCTCTATTGAACTTCAGGAGTTAAAGGTCCAACTACGAGGAATTGTTGGACATCGGTTTCATTAAATCTAGTACATCTCCTTGGGGTGCTCTGTTTTATTTGTAAAAAGAAAGAGCGGAGTATGCGACTTTGTATTGACTATCGGGAATTGAACCATGTCACCATCAAGAATAGGTATCCTCTACCTCGTATTGATGACTTGTTTGACCGGTTGCAAGAGGCACAATTCTTTTCAAAATCGATCTTCGATTACGGATATCATCGGTGAAAATTAGGCGAGGATATTCAAAGCGCCTTGAGAACTCGGTATGGGCATTGTGAATTCTTAGTCATGTCTTTCGGACTAACTAATGCTCTGCTGACTTTCATGGATATGATGAACCGAGTATTCAAGGAATATTTGGATCGGTTCGTTGTTGTCTTTATTGATGACATCCTTATATATTCCAAAAGTCGTGAAGATCATGAGCACCATTTGAAAATTTGGTACTCCAAAGGCCGTGAAAACCAACTATATGCCAAATTGAAGAAATGCGAGTTACGGCTTGAGAAGTAGCCTTTCTTGGGCATGTGGTGTCAAAACATGGAGTATCTGTTGATCCGTGAAGATTGAAGCAATACAAAGTTAGAACAACCAAAAGTCGGTGGTGAAGTACGTAGCTTTTGGGCTTAATTTGGTTATTATCGGAGATTCGTGGAAGGGTTTTCTCGAATCGCTACTCCATTAACTTCGGCTAACTCGAAGGATCTGAAATTCGTTTAGAGGCGAAGAATGCGAGAAAAGTTTCCAAGAGCTTAAGAGGAGACTTATTTGGACTGTTCTAACAATACCATCTGGTTCGGATGGATTTGTTATCTCTGATGATGCTTGAGGCAAAGGGTTAGGATGTGTTCTCATGCAGCGTGGGAAAGTCATAGCCTATGCCTCGCGACAACTTAAAGAGTATGAGAGGAATTATCCTACTCATGATCTAGAGTTAGCGTGATCGTTTTCATTGTTAAAGATATGGAGGCACTATCTATATGGGGAGAAAGTGGAGATATATTCGGACCATAAAAGCCTTAAATATTTCTTCACTCAAAAAGAACTCAACATCTTGGCGGTGACGTTGGCTCGAGCTATTGAAAGACTACGACCACACTATTGATACCATCACGGTAAAGCGAACGTGGTGGTGGCGCATTGAGTAGAAGATCATATCTTGGGAGCGAGTGCGATGATGTCAAGTATACGCATAGAGCCAACTTTAATAGAAAAAGTTAAGGTTGCTCAAGCCCCAGGCAGGGGAGTCGATACGTATGAAGAAGAAAGTACAAGAAGGAGCTATTAGGGCGAGAATTGATGAAGAAGGAATACTTGAGTCCACTCTAGACTTTGTGTTCCTAATGACTCGATTTGAAGTACAAGATTATGATGGAGGCACACAATACACCATTTGCAATCCATCACGGAAGTACTAAAATGTATCGTGATCTTGACATACATTTTGGTGGAATAATATGAAGAGAGATTGCAAAGTTTATCTCGATGTGTTTAACTTGCCTAGCGTGTAAAGGCGAGCATCTAGTACCTAAGGGTCCGTTGCAACCACTTGAGATTAGGAATGGAAGTGGGAACACATTACCATGGATTTCGTTCACGGGTCTTCCTACGGTTTCTCAAGGCATCAATGCTATTTGGGTTATTGTTGATAGATTAACCAAGTCGCTTTCTTTCTTTGCCGAATCGGAGACTTATTCACTTGAGCGTCTTGCTAGTATGTACGTAAATGAGATTGTGAGGTTGCATGGCATGCTGTATCCATAGTTTGGATCGTGACCCAAGATTCACTTCAAGATTTTGGGTTAGCTTGCAAAAAGCTATGGGCGCAGTTTGCGATTTAGTTTAACATACCATCCCCAAAGCAGACGGACAATCGAAAGGACTATTCAAACTCTTGAAGATTTATTAAGACTCGTGTCCTAGACTTCAAGGGCGGTTGGGATAAGTATTTACCATTGGTGGAATTCTCCTACAACAACGGTTATCGAGGCAAGTATAGGTGTGGCTCCATTGAAGCATTATATGGGCCGAAAATGTCGTTCTCAATATGTTGGGATGAGGTGGGTGAAGCAACATTGTTGGGACCGAGTTAATACGATATGACTACGAAAAGATCCAAATAATTCGACAAGCGTATACAAAGCGGCTCAAGATCGACAAAAGAGTTATGCGGATCTTCATCGAAGGACGTGGAATTTAATGTAGCGGATCATGTATTGTTGCGAGTTGCTCCATGGAAGGAGTTACAAGATTTGGGAAGAGAGGAAAGCTCAATCCACGATTTATTGGTCCATTTCAAATTCTTGACCAAGAGTAGGAAATGTAGCCTATAGACTTGCGTTACCTCCAAGTATGTCTCGTGTTCACAATGTGTTTCACATATCGGTGCTTAAGTAAATATATGAAAGACCCGAACCACGTTATTGAGTTAGAAGCCGGACGAGATAGCGAAGACTTAACGTATGAGGAGGTACCTATCAAGATCTTGGATAGGAAGGAGCATGTCCTACGCCATGAAAGGTCATACCACAAGTTAAAGTTTTGTGGAGGAATCATGCTTTATAGAGGAAATGACACAGGAATTGGAAAGCGGAAATGAAAGCGAGGTATCCTCACCTTTTGAAACACACAGTCGCACGTCGTCGATTTCGAGGATGAAATTTCATAAGGAGGGAGGTTGTAAGACCCGAAATTTTTTAAATAAAAAGGAATTTCCTTTATTTATTATTTTGAAATAGTAAGGGTTGATTTGATTAATGTGGATAGTTAAGGGTTAAATACATAAATATTTCAAAATAAGCAAGTGGTTATAAAATATTCATTTTGTCGGGGAATATTTGTTTGGTCGTGGAATATTAAATCTTTGTCGGGGAATATTAAATGCGACGGTAGCTTGACCATGTGTGGGCCCCATAATGTAAAGCGATTAGATGAAGAAAGCGACAAATATAAGTTGGTTAAAAATAACAGGCGTAGTTATTACAATTAAGGCTGTTGGAATACCCGGTGGTTAAAATACGATGTCTGGCGTGGTTGCACAAGATATACAGCGGTATTGCAGTATTGTTGAATTATTGATCCTTACGTAAGAAGGCACTACTCAATAATTTTCACATGAATTCTTGTTGATATTTTATTTTATTGATTGATAATTGCTGCGTTGATATTTTATATTATTGTTGTTGATAATTGTCACCGCACATTATCTCCATTATCGGATCAATAATTCATATTATTTAAATAATATTATTAGATAGCATTATTGGCAATGTCTAGAAAGTTACATCAATGAGAGGTTTGGTCACCTAATTCTTGCGGCCGATGAAGGAGAAATCCTTATCGGAAAGCCCCTCTTTCACAGGAGCGGCTGGTTGTCATAATTGTGATTACGTAATATTATTTGTGAATAATTAATTATTGATTCATATGATAAAGAAATATTTATTTTATGTGGATATAAATGATGGATTTATTTATGTGGTTATAAATGAAGAAATTATTGTTGAGGTGTTTTATCAAGTATTTTACCAGTTGGAGGTATTAAAAATTAAATCGGGGTTTTGAGATATATTGCGGGGATTATAATTTTAATCAAATAGTTGGATAATGGTAATTTTTGGGTATGTTATACATACATAAGTTGAGTATATGTCCACAAATTTTGAACCAGATTAAAATGCACGAATGATTTGTTATGAATTTTAAGAGGTGTCGATTAGGAAATTAGGGTTATAATTGATTTTGGTGGAAAATTCTAGAATTGAGTGGGCCCCACTTGTGGTTGGTGAAGAAATGTGCTGAATTTTATTTCAAATGTGGTGGGTGGCAATAGTAGCGAGGTAAAGCCATCGAGTAGCTTGAGTTAAGAAATGCCTTGGTACGGGCTAACATTTTCTCTAAATAGAGGGCTAAGTTAGAATTGAAAATCACACTGAAACAAAGTTTTCTCTCTTCTCTCTCTATATTATTGGCGTATTTTGTGAGTATTTAGATACTTTGAGAGTTGTTGTTAAGATTACAAGTTTCATTCAAACATCACTTGAGCCTTTCCTTTAGAAATCTTGATTCTTTGAGGTAAGGGATATTATTTTTTTTGTAATGATATTATTTCTTGATATCATTATGTTGAAATGTTGATCTGAAGTTTTATCAAATTTGGAACTTTTTCATGTGGGGTTACTATTCATGAGTTACTATTCATGAGTTACTATTCATGAGTTACTATTCACGAGTTCTTATTCACGAGTACTATTCATGAAGCGTGAAGATGTTTTTTGTGGAATTTCTATCTTTTGGTGTCGGAGTTACTATTCACGTATCTGGTCTTATTCACGTATCTGACCACTATTCACGAATCTGGCACTATTCATAGAAAAATGAAAATTTTTCTTTTCATCTAAAATATCTATTTTGGATACTAGCTTTGATTGTATCCATGTTTTGATCATTCTTGAATTTTACACCTTTGTGATTATTTTTGGGGTATTGTTGGACATGAATAAAACAAAAAGTCTGAATCCTTAATCCTTAATCCTTGTCATTTTGTTTCCTTTGGATTCGTTCTTTAAAATATTTTTCATCATCCTCGGTCTTAAATGATGATATTATTGAATATCTTTGCTTTGTAGTGCAAAGATGAATGATTCTGAAGAATATCTTTGGCTGTAGTGCAAAGATGAGCAGTGTTGAGATGAACATGATTGGTGATTAATATCTTTGGCTTTGTAGTGCAAAGATGAGCAGTGTTTAAATGAACATGATTAAGTGATGAATATCTTTGGCACTGTAGTGCAAAGATGAATATTTGATTCGGATGTATATTGATTGTTGTTACTGAGGGGATAAAAGATGAGCGATGAACTTTTAAATTCATACATAGAAGATAGTAGTTTGCATTCTCTACTTAACTCTTCTAATGAATTATTATTTCAGCTGCGAATATTGATTGAAAATTTGTTGTCTATTGTATTCTATTAAATTTTTTCCTGTTGAAGACTAACGATAATTTGTTGTATATTATCTTAGTCATAATATTCTTTTCTTGAGCTAGTTGAGCTCACCCTTTTCCTTTTGTTCCATTCTTCTCGGGAGGCGAGAATATATAGCGAGTGCAAGTGGGGTATGGAATGAAGGTTTTAGAAAGGATTGTTTAGTAGTCCTCACCATTTTGTAAAATAATGTATCAATAAATGTGATGAGGATTTATGTGAGTATAAATATTATCAGAAGATAATATTTGTATTTAAACTCACGATTTCTTGTTGTAATAATAAAGTTGTAGTTGTTTCTGTACCATGTATTGACAACTCAGAATGGGTGATGTATACCTATTTTGGGGGCGTCACAATTTTGGTTTGGATTCCAGACTAATTATGAACATCCCTATCAAGGGAAAACTTTTATGCACCCAAGACGGACAGAGTGAACGATCATATCGTTCTTGCATGTAGTGTTGATCAATCACAGAGTACAATGGAAATTTGATCACCCTTGCGTGCAAGTAAGTTATGACGGTTTGTAGATGAAGTTCTGTTTAAACCTATTTGAAAATTGAAAACAATGTTCATAGCATGTCACCTAAACCCTATTTATAGTCAGTACGTAGTTTCAAAATTTTGGTATAGAATTGATATATTATTATCATTGGTACAGATTACTTCACAACTATTGAATCTTTGTAGAAGGGTAGTATAAAGAAAACATTTAATCCTTTCAGCTAATATTTATAATTGTTATTACTTATTGGGCACTCAAATGCTCATCCTTGCTTAATTTAAATGTTTTTAGCTAAGTGTGAACAACCAGAGAGCTCTGCTAAGAACAAGAAAAAGGGAAAGGTTGCTGAATGAACGCAATGCTATTTTATATAATTGTTAACTTTATTAAGACAAGTATGATATATATTATCTATCATGGGTTGTAATGAATGTTTAAAGGTTATGTACTTGGGATTCAAACTCTGATAAATATGTAAATTAAGTTGATCTTTATATTATTGTTATTATTATTAGTATTATTCCGCTCATAGAAATTGTATCGTGAAGCACCGAGTTCGGATTTCAAGTACCCAGATTTGGGGGCTTTACAGTATAAAAGGCCTACAAGGATCCAACTTTTAAGTGTTAAACATCCTAATCAAAAAGCCATATACTCTGCCAAAAAGTCAAGAACTAACTCAACAATCCAATACAAAAAGTTTGAGCTGCTAAGTACCTGTGAAGAAGAGGTTTAACGCCAGCTTAACAACACCTCTCAACAAATATCAATCTTCTGAGCATCTGAGGGCAAGAGTTTCCTAGTCAAGAGTGACTAAATATCCAAGTCTGTTGAGCTTGAAGAGGGCAAAAGTGTCCTTGTCAGTTGTGACTAAATATCCAAGTCTGCTAGGCTTGAAGAGGACAAAGTTTTCTTGTATGTGTGACTAAATTCTAGTGGATTCCTACTCAAGGAGTAGAAGAGTGGATTAGGAGCATTTTAGTTTCTGAACCACTTAAAATTGTCTGTGTCTTTACTTACTGGTCTTATTGTTTAAATTTGCTTGATCATTATTCTTCATTGTTCAAATCTGAAACCATCATTTGATTTAGATCTTTAAGGGGTTCTTTAAAAAGAAAATAATATTCTGCTATGCTCACTAAGATTAGTTTATAAATAATCAAAAAAAAGTTTTTAAGAAGATCTATTTAACCCCCCATCTAGATCTACAAGTGCCTTTGGGAAATAACAAATTCCTTTAATTCAAATATAAATAAATAATATTTATTCTACATCATGAGTAACACCTTATAAATAATGTATCATTACTATCCGGATAATATGAATTCAACGTAAATCACAAAGATTATTACAAAAAATACAAAAACCTATTTCGTGAATAGTTACCATACAATTCAATCCTTCTACCATACAATGTCCCAATCATATATAAAACATGAAATTACTATCAAATTTTATTTATTTGATTATATGTATTTCGATTCTAAAATGTAAAGCAATAGCTAATGTAAATTAGAAACTCCTTTCTAATTTCCATTCAACCTTGGCCAAGGATTTCTATATTGTCACTTTATCGAATCACATAAGACATTGTCTCCCTTTACTAGAAGTGGTAAATCCTTTTTTGATCGTTCAACTATCTCCATATATACTTTATTATATTCGAGCATACCGTATGACATATGTTGGGTAAAATCAATACGCGCAAAACACGCAAGTATACGTGGTCAACAAGTAATATAGTACTGAATAAAGTATCGTTCCCACGAAGACAAATTAGCAAGAAATTTAACTTCACAATTATCAATTTTCTATTAAACTATTCAATTCAATGGCTTAAAATTATAGAAACTAAATTAATAAATAAATAAACTATCATAAAACAATCACTAATATCAAAATCCGGAATTTCATACAATTGATGGAGAATTAGACTTATGATTTCACCCTAAGCTTCACTCTGATTTCCAAACCTTTATTCCAATTCAACTCAATATCTCAGTTTATTAATCAAGAACACGAATGTAGTACTAGCCACCTCTCAATGCACTAATACCGTATTAACTTAAATCCACAATTAAGATAGAAACAAGTTAAACACCTAATTCAACCAACTCATTATATCCCTATGTGAACTGAAATTAGAGAAGGTTTAAGCTAAATTTCTCTATCCGATAACATGCGATGTCCAGCATATCTCTACCTTAACAATAATCAAGAATCTGCTATTCACAAAATTCATGACACATGCTATATTAATTAGGTCTAGATTTGAATATCCTCTCTCGATTCTATTCAAATCCACAAGGAATTGTTGATCAAGCAATTCATAAATTCACGCTCAAATTAACATAGATAAACTAAAAATATTTTATTGAACTGGAAATCAAAGTTATCAAATCATAGCTTCACCCAAAGATCCATCACAAGCCTAATAAGTGAATTAGTTCACAACGAATGAATTAAAAACTGAATAATCTAATGAAAACATCCTTGCAATTACAAATAAAAGACTAAAGAGAAGAATAATGATGAACACCCTTCACGTAGCCTAGAATTGCAACCGTCACAAAAATCTCTTCAAATTACTCCTCCAAAGCTTGCACTTGAAAATCTGGAATTTTCCTCTGTATTATGCTTCTTGTGTTGTGTGAATTGTTGTTTTTTTAACGTAATCTCCAGCTCTCCATATGTTCTGGCCGAGGTCTCCCTTTCTTAGAGTCCAGGCACCTAACAAAACCTCTAAAATCCATGTGCAAATACCTTCAAAAATGCAAAGAAGTCTTGAGGTTTGGCTTTTAGCCCGTGAAAAGTGCAAGATAATAATCTTGCCACGTAGTATGTCCACTTCTAAAGGATTTTTTGTATTTTATGTATTTTTCCAACTTTGCTCCAAAAGACCGCCTTTCTTCACCACTTGCCTCCATGACCACCCTACACATAAAAGAACATGAAACGGGTGAAAACGAACACAAAACAAGAAGATAACTACGAATTTAAACTTGAAATGAACATCGATTCGTGTATATTAAATCCACTTATCAAAATCCCCCAAACTTAAACCGTGCTAGTCCTCGAGCACAAAACAAACTACATGTTATGCAATGCAATAAGATGAAATAAATAAAATCTAAATGCCTTCGAATCCAACAAAAATGCAGAAACAAAATTATCCCATCGGCCTCAGAGAAAACAAGTAACTTTACAATATGAATTACCAAAACCAATGCACGATTTCATATCAATTCTCAAATCTTGAACCATTATCACTGATAGAGTGTGCGTGTGTGTTCAACATCTATGAAAACTGATACAGACTCCAATTCAACACATAAGTAATTTCTTAGAAGGAATCATACAGTGCACACTTAAAAATGTCAAAAATAGGCATATTCCAACTAAAACTAAAACTACACAATACCAAATTCAAGGGTTCATGCAGGGTACTGATACTTCTTTTATTTTTTTTTATTTTTTCACGGGGGATTTTTGCTCTTTTCCCGTTTTATTATTTATTTTTTTACAAATACATAAGTTACTGTGCAATGTCTCATCCCATTAGGCTAAACAGTGCTACCCCTTAGCGAGCTTTTGACCAAAGACTCCTAGACCATAAAAGACCATAGGGCGCTAGGTGTAAAGACAATCCCCTCGGGCGTACTTGCTCAAGTAACAATGGCTTCGAAATAAGACTAGTCACAATGTATACCCCTTTTTTCAAGCTTATGTACCCCACATATACTCCCCCAAACTTAGGTTCTTGCCTAATTTTAGCCTTACTGCCTATCCTTGTCATTTTTTCATTTACCCTAGCATTATCCTTTAGAACCTATTTATGTATCAATTGTAACTGATCGATCAATGAAGATGTTATTAGTGCTAACCTTTTTATAATAGTTTCAAACAAGTTCAAGAGTCGATTCATAACAGAAATTGTATCACAGTTCTAATAATTAATACTGTATTAGCTAACTTGTTCATAATCTCATCATTGGCCCACAAATAACATAAACTGCAGCACTATTGGACATATGCAAACACAATATTTAACTAAAAAAAATTATTTATTTATTTTTATTTTTTTAACATAGATATATGATAATGACATAAATGAAAAACAATGCAATATCAAAAATAACCTAAGCTACTATGCAAAAACCTAAGCTACTATGCAAACTAGAATGCATGCAAACAAGAATTTAAATCCCCCAAACTTAAGTAACACAATGCCCTCATTGGATAAAATTAACATTTAGTGCATGAGGACTTCCCTGCAATTGCCTAAGTCTGAGGAGGTAGTTGGTGCTCTTCGTCATCAGAATCACTTAGTGGAAATCGCGGCAGTGGTCCAGGTTGTTGGTATGGATATTGAGCCGCCGGGTTGAAGATTTGGAGTGTTATGTTGAGTGAGGCGAAAGATGCGTTCATAGCATCAAACATGTGATCTTGTCGCATTGCCAATCACCGCATTTCCCGACGTGCTGCCTTGTAGTGCGCATTCATCTGATTTTAGAACTCAAGGAACTGAGGACTGGATATTGCCTCGGTCTGCGGTACCTGCTCGGTTCCTTGATCTCCCATAGCTTCATCCTCATCCTCCGAGGTATCTTCTGCATCAACTTCGTCTTCCGACGCCGATGGAAAAATAAAGCCCAGACCTCATGGATGTGACTCGCCTCCTGCCCATACAGAATACCGCGCTATCATTCTAGAATCAAGCAAAGCAAGCAGCATTTGTATAGGCTCATCGTCGGACCATCTCACTCCTGCATTGCGACACAACCCACATATGAGTGATGGGTCTGGCAAGCTGCCCGAAAAATTTCCACGTAAACACCGACAGATGGAGAAACTGATAATAGCCCCGATGTCAATAATGAAATCTTGCACAATTGCATACAACAGCAACGCCTTCTCTTTGGTGACGTCCAAAGTGTGTTGGGACAGAAGAAATTTAGCGCATAAGAATGCGTACCATATTTTTCCATACTGGCTAAGGTCCTTGCTATGGAACAATGTACCTCCCTTTCGACCTTTAATCCAAGATGTTCCGGGCTTTGTCATGTTCATAATAACCTCCTCGTAGTCAGGGTTAAAGTCCCTCAAATGTGCATACTGACACTATCGTGGCACCCGCAACTGATAATATGAATTAATGGCATCATCACTGAACGGGACCATGCGACCCCACACAAACGCATTGAATGGGGCTTTGTCTTCGGCGTTTGCATAAAACTCCTTGACAATGTTGACAACGGCGGGTTCCGAATTTTCGGTGAGCTTGATCCACCCCTTTTGATAGATTTGAGACATCATCTCCGCATCATTTCCCTCGGGGGACAATCCCCGCTCCGGCGTAAGGGCTTTGGTTAGCATGTAATCATACCGGTCGGCGGCGGTGGCACTTATAAATTTTCGACGATCATAGGTTCGTGTCAGTTGCGTGGATCATGAACTCTCTCCCCTTTGGCGTTTGGATGTCAGTTGCAAAGCCATCGAATCCAACTGTCTGAACTCACTGTCAACAGCCTACCGTTCCCTCAAACTTGGTTAACACAATTTCGCAAACACTTGGTGTGCAGTTGGTGAAGGCTCCCCAATTTGAAACCCTGAACATGCAAATTGGTGTACTTGGAATGGATAAGTTGAAGCACCAAGTGATCACTCAAATTTGCTCTCTAATAGCCTCTATGAATGCCCTAATTCAAAAATAGTTGCAGATTATGTGAAGAAGTTGAGATGAGATGAAGCAATATATATAGAGGTGGTGTGATTGGGTGTAATGTTTGATTGAGAAGGCGGGGTAGTGGAGATCATGGGGATTAGTAGTGGGGATGAGTGGTTTTGATGGTGGCAAAATAGTGGCCGAGAGGTAGGGTGTAATGTATCAGTTGTTGTAGTGTAGGAGAAAAAGTGGGGCTCATGTGAGGCAACTGCCGAATAAGTAGGCGCCCAGGATTCAGGACCCCGCCCCGGCGAGGGGTGTCAGGCTAAAATAGCCCGCCCTAGCGGGCATGCCCACTGACTTTAGATTTTTGACTTCATATTGATCAGATCAAAAGTAGCCTAGTTTCCTTATTTTCTTGCCCGTTGTTGCTCTTACTCACTTTTGACTCCTTCTGCAACCATAAACATGCAAGATGTTAGATTATTGACGACTTGGAGTATGATTGAGAGTTTCAACAAAACTTTTACTCTATAATACCTACCTAATACTTAATAAAAGCTAGATTCTAATAATTATAAATAGAACTACGAAAAAAATAACGAAATATTGGGTTGCCTCCCAATTAGCGCTTGATTTTAAGTCGTTCAGCCTGACTACTCCTTGTTTTACTGTGTATCGGCGAGGGTGATGTTGACGACATCCCAGTTTGACTCGCCACCCCAGTAATGCTTTATCCGTTGACCATTGACCTTAAACATCTCTAAAGGATTACGACTGTAGAGTTCAACGGCGCCATGAGGGAATACTCGCTTTATAGTGAATGGTCCCGACTATCTCGACTTAAGCTTTCCTGGAAACAATCGCAGTCGTGAGTTAAATAAGAGGACTGATTGACCCGGCTCAAATGTTCGATGCATAATTTTCTGGTCATGCCATCTTTTGACCTTTTCTTTGTATAGCTTGGCATTCTCGTATGCATGAAGTCTGAATTCATCGAGCTCATTTAGTTGGAGTAGCCTCTTTTCTCCTACAGTGGATTGATCAAAATTCAATTTCTGAATTTCCCAGTAGGCCTTGTGTTGTAGCCCCATCGGTAAGTGACATGCTTTCCCATACAAGAGTTGATATGGTGACATCCCGATTGGTGTTTTGTATGCAGTCCGGTAAGCCCATAATGTGTCATCCAACCGAAGTGACCAATCTTTCCGACTCGAATTTACGACTTTTTCCAATATCTTCTTAACTTCTCTATTTGATACCTCCGCCTGTCCATTTGTTTGAGGATGATACGTTGTAGCCACCTTGTGGTGAACCCCATACTTAGCCAAAAGAGCTGTAAAAGACTTATTGCAGAAGTAACTACCTTCGTCACTGATTATTGCTCTTGGCGTGCCAAACCTCGTGAAAATGTTTTTCTGTAATAATTTGAGGACCACCTTGGCATCGTTGGATGGTAGTGCTGCAGCTTCAACCCACTTCGAGACGTAATCCATCGCGAGTAGAATATACTGATTGCTCAAAGATGAAGGGAATGGCCCCATGAAATCGATGCCCCATACATCAAAGATTTCCACTTCAAGAATTGTTTGTAGGGGCATCTCATTCCGTTTAGAGATATTTCCCACCCTTTCGCACCTATCACATGTTTTCACAAATTGGTGGGCGTCTTTGAACAATGTCGGCCAATAAAACCCGGCTTGAAGCACTTTTGATGCGGTGCGCTCACTCCCATAATGTCCCCCATATGCCGATGAGTGGCATTCTGCGATATATTGTGCACTTCATCGTGGGGATACACCTTCAATCATCTTATCGGTACAAGACTATGCGAATAAATAAGGCTCATCCCACATGTACCACTTGACATCATGAAGAAACTTCTTTTTCTGTTGTCGTGTAAGATCAGGGAGAAGCATGTTGCTCACTAGATAATTTATGAAGTCTGCATACCAAGGAAATTCTACATTTAACCCAAATAGTTGCTCATCCGGGAATGACTCGTTGATTGCACATCTATCTTCTTCCTTTTTCTCCGGATTTTCCAGCCTTGATAAATGGTCGGCAACTTGATTCTCCGTCCCCTTTCTATCTTTAATTTCTAAGTCAAAATCTTGAAGTAGGAGAATCCATCGGATAAGGCGTGGCTTAGCATCTTTTTTCGCTATTAGGTACCGAATCACCGAATGGTCCGTGTAGACTATCACCTTAGTCGCGATCAAGTATGCCCGGAATTTTTCAAACGCGTACACCACTACAAGCAATTCTTTTTCCGTGGTAGTATAATTCATTTGAGTCTCTGTGAGTGTTTTGCTTGCATAATATATGGCATGAAACACCTTATCTCGTCTTTGGCCCAAAATAGCCCCAACCGCAAAGTCGCTCGCAACACACATAATCTCGAATGGCATATTCCAGTTCAGTGCGACTATCACGGGGGCTGTAGTTAATTTCTTCTTCAATAATTCAAACGCTGACTTGCATTCCGCAATAAAACTAAAAGTAACATCCTTCTCTAAAAGACTGCATAAGGGTTTTGCAATCTTAGAGAAGTCTTTTATGAATCTCCTGTAGAACCCAGCATGCCCCAGAAAACTTCTAATGCCCTTAACTGAGCTCGGTGGAGGCAGTTTCTCGATCGTATCTGTGACGCCCCCAAAATTAGGTGTACATCACCCATCTTGGGTCGCCACTTATATGGTACAGAATTTAAATACAACTTATTAACATAAGCATGCGTGTACAATCTGACATAAAGCGTGAGTTTAAATACAAAATATCGCCTACTAGATATTATACAAACTCAAACAAAAAGTCCTCATTACGATTATTATCACACTATTTTCTGAGAATAGTGAGGACTACTAATGCTATCTTGAGGACCATCACTCGTTTCCCAGACTCGTCCCCAAGCTATATTATCATTTCCTCAGAAGAAACGGTGAAAGAAAGGGTGAGCTCAACTAGCCCAAGAAGAAATATTATGACTAAGATAATGCGAATAAATTATCAATAGTCTTGATAATGTTAAAGCGATAAAATACAATAGACAACCGGTTTAAGCTGCGGTGAAATATGCAATCCATTAAAAGAGTCAAGTAGAAAATAAAGTCTACTATCTTTTTGGTTTTAAAGGTTTTCATCATTGTTATAATTTGAGACTCGACTTTAATAAATATTCACATCATCGAATCACCCGCACTTTTCTGACGAGGATATTCTTTAGTATCGCGACCACAATTATTCATGCACTACGGCCAAGAATATTTGTGTATTCATTAATGGTCATGATCATGCCAACAAGCGTCCACCAATGCACTACGCCACCGGCGAGGAATTTTACCACATCATTTGTAACATTACGGTCATGATTACAAGAATAGTCTCTGGTGTCATAATCATACCAAGTCCATCTATATACTCTGAGCCACGAGATGACTTTTAAAAAAATATAAACATGAGGATGATGACAATGATATAAGAATTCAATAAAACAAGTTCAAGAATTATTTTATCCAGGAATTATTAACGTCAAATTATCAATATGATCATTGTTTTTGAGAGTAAAATTCAAGAATGATCGGAAGAATATTTTCATGAAAAGATCTTTGGATGAAACGCAAATATCAAGGATATTCTACTAATTTCATGGAGTATAGAAGTCAAAGTTTTAACCATTTGGGTATAATAAAGAATGGAATAACAAAAGAAATCACCGTGCATGCGGTACTTACGACAGGCGAGTTATTCAATGAGAATAATAATAACGGAACCATGTCAAGGTGAAATTCACACAAGCGGGGATGTTCCAACGAGAATAATAAAGATGGAACCGGATCCAGGTGTAAAACACACGATAGGATATTCCAACGAGAATGATAAAAGCGGAACGGGTCGGTGTAAAACACATGAACGAGGATGTTCCAGCAGAATAATAATAAAGGCGGAACCGGTCCGTGTGTAAAACACTGAGCAGGATGTTCCAATGAATAATAATAAAAAGCGGAACCGGTGGGTGTAAAACACAACGCGAACGAGGATGTTCCAAAGAATAATAGAAGAATGTCACCAAGTATAGGGTAAACGGCGTATCTGAGTTATTCCAACGAGAATAATAATAAATGGAATAACAACAGTTCTCTTCATGAATAAGAAAGAATAACACCCCTTACATTTGGTAGGAGATTGAATCTTTGCTGAGAAGTGTAGTAACAAAATACTCTTCTTCTTTCTCTCTTATTCTCTCTATACTTTCTCTCTCTATAGCTTGAATGAATTTCGTGAAAATAATGAAGCCCTAGGCCTCTATTTATAGAAGATTTCTAGCTTAGCTTTTCTTAGTGTGAAAAAGTAAAGTGGCTTGATTGAATTGGTTTGGCCTTTTGTAATGTGAAGCGACAAGTGGTTCGGACGTCGGTAAAGGTAATTACTATTAGCGAAGGTAAATACTATTGACGAAGGTAAATACTATTCACAAGGGTAATTACTATTGTGAAGGTAATTACTATTGATTGAAGGTAAATACTATTCACAAGGGTAATTACTATTGTGAAGGTAATTACTATTGACGAAGGTAAATACTATTGTGAAGAGACTCTTAGATGATGACATATGAGCCCCCATAAAATAATCAAACTTACCACAAATCATTTTTTTTCATCAACACATATTTAATCTTTCAACAATTATTAATCATTTATAACTTGTCGTCTTAATTATTGATTTAATACTATAACATATTATACGGATGATCTTTGTGACAATAATTGAATCAATAATATAAGAGATATGATGCAACAATTATC
Organism: Panax quinquefolius; assembly: GCA_020205615.1. Taxonomy (NCBI): domain Eukaryota; kingdom Viridiplantae; phylum Streptophyta; class Magnoliopsida; order Apiales; family Araliaceae; genus Panax; species Panax quinquefolius. Next base: position 32,868,699 of record CM035166.1, read on the forward strand.
TGTAGTAATAATTGAGCATAGGTGAGTGACTTCTCACGTAAGCATCAATAATCAATCTGGTGCTACTACTATGCAACTACGCCAGCGTATTCTTTGTACTTTTACCACTAGGTAGTTCAATGCGGTTTTCGCGGTAACACCTCCGCCGTTATTTTTATAAAATATTTTTGTCGTTTTCTCAATCAAACAATAAATAATTACATTGTGGGGTCCACCAATGATTGAGCCATTATACGAATATTCCCTAACAAAAGAATATTCCTGACCAAACGAATATTTTATAACAACTTGCATACTCTACAAAATTTATAAATATTACCCACAACTATAATATTATATCAAATTTATTCCATAATATTTAAAAATAATATTTATAGAAAAATTCATCTTTATTTATAAAAATTTGGGGTCTTACAACCTCCCTTCTTATGAAATTTAAGCCCTCGAAATTTGGAGTGCGATACACTGGTATGTCGAAGAGGTAAGGATACCTTGATTTCATTTTGATTCTAACTCCCAAGTCATTTCCTCAACATCGTGGTTCCTCCACAAAACTTTGACTTGAGGTATAACCTTGGGGCGTAGAATATGTTCCTTCTTATCAAAATTTGAGCAGGGAACCTCTTCATACGTCAAATCTTACGCTATTTCGTCAGATTCTAACTTAATAATATGGTTCGGGTCTTTCACATATTTATGTAACATAGATATGTGAAAACGTTATGAACACGAGACATATTTTGGCGAAAGCGAGTCTATAGGCCACGATTCCTACTCGATCGAGGATTAAAAATGGACCGATGAATCGAGGGTTAAGTTTTCCCCTTTTTCCAAATCTTGTAACTCCTTTCCATGGAGCAACTCTTAACAACACATGATCTCCTATATCGAATTCCACGTCCTTTCGATGAAGATCGGTATAACTCTTTTAATCGATTTTGTGAGGTTTTATATCGTTGTCGGATCGTTTGAATCTTTTAAAAGTAGTCATACGTACCAACTCTGGTCCCAACAACGTTGCTTCACCCACCTCATCCCAAAGATCTTGGAAACAACACTTTCTTCCATACAACGCTTGAATGGAGCCATGCCAATACTTGCTTGATAAGCTGTTGTTGTAGGAAAACTCCACCAATGGTAAGAACTTGTCCCAACTCCCTTGAAATCAAGGACCACGAGTCTTAATAGATCTTCAAGAGTTTGAATAGTCCTCTCCATTGTCCGTCCGTCGAGGATGATATGCCGAAGCTAAATCGTGAAGTCTGTGCCCATAGCTTTTTGCAAACTAACCCAAAATCGTGAAGTGAATCTTGGGTCTCGATCGGAAACTATGGGATCCGGCATACCATGCGATCTTACAATCTCGTTTATGTACATACTGAGCAAGGCGTTCAAGTGTATAAGTTTTCGTATCGGTAAGAAATGAGCGGACTTGGTCGACCTATCAACAATGACCCAAATCGCATCAATGCCTTGAGAAACCTTAGGAAGGCCGTGCTTGAAATCCATGGTAATGTGCTCCCACTTCCATTACGGAATTTCAAGTGGTTGCAATGGACCTTTTGGTACTTGATGCTCCGCTTTAACTCGTTGACAAGTTAGACACCTTGAGATAAGCGATTGCTATCTCTCTCTTCATATTGCTCCACCAAAATGTATGGCGAATATCATGATACATTTTGGTACTCCCGAGATGGATTGCAAATGGTGTGTTGTGCGCCTCCATCATGATATTATACTTTAAATCGGGTCGTTAGGAACACAAAGTGCGGAGTTGACTCAAAGTATTCCTTCTTCATCGATTCTTGCTTCCTAAGATAGCACCTTCTTGCACTTTCTTCCTCATACACATCAGCTCCAGTGCGTAGCTTGAGCGACTTTAACTTTATCAATTAAAGTCGGTTCTACTCGTATACCGCTATCATCACATGCGTCCACGAGTCTTTAATTCTATCTCCATCCTTTGCAAGTCACACAAAATGGGCCTTTGCGTTGACAATATACTCCTTTTCGTGCTTGCATATGATTTTCTACTCAATCGTCACTACCACGTTCGCTTTTCCGGGATGGTATTGGATGGTATGATCATAATCTTTCAACAGTTCAAGCCAACGTCATTGTCGCATGTTGAGTTCCTTTTGAGTGAAGAAATATTTGAGGCTTTTATGATCAAGTAAAGATCTCCACTTTCTCCCCATACAAGTAATGCCTCCAAATTTTAAGTAAGAGAAAACATTTTATAACTCTAGATCATGAGTAGGATAATTCCTCTCATATTCTTTGAGTTGTCGCGAGGCATAAGCTATAACTTTTCCATGTTGCATAAGAACACATCCCAACCCTTTTGCGAAGCATCATGTAGATGACAAATCCCTCAAGGCGGATGGTATTGTCGAGCAGTCTTTGAAATAAGTCTCTCTTGAGTTCTTGAAAACTCTTCTCACATTCTTTGCTCCAACCGAACTTTGTATCTTCCGAGTCGGTGAGTCGATGGAATAGCGATTCGAGAAAATCCTTCCACGAATCTCCGATAATAACCCGGCTAAAGCGAGAAAGCTACATTACTTGATCCAGCGATTTAGGTTGTTCCCGACTTTGAATAGCTTCAATCTTTCTTTGGGTCAATGATATTCCATGACTTGATACCGCGTGCCCAAGGAATGCTACTTCTTCTTGCCGAACTCGCATTTCTTCAACTTGGCATAAAGCTTATATTCACGAAGCTTTTGGAGTGTCGACCTCAAGTGTTGCTCATGATCTTCACGGCTTTTGGAATAAATAAGGATGTCATCAATAAAGGCGACCACAAAGTGATCTAAATATTCCTTGAATACTCGGTTCATCATATCCATGAAAGGCGGGGAGCATTAGTCAATCAAAGGACATGACTAGGAATTCATAATGCCCGTCTTAGAGTTACGGCGCCGTCTTTGGAATGTCGGTGGTTCTAATCTTCAATTGGTGATATCCGAGCGAAGATCAATCTTTGAAAAGAATTTGGCTCCTTACTGTAATTGGTCAAACAGGTCATCAATACGTGGCAATGGATACCTATTTTGATGGTGACATGATTCAACTCCCGATAATCAATACAAAGTCGCATACTCCCATCTTTCTTCTTCACGAATAGAACAGAGCACCCCAAGGAGAAGTACTAGGGACGAATAAAGCCGATGTCTAACAATTCCTGCGGTTGGGTCTTTAACTCACGAAGTTCAATAGAGCCATTCGATATGGGGCTTTGGAAATAGGTTTTGTCTTAGGGTTCAAGGTCGATACAAAATTCAATTTCACGCTCTGAGGGTAGGCGGGGAAGTTCTTGGGGAATACGTCGGAAATTTATTAACAATAGGAATATCGTTTAAAAGCGGCGTATTTTATTTAAATCGTGACATGAGCTAAGAAAGCTTGACATCAGTTTTTCAATAAGCGAATAGCTTTATAGCTTGAGATAGTAGTGATTGATTTTAATGGTTTGGTCGTTTGAATTCGCATAATAGGTTGATTAGGAATATGAAAGCTAACAACTTACGAAAACAATCAATTTTTGCATGATAAGTAGTTAACCAATCAATCCCTAGAATCACGTCAAATGCAAGTATTTTTAATGAAATAAGATCGACAGGTAATGTGAGGGTACCGATTTGAACCAAACAAGACTTATAAGCGAGTGGATGTAATGAAGGTTTCTCCCCAGCGGAGTTTCCACGAGATAAGTCAAAGTCTAATTTCTCCGAGTCAAATTTAATCGATGGCGCAAGTAGGAGAAATAAAAGAATGGGTAGAAACCGGTATCAAATAAAGTATAGACTTCATTAGAGTTTATGATAAACTTACCCGTGATGACCTCATTCGGATTCCTTGCTCTTTGGGAGGTCACAACAAATGCTCTCCCTTACCTTTCTAGGTTTTGAATTTTACGGGATGGCCTTTGGTGCCTCCATCCTAATTGAATTTGTCTTGATGGCGACAAAATCGAGCTAAGTGACCTTCTCTTCCACAATTATAACATGCTTTGAATGACATGGTATGCAGTTGGGTGATGTGTCCTCTCCTCCGCATTTGAAGCATATGATAGGTGGTCTTTCTCCTTCCTTAACAATGGGTCTTTGGTCTTTGGCGTCTTTCCATCATTGTTGAATCTCCTTTTCTTGAAATGTCCATTCTTATTGTTTTTGTACGATTACCACCGAAGTGGTTACCATATCGCTTTATTGATTCCTCCACGCTTGTTGTCACCTTTCGATGACTATTCTCATTTGGTATTATAATTTTGCCATTACGCTCTCTTTTAGTTGCGTTGACTCATTATCGCGCTCCACTAAGCGAGCCCTATTTACAACATCCGAATACAAACACGTTTATGAGAAATAAGATGTTGGCGTATCTCCGCTTCAAACCTCTTAAAAACATTCGCGCCATTCTCTCTTCATTATCCACCAGTGGGACCTTAAAATAGTGATAACTCCGCAAATTTTGCCTCGTATTGCGACACGGTCATATTGTTTTGTTCCAACTTGATAAACTCCACCTCCTTCATGTGGCGAATACTTTCGGGAAAGTATTTGTCGTTGAGCGACTCTGGAACTTCTCCCAAGATATCTTGATGCAATTTGGTTGAGTACGTTTTATCGATTCCCACCCGAGAATCCGCCTCTCAGCAATGACATAAAAGGCGGCAAAAAGGAACCTTTGCTCCTCGGAGCATCCCAAGACATCAAATATCTTGGTAATCTGCTTTATCCATGCTTCCGCGCGGAAGTGGTTTTGGCTCTCCTTAAACTCCGGTGGTCCCGGCTCCTTAAATTGTTTAGCGGTGTGGCCCGAGAGTTTTCCGTGTTTCCACCTACGTTTTGGGGACGGGAGTCGCTCTCTTTCTTTGTTGCATAAATTGCATAAAGCCTCGAACATTTGATCATTCGTCATTTTTAGTCGGTGTTGTTGTTTGTTTATGAGGATTATCGCCTTCGATGCACATTATCACGATTATTGATATGTGGTGAATCGGCGATCGCTGCGCTCCATTGCTATTCTCAACATTCTCGAGATGTCATTTGAGAATCGCCACAAAACAAAAGGTTAATTGACATGTAACAAATTATCCTATCTTGACCAACCAATAAAATAGCACATAAACTTAGGTAGGTCATACTAGCGAAGGTATTCCTCGTCTCTCCCCTCCTAGTACTATTCTCACATCTTAGCTGAGGATCATATCCTAAGCTCGATATAATTGTGGCGCCCCCAAAATTAGGTATACATCACCCATCTTGGGTCGCCACTTATATGGTATGTAATTTAAATACAACTTATTAACATAAGCATGCCGTGTACAATACGACATAAGCGTGAGTTTAAATACAAATATAAATCTACTAGATATTATACAAACTCAAACAAAAAGTCCTCATTACTGATTATTATCACACTATTTTTACGAGAATAGTGAGGACTACTAATGCTATCTTCAGGACCATCACTGCGTTTCCACAGGCTCGTCCCGGCTATATTATCATTTCTGAAGAGAACGGTGAAAGAAAGGGTGAGCTCAACTAGCCCAAGAAGAAATATTATGACTAAGATAATGCGAGAATAAATTATCAATAGTCTTCAATAATGTTAAACCGATAAAATACAATAGACAACCGGTTTAAGCTGCGTGAATATCGCAATCCATTAAAAAAGTCAAGTAGAAAATAAAGTCTACTATCTTTTTGGTTTTAAAAGGTTTTCATCATCTTTGTTATAATTTGAGACTCGACTTTAATAAATATTCCACATCATCGAATCACCCCCTACACTACTGCCGAGGATATTCTTTAGTATCACGACCACAATTATTCATGAACTACGGCCAAGAATATTTGTGTATTCATTAATGGTCATGATCATGCCAACAAGCGTCCACCAATGCACTCTACGGCCATCGAGGAATTTTACCACATCATTTGTAACATTACGGTCATGATTACACCGAATAGTCTCTGGTCATAATCATACCAAGTCCATCTATGCACTACAGGCCACAGATGACTTTTAAAAAAAATATAAACATGAGGATGATGACAATGATATAAGAATTCAATAAAACAAGTTCAAGAATTATTTTATCCAGGAATTATTAACGTCCAAATTATCAATATGATCTTTGTTTTGTAGAGTAAAATTCAAGAATGATCGGAAGAATATTTTCATGAAAAGATATCTTTGGATGAAACGCAAATATCAAGGATATTCTACTAATTTCATGGAGTATAGAAGTCAAAGTTTTAACCAATTTGGGTATAATAAAGAATGGAATAACAAAAGAAATCACCGTGCATGCGGTACTTTGCGACAGACAAAGTTATTCAGCGGAATAATAATAACGGAACCATGTCGGTGAAATTCACGCAAGCGGGATGTTCCAACAGAATAATAAAGATGGAACCGGATCCGGTGTAAAACACACGAGATAGGATATTCCAGCGAGAATGATAAAAACGGAACCGGTCAAATTGTAAAACACATGAGCAGGATGTTCCAGCGAGAATAATAATAAAGAGCGGAACCGGTCCGGTGTAAAAACACACGCATGGATGTTCAGCGAATAATAATAATAAAGCGGAACCGGTCGGTGTAAAACACACTGAGACGGATGTTCCAGCAGAATAATAGAAGAATGTCACCAAGTATAGGGTAAAGCGCAGTACACAAAGTTATTCCAGCAGAATAATAATAAATGGAATAACAACAGTTCTCTTCATGAATAAGAAAGAATAACACCCCTTACATTTGGTAGGAGATTGAATCTTCGCTGTTAGTGTAGTAACAAAATACTCTTCTTCTTTCTCTCTTATTCTCTCTATACTTTCTCTCTCTATAGCTTGAATGAATTAAGTGAAAATAATGAAGCCCTAGGCCTCTATTTATAGAAGATTTCTAGCTTAGCACCGCCGTGTGTGAAAAGGCAAGTGGCTTGACTTAATCGGTTTGGCCTTTGTAATGTGAAGCGACAAGTGGTTCGACGTCGGTAAAGGTAATTACTATTAACGAAGGTAAATACTATTGACGAAGGTAAATACTATTCACAAGGGTAATTACTTATTGTGAAGGTAATTACTATTAGCGAAGGTAAATACTATTCACAAGGGTAATTACTATTGTGAAGGTAATTACTATCGACGAAGGTAAATACTATTGATGAAGAGACTCTTAGATGATGACATATAGCCCCCATAAAATAATCAAACTTACCACAAATCATTTTTTTTCATCAACACATATTTAATCTTTCAACAATTATTAATCATTTATAACTTGTCGTCTTAATTATTGATTTAATACTATAACATATTATACGGATGATCTTGTGACAATAATTGAATCAATAATATAAGAGATATGATGCGGCCAATTCATGTGATAATAATTGAGCATAGTTTGAGTGACTTCTCACGTAAGCATCAATAATCAATACCGTGTGCTACTATGCAACCACATGCGTATTCTTTGTATTTTTTACCACCGGTAGTTAGTTCAGCTTTTTAACGGTAACACCTCCGCCGTTATTTTTATAAAATATTTTTGTCGTTTTCTCAATCCGACCAATAATTACATTGTGGGGTCCACCAATGATTGAGCCATTGTACGAATATTCCCTAACAAAAAGAATATTCCACGATCAAACGAATATTTTATAACAACTCGCATACTCTGCAAAATTTATAAATATTACCCACAACTATAACACTATATCAAATTTATTCCATAATATTTAAAATAATATTTATAGAAAAATTCATCTTTATTTATAAAAAGTGGGGTCTTACAAATTATCGACTTTTGCTTTATCCACCTCAATCCTTGGTAGACACCTTATGGCCCAAAATTATACCTTCTTCAACCATGAAGTGGCATTTCTCCCAATTGAGTATGAGGTTTATATCCTTACATCGTTGCAATACCATGACCAGATTCCCCAGGCAAGTATCAAAGTTGTCTCCATAGACCGAAAAATCATCCATGAAGACTTCAACATTTTTCTCCATCATATCTAAAAAAATGGCCATCATACACCGTTGGAAAGTTGCAGGTGCATTGCATAACCCGAATGACATCCTCCTGAATGCAAATGTGCCATAAGGGCATGTAAATGTTATCTTTTCTTGATCCTAGGGAGCGATGGCGATCTGGTTATAGCCCGAGTATTCATCCAATAAACAGTAGTACTCGTGTCCCGCTAATCTATCTAACATTTGATCGTTAAAGGGTAACGGGAAGTGATCTTTTCGGGTTGCCTTATTTAACCTCCTATAATCAATGCACACCCTCCAACCTGTCACTGTTCTTGTTGGAATTAACTCATTATCCTCATTCTGTACCACAGTCATTCCCCCCTTTTTCGGGACACAATGAACCGGACTAACCCATTTACTGTCGAAAATTGGATATATGATACCGGCATCCAATAATTTCAGAATTTCCTTCTTTACCACTTCCTTCATAATTGGGTTAAGTCGACGTTGATGCTCCACCGAAGGTCTTGCATCATCCTCCATCAGAATCTTGTGCATGCAAAATGACAGGCTAATTCCCTTTATATCCGCAATCGTCCAACCAATCGCTGATTTGTGTTCCCTAAGCACCCCCAGCAACTTTTCTTCCTACAATTCGTTAAGTGCAGCATAAATAATTACAGGTAAAAATTTGAATTGCCTAAGTACGCATACTTGAGATGTTTAGGGAGTGGCTTAAGTTCCAATGTTGGTGGCTCCTCCAAAGACGGTTTCAGTTTTTCTACAGCTATTTCCTCAGTGTGCAAAGGTTCAAACGGTGCTTTGAATCGGCTAACTCGTGGCAATGAGTCTATCATCTATAAGAAATCCACAAATTATGGGTCGTCATTTTCTTCATCCCCCAATAAGGTTGTTTCTAACGGATCGTTGACCAAACTCTTGCTCATATCTTCACTGATGATTTGCTCAAGTAAATCCATCCGAAAACATTTTTCCTCATCCGTAGGGAATTTCATGGCCTTGAACACATTAAATTTGATTTCTTGATCTTGGACTCTCATAGTAAGTTCTTCTTTTTGCACGTCTATGAGTGTCCTTCTTGTAGCCAAGAAAGGTCTCCTTAGGATAATCAGTATGTTCTTATCCTCCTCGAAATCCAGAATGATAAAGTCCGCAGGGAATATAAACTTATCCATTTTAACCAGAATGTCCTCTACTATGCCTCTCGGATATGTGACTGACCTATCCGCCAACTGCAATGAAATATTCGTAGGCTTTAAATGTTTGGCAAACCCAATTTGCATTTATCACGACAATGGCATGAGGTTCACACTCTCCCCCAAATCACATAAACATTTGTTAAACGACATTTTCCCGATCTTTTATGGGATAGTAAAGCTCCCCGGGTCTTTAAGTTTTGGTGGTAGCTTCTTCTGTAACACCGCACTACACTCCTCTGTTAGTGCCACTGTTTCAAATTCTTCCTATTTCTTTTTCCTTGACAGAATTTCTTTCATAAACTTCGCATAACTCGGCATTTTCTCTAGGGCTTCTGCGAATGGGATGTTAATCTGGAGTTTCTTGAACACTTCTAAGAACTTTACGAACTGTTTATCTAATTTCTATTTTTGAACTCTCTGCTGAAACGGTGGTGGAGGATAAAACATTGGTTTATTGTTTACTTTTATTTCCTCACAATGCTTATCCTCACCCTTGTTACCTTTAACCATGTTATTGTCATCAAATTTTTCCTCCGGTGTCGCTGAATTTTCTGCATTATTACCTCTGAGATGTTTTTCACTTCTCAACATAATTGCTTGACATTGCTCATGACTACCCTTCGGATTTCTCTCAGTATCGCTTGGTAACGTTCCTTGTGGTCTATTATTCAATGCTAACGCCAGCTGTCTAATCTGATTTTCTAAATTCTTGATAGCCAAATCTTGTGATTTCATTGCCATCTCTTGATTTTTCATTATCATTGCTTGATTTTTCATTGTTGCCTGATTGCAAGTTATGTACTTCGACACCATTTCCTCAAAATCTGATTTCCTTTCCTGATGTTGAACCGGTTGTTGGTGACTCTAAAAATCTGGGGGATAGGATGGTCGTGGAGCTTGATTTTACTGGTTATTGCTCCACGAGAAGTTTGGGTGGTTCCGATTCCCCTGGTTGTAAGTGTTTTGGTATGTATTCTGCGAAATTCTGTTATAGCTACCTATAGTGAATCGGACGGATCTTTGGATCAATTAGACCGATCTATCGTAGGATGATCACCCGCACAATTCGTGATACTCTAGTAACTCTTTCAGACTTGAGCCCCCTGTCATAGCATCCAATTTCTTGGACAGCGCAGCAATCTGTGCTTGTATAGCTTTCACCCCATCTACTTCCAAAATCCCAGTTGCCTTTGCCTGTATCATTCTTGTTGTGGGCCACTGGTAGTTATTTGCCACCATGGTTTCAATCAAATTATAGGCTTCCTCGTAACTCTTAGCCATGAATGCACTTGCTTGCTGATATTTGCATCAATCTTTGATTTCGACATTCCCATTTAGTCCGTTATAAAAGGTGTTCATTTACAGCCACTTGGGTAATCCATGATGTGGGCACTTTCTAAGTAATTCCTTGTACCTCTCCCATGCCTCATATAGCGACTCCCTATTCTGCTGCTCAAACATCGTTATGTCATTCCTCATTTTAGCAGTTTTTGACGGTGGGAAAAATTTGACAAGAAATTTTTGAGCCAAGTCTTCCCACGTAGTAATTGATCCTGGCGGCAGAGAATGTAACCAACTCTTTGCCTTGTCCCGTAAAGTGAACGGGAACAAGCGAAGTCTCACTGCCTCATTCGACACCCCATTGTACTTGAACGTGTCGCACATTTCCAGAAAACTGATTAAATGCTCATTCGGATCGTCATTTGCCATTCCCCCAAATTTAACTAAATTCTGCATCATCTGAATGGTCCCAGGCTTGATTTCAAAAGTATTCGCAGCTATTGCAGGCTAAGTAATGCTCGACTGCAGATCAGTCACCTTAGGTGTTGCAAAATCCCTCAACGCTTTCTGGTCTTCGGCAGCCATTTCTTCTTCCTTATCAGAGTTTTCGAATTCATTCCTTGTTTCCTTGATCCACTTACTTAACCTCTGAAATCTTCTTTCAATGTCATCCTCAAAAGGAAGCAAGTCTGGATGTTTGGATCGTGTTTGCATAAACCATTGTCAAAAACCTGAAATAAGGAGAACAAAATCAAAAACAAAAATGTTTAAGTAAAACTGGACTAATTAAACTGATATCGTAAAAATATTAAAATCTAGGCTAAATTGTCCCCGGCAACGGTGCCAAAAACTTGTTGGGTAAAATCAATACGTGCAAAACATGCAAGTATACGTGGTCAACAAGTAATATAGTAGTGAATAAAGTATCATTCCCACGAAGACAAATTAGCAAGAAATTTAACTTCACAAATATCAATTTTCTATTAATCCTAATTCTATTAAACTATTCAATTAATTGGCTTAAAATTATAGAAACTAAATTAATAAATAAATAAATTATCACAAAACAATCACTAATATCAAAATCCGGAATTTCAGACAATTGATGGAGAATTAGACTTATGATTTCACCCTAAGCTTCATTCTGATTTCCAAACCTTTATTCCAATTCAACTCAATATCTCAGTTTATTAATCAAGAACACGAATGTAGTACTAGCCACCTCTCAATGCACTAATACCGTATTAACTTAAATCCACAATTAAAATAGAAACAAGTTAAACACCTAATTCAACCAACTCACTATATCTCTATGTGAACTAAAATTAAAGAAGGTTTAAGCTAAATTTCTCTATCTGATTACATGAGATGTCAAGCATATCTCTACCTTAACAATAATCAAGAATCTGCTATTCGCAAAATTCATGACACATACTATATTAACTAGGTCTAGATTTGAATATCCTCTCCCGATTCTATTCAAATCCACAAGGAATTGTTGATCAAGAAATTCATAAATTCACGCTCAAATTAACATAGATAAACTGAAAAAAAATTATTGAACTGGAAATCAAAGTTATCAAATCATAGTTTCACCCAAAGATCCATCACAAGCCTAATAAGTGAATTAGTTCATAACGAATGAATTAAAAACTGAATAATCTAATTAAAACATCCTTACAATTACAAATAAAAGACTAAAGAGAAGAATAATGATGAACACCCTACACGTAGCCTAGAATTGCAACCGTCATAAAAATCTCTTCAAATTACTCTTCCAAAGCTTTCACTTGAAAATCTGGAATTTTCCTCTGTATTATGCTTCTTGTGTTGTGTGAATTGTTGTTTTTTAACGTAATCTCCAGCTCTCCTTATGTTCTGGCTGAGGTCTCCCTTTCTTAGAGTCCAGGTGCCTAATAAAACCTCTAAAATCCATGTTGTAATAGTCTTCAAAAAGTAGCAGGAGTCTTCAGGTTTCGACACCCCCTGCCCGTGAAGGTGCAAGGCAATAATAGCTTTGCCGCCGTGGCATATCCTTCGCTAAAGGATTTTTTGTATTTCATGCATTTTTCCAACTTTGCTCCAAAAGACCGCCTTTCTTCACCACTTGCCTCCATGACCACCCTACACATAAAAGAACATGAAACAAGTGAAAACGAACACAAAACAAGAAGATAACTACGAATTTAAACTTGAAATGAACATCAATTCGTTTATATTAAATCCACTTATCAACATACTCATGATTATTAAGGAATATGTCAAAACATAATTCAGTATATACAAGATACTATGATGATCTCAAGTCCAAGGATCACTTGAACTACTATCACATTAGGAACTCCTATTGACAGACAAGTAAAAATCCATTAGGGTTCCCTTATTAGTCACGTTCACTGAACTTATTCTGCAATAAGCACCTACATACTTGCTTTAGTGTCTCCACATAAATGATCATGAGATCAATCATCCTCTTCAATGGAGCAATCATAGTATGTACTAATCTATCCAAAATCAGTAACCTCGCATTAGTAATCCATAAGATTAGGAACATTTTAGTATTGAGCTATCATAGAATTTAGATCTCATTAGCATGATCCACATCATGATTCTAAAAGAATTACTCAATAACTATAGGTTTATCTCATTTATTAATTTAACTAATTAACATGGATAAAGTAGCCTTTTATTGAATAAATTTTCTTATTAATAAATGAATAAGTTTACAAAGTAAATGCTTATTAAATCAAATGTAATTTGTTTGACGGCATACTACTTTCACATATATGATAGAAAGTAAATGAAACAATATATTTTTGAGTGGTTCGGAGTACAAATAACTCCTAGTGCACTCTTCTACTAAGGATGGGTCATAAAGACCAGATCACTAAGATCTATTACAACTGAATCACTTAAATTCCTTCGAGTCACTTAGTCTCGGCAATTTGGTCACACAGACCATGACATTTAGTCCTCTGAATCACTTAGATTCCTTCGAGTAACTTAGTCTTGGTATAATGGTCATTAAGACCAGGACACTTAGTCCTCTGAATAACAACTGAATGTTGATTGGTTGAGGTGTTGCTAAGCTTTGCAATGAGGCTTTGACTCGTTTAGGTACTTAGCATTTTTGAACAAGTTATCTGAATCATAAAATAGAGCTTTGAATATTTTGGCAGAGGTTCAGCTTTGTATTGTGTGATTTGTACTTGGATTTGAATCCTCATACTCCTTTTAAAAGACATCTGGATATTGTCTCGTTGGAGAGTTTCAGTTGGTGCATTTAATGCTCTACACTCTGATGTTCTCTAATGTTGATTGCTTGGACAAATACTAGGTTACTTTCAGCTCTTGCACGTCCCTTCAGTCTGCAGTCTCACCTACCTCGTTTAAGTGGTGTCACATTTTTAATCTAGCAGTTTAGACACACCACCACATAATCTTCTAATTTGAACTTGAAGATAGTGAGTAACATCTCGGATTCTTTGCCTTGAGACTCTCTAAAATTATCAGTCTAAAGACAGTTCTGACATGGCCCACAAACTTAGTTGAAGGTAACGTGATGAGGAACGTATTGTATGAGCTCTACGACCTGCTCTATGATCAGCTCTACAGTGTTCTGCTATCTGCTCTACGAATAAGTACTTCACGATGCTTGGGCAGACTTTGCAGACTACTCTACGAATAATTACTTCACGATGCCGAAGAAAGCTTTACGCTCTTGCTGTCTCTTTGTAGCTTTACTTTTTCTTAGTTATTGCTCTACGAAATCTAGGGGTTACTCTGCGAACACTATTTAATTATACAAAATGGCAGAATAATCTATTATTGTTTAACAATACTATACGATCGATTTAATCTTATTGCATATTCATTGAATCAACTCAAAGGATCAACCTAACAAGTTTAATCGTTTTATTTCTAAGCCCTTGTACATATATTTCTCAGATAAGGACTTTACAAAAGTTAATGAACGATTATACATTATAATCACATCATCAAATTTAAATATGCATGGCATAACGATTCCTAACATAATATGTACTCATGCTCTTAAAGGTGTAACAAGTTGGTGAATGCATTTACTCAACATTGTTGCATAATATGACTCTACGATCGTTTAGTCATGATGCTAGATTTTAATGGATGCTCTATTTTTTACTCTAAAAAATTATCTAGTAACTTGTAACAAGACATTTGTACAATCATAAACTTGCAACACAACTAGAAATGTTGAAAATAATAACAATAAGTTCTAAAAATCAAATCATATTGCATATTAATAACCACAGGTGTTGAAAAGTAAGGAAATTATCCAAAATTACATAGAGTTGAGGAAAATTGAAAGAAATATGTCATACATACATTAATAGAAGAATTCCAAAAACAAACCAATATAGTTTTGCATCCCCAAAAGAGACCTAAAAGACTTGGCTTTTTTAAAATCCACAAAAGAAAGTCATAATACACCAATACAACTTAGCTTACATAAACAATCTTCAATACCTTCAAATATATTAATCTACACATTTGTTTGCAATACAACGAAAATTAAAATCTATGAAATTACAAAAGTAATCCATAATTTCTTCTCTATTGAACTTTGATTGACAATCTGTTTCTTTAAAGTTTAGACTTGTCTTTGCATCACTAATGTATTTTTGTGCTTGGTTTCTTCATTTTCTTTTTCACCTTTACTCATCAATTGGTTGCCAACTTCCATATTTTTTATTTCTTCCATCAATCTCTCAACTTTTTCATTGTTTCTTTCAATTTTTTGCTTCAATCCCAAGCTCTTTCTATAAATGGTGGATCACACCATTTAAAGAACCTATAACATAATCTTTTATCCTGCCACATATTAACCCATTTATTACCTGTGATGCCCCCAAAATAGGTATACATCACCCATTCTGAGTCGCCAAATATATGGTACATAAATCAAATACAAACTTCTTTTATACAATACGACAACAGCGTAGCTTAGAGTTTTTACACGAATATTATCTCATAGACAGTATTCAAACTCAAATGAAGTCCTCATTACATTTATTATCACACTATTTCATAGAATAGTGAGGACTACTATAGCCACCATCTAGAACCGTCACTTTGTTCCCCAACTAGTCCTGGCTACGTTCTCATTTCATCAACTTTATCGCTGAGACTCAGCTTAATAAATAAACCACATCATCGAATCATCCCTGCACTACAGGCCAAGGATATTCATGTAATCATCAATGGTCATGATCATACCAACAACTGTCCATCAATGCACTACGGGCCAATGAGGACTTTTACCACATCATTTGTAACATTACGGTCATGATTATACTGAATAATCCCTGGTCATAATCATACCAATCAATAGTACATCTACGCACATAAGTCACAGATGAATTTTATCACAATATAAGCATGAGGATGATAACAATGATATAAGAATTCAATCAAACGAGATCAAGGATAAATATTAAAGACTTTAAATTTATCCAGAGTTTAAAAATATCCAAATTGTCAACATGATACTGCTTTGTGGAGTAAAATTCAAGAATAATATTCATGTATCAAAAATAATCTTGGACATAAAAGAAATCAATTTTTGTCGTGAATAGTACTTCGGGAATAGTATCTCGTGAGTAGTACCCTGGCATGAAAAATACCCCGAATACTTGAGTGAATAGTACTCGAGTGAATAGTAACCCATGAATAGTAACTCGGTATGAAAAATACCCTGAATCCTCGGGTGAATAATATTTGAGTGAATAGTAATAGAGTGAATAGCAACCTGTGAATAGTACCCCAGGTGAAAATATTGATATTTAATAAGAAAGTTCACATCAATATTGCAATGAAAAGATACTAGATGAAGCGCAAAACTCAAGGATATTCCACTAATTTCAGGAATTATATAAGCAATACTTACCACGGTAAGTTTAGATATAAGAATATGAAAAGAAATCATATACGAAACTACAAATGGATTTTCATTGTCACGCGGTAGTCCGCGTTGACAGATCATTTCCATAATTTAATAACAATTGAATACGAAGGGTTAATCACCAAGCATGCGGTAGTCCGCGTAGACAGGTTATTCCCACATAATAATAAAGAATGGAATAACGAAAAGATTTCACCATGCATGCGGTAATCCGCGTAGACAGGTTATTCTAACAGAATAATAAAGAATGAAATAACAACACTTATGAGTATTGAAAGAAAATAACTCTCTTCATGAATACAAAAGAAATAATACCCCTTACGAATACAACAAATAATATCTCTTACGAATAGTGAACGAAGATAATATTCCTTACGAATACGAAAAATAATATCGTAAGCGAATATGAAATAAATAACACCCCTTACCTTAGAAGAAAACTGGATACTGAAGTAGGGAAGTAGCAGAATACTCCTCTTTTTCTCTCTTATTTTCTCTCTATAGTTTCTCTCTGTATAGCTTTGTGAATAGGTAAGAAATAATGAAGGAATGAGCTTTTATTTATAGGAAAAAGGATTGAATAGTAACTAATTCATGAATGGCCCAGATTAATTTACTTTTAAACAGACGGTTCATATTGATTTATTATTAAAACTTAAAGCAACGGTCCATACTGATTTACTATTAAAACTTTAAACTAGCAATCTATATTGATTTACTATTATAACTTTCCACCAGCAGTCCATATTGATTTACTATTATATCTTTAACCAACGATCCATATTAATTGACTATTATAACTTCAACTAACGGTCTGAAAAATTAGCACATCCCCTCATGGAATAATAAGTCAAACTTATAACAAACACCTCATAACAAACCCCTCTATTTATATCAAAAATTTAATAAATATTTACCACAAATCACTTATCTTTAATAAACACATTTTTAATCTATTAACAATTATTCATCATTAATATTATAACTCACAATATTTAACAACCAGATCATTCTCATGAAAGAAGGAACTTTCCGATAAGGATTTCTCCATATTGGTGCGCAATTAGGTGACCAAACCTCTCCTCGACAGAACTTTCTAGACATCGTCAATATTGCAAATAATAATATGAATAACTTTGTCGTCTTAATTATTGATTTAATAATATAAAATATTATACAGATGATACTGTGACAATAATTGAATCAATAATATGAGAGATACTATGCAGCAATTACTGTAGCAATAATTGAATAAAACTGAGTGGCTTCTTACGTAAGTATCAATAATCAATATCGTGTGCTACTATGCAACCACGCGTATTACTGTACTTTTATCACCGGTAATCTAACAGTTAACGGTAAAACTTTCGCCGTTATTTTTATAAAAAGATATTTCTATCGTTTTCTAACTACGACAATACTTCCGTTTGTGGGGTCCATCAATGATTGTGCCGTCGTACGAATATTACTTGTTAAAAAAAATATTCCCCGACCAATCATATATTCCCCGACACAACGAATATTTTATATCAACTTGCTTACTTTTGTAAAATTTTCACATATCACCCTTAACTTTAATATTTTATCAATTTAACCATTTACTAAATAGATTAATAATTATAAGAAAATTGAATACATTTATTTCATAAAATTTGGGCTCTTACAATCTCCCCTCCTTATGAAATTTCACCCTCAAAATTTACGTACGTACCTGGTATATCGAAGAGATGAGGATACCTCGTCAGATTCTAACTCTAGAGGTAAAACCTTTGAGCGTAGAATATATTCATTCTTATCCAACATTTTAACAGGTATCTCCTCATACGTAAAATCTTTTTCTATCTCATCTAGTTCTAATTCAATAATGTGGTTCGGGTCGTCCAAATATTTACGTAACATAGATATATGAAAAATGTTATGAACACGAGACATACTTGGCGGTAAAGCGAGTCTATAGGCCACAGTTCCTACTTGATCGAGGATTTCGAATGGCCCAATTAAATCAAGGGTTGAGATTTACTCTCTTTGTCGATTCTAGCTTCTAGAATAACGCCCTCTTGAACCTTCTTCTTCACATTCATCAGCTCCGGGTGTGTAGCTTGAGCGACTTTAACTTTATCGATTAACGTCGATTCTACTCGTATTATTTGACATCATCATGTGGGTCCCTAGAGTCTTTAACTCTATCTCTATCATTTGTAAGTCATATGAAATGGGTCTTTGTGTTAACAATATCGCACTCGTAAACGCATACGATCTTCTACTCAATGCGTCAGCTACCACATTTTCTTTTCTAGGATAGTATTGAATCGTATTATCGTAATCTTCAATAGCTCGAGCCAACGTCTTCGGCGCATGTTACGTTCATTTTAGTTGAAGAAATATTTGAGGGTTTTAGAAATGGGTTTTGTACTGGGGTCAATACAAAATTCGATTTCACGCTCTGGGGTAGGCTAGGAAGTCTTCTGGGAATACATCAGGAAATTTATTAACGATAAAAACATCATTCAAAATTGTGACTCTCATCCAAGACTTGGATAGAACAGCACATTGATACCTATCAACTTGCCACCGTTATTCACGGCGTCTCGTATGGATGGTCTGGCTTCGGTGCATTCCAAAACTTTGAAGTTACCAGCAAAAGGCTTGGGGCTCTTTACTTATGGCTTGATATGACAGTAATTAACTTTAGTGGTTTGGTTACTTGAATTCATATAACAGGTTGGTTAGGAAGGCTAACAACCTTACGAATAGTATCAATTTTAGCATGATGAGTAGTTAACCAGTCGATTCCTAAAATCACATCAAAGGCAAGTATTTTTAAAGGGATAAGATCGACAGGTAATGTGAGGGTACCGATTTGAATCAAACAAGACTTATAAACAGTGGATGTAATGATGGTTTCTCCCAACGGAGTTTCAACAGACAAACCAAAGTCTAATTTCTCTGGAGTTAAATTTAAATGTTGAGCGCAAGTAGGAGAAATAAAAGAGTGGGTAGAACCGTATCGAATAAGGTATAGACTTCGTAAGTGTTTATGATTAACTTACCCGTGATAATTTTGTTCGGGTTCCTCGACAAACGCTCTCACTTAAACTACCAGCTTTGACTTCTCTGGGATAACATTTGGTGTCACCATCCCAACTAGACTTGGCTTCACTGCACGACAAAATTGAACTAAGTGACCTTCTTTTCCGCAATTGTAACACGCTTTGGACTACATCGTGCAGTTTGGACTGATGTGCCCTCCCTTCCGCATTTGAAGCATACGACTGGTAGTCATTTTTCTTCCTTAGAAACGGGTGATGGTGTTGCTATCGACATCTTCCCGTCATCGTTAAATCTTCTCTTCTTGAAATTTCCACTTGAATCATTTCTTCTATTATCTTGGCCATGATTACCACCGAAGTGGTTACCATTCTTGGCATGATAATTTTTTCCACGATGGTTATCATTGTTCCGATGGTCGTTGCCACTGGTATGATTATTATCGTGTTGTTGGTCATTACCTTTTGGTTGGGCTGACTTATTATCTCTCTCCAATAACTGAGCCCTATTCACCACATCTGAATATAAACAAATTTTATGAGAAATGAGGTATTGACGTATCTCAGGTTTCAAACCTCTTAGAAACATTCGCGTCATTCTCTCCTCATTATCAACCAAGTGGGACGCAAACCGGGACAACTCGGCAAACTTAACTTCGTACTGTGACACGGTCATATTATTTTGCTCCAACTTGATAAACTCTACCTCTTTCATGTGACGAATACTTTCGGGAAAGTACTTGTCGTTGAACAGTTCTTGGAACTACTCTCAAGACATCTTGAGTGCGGCAGGTTGAGTACGTTTTACAGATTCCCACCAGTAATCTGCCTCTTCACGAAACATAAAGGTGGCGAAGGAAACCTTTTGCTCCATTGAGAATTCCAAGACATCAAATATATTGGTGATCTGTTTTATCCACGTCTCCGCCTTAAGTGGTTCTGGCTTTCCCAAAAACTCCAATGGTCCTAGCTCCTTGAACTGCTTAGCGATGACCAGCCGTGAGTTGCCAGTGTTTCCACCTGTATTTTGAACAAGAGTCTCTTTCGTTTGGTTTTGCATAAATTCTATAAAACTTCTAAACATACCATTGTTCGTCATTTGGTCGGTGTTGTTGTTTACACGATGATTATTGCCTTCCTGATGCACATTATACTGGGTATTGATCGTTGGTGACTCAACGGTCTCATGTGCTTCATTGCTTATCTCAACATTTTCAGATGTCATTCTCAAACACTGTCACAAAACAAGGGTTAATTGACATGCCACATATTATCCCTATACTCTGACCGACCAATTAAATAACAAATAAACTTAGGTAGGTCATACTAGCGAAGGAATTACCTGTCTCTCCCCTCCTAGTTCTAGTCTCACATCTCAGCCAGGGATCATATCCCTAAGCTTTGATACTAACTGTGACGCCCCCAAAAATAGGTATACATCACCCATTCTGAGTCGCCAAATACAGGGTACATAAATCAAATACAAATTTCTTTTATACAATACGAAAACAGCATATCTTAGAGTTTTTACACGAATATTGTCTCATAGACAGTATTCAAACTCAAATAAAGTCCTCATTACATTTATTATCACACTATTTCATAGAATAGTGAGGACTACTATAACCACCATCTAGGACCATCACTCTGTTCCCCGACTAGTCCCGGCTATGTTCTTATTTCCTGAAGAAAACAATGGAAGTAAAAGGGTGAGCTTAACTAAATTGTCAACATGATACTGCTTTGTGGAGTAAAATTCAAGAATAATATTCATGTATCAAAAATAATCTTGGACAAAAAAAAATCGATTTTTGTCTTGAATAGTACCCCGTGAATAGTACTTCGGAAATAGTACATGTTAGTTCCCGGAGGCACAATAGTTATCTAGAAGGGGGGGTTGAATAGATATTTAAAAATCTTTTCCTTTTAACTTGTTAGTTAGATAATGATTAAAACTTTAGCAGAATTAATATTAGTTTTAATCTCCCTTAAGATAGTGAGTTTATGAGAGTGAGGCAGATATAGCAGTTATAACAGATATAGTGTGACACCCCCAAAATAGGTCCAATCCATCCAACCTATTCTGAGTCGCCAAATACATGGTACAAAAAACAACTACAACTTTATTACAACAATTGTCGTACAAAATACAACAACACATATGCTGTGAGTTTTGAAACAAATATATACCAACTGCAACTCTTATCCCAACCTTGGATAGCACGTCACAATGGCACCTTACATAAAGGTATAGTCAAAAATTGTTTTGGAAATTAAAACCTTTGGGAAGTGCTCAAGGAAACCTTCGTACATGGGAGGTCATGCGTTTAGGTTATGATAGATATCATATGTCCACAGAATTATCCTTGGTTGACCCAATAGACCCCAAAGAAAAATGAGAAGATTACTATCATGTTCTTTCCAATGGTGAGTCTTCTCTTAACATATAACTATCTCCACTGTCTCCAGTTGAAAATTATATTTCAAATAAACTCCAAGATCATATAGGTAGTGCTCGTAGATATACTGAGCAAGTGGATGTGCACAACCATGTCTTATGATAACACGAGGTTGTATGTCACTAGACATCTTGTATGATAGTGGCAAAACACCCTTCCAACGTTAAGTTTGCCTCACCCTATTTGATTCATCAAATATAACTACTAAATGATGTATAAAATACAACACACTTTTTATCTTTGTTTTAGGAGAACTTCCACCGCTAGAGACCACCGTTCTATTCCTTGTTACCCCATTTCAATTCCAACTACACTCTTATTACCTGAAAGGAATTGTGAAGCAAAAGGGTGAGCACAACTAGCCCAGTAAATAATATCATGACTAAAGATAAATAAATTATCAATAGCCTTCAACAGTAATAAATCATAGATTTAGAACATATGGTAGATGATAAAACTTTTCAACCATAGTTGTAGCGGAACGAGCAATCCATTAGAAGAGTCAAATAGACCATAAAGTCAATTATCTTCTCCATGTTAAAAGTCCACCAACAATGTTTTATCCCTATAACATCAATCAACAGTTCCTGTTCACAATCATGTGAATAACTCATAATCATAATTGTAGTTCTAAATTCCTCTTCGTACCCAGGACGAAGATAATTTTCATCACATGTCTTTACCTGAAACATCAAAGATCATGGTTATACCAAATCACAGTTCCTGTTCATAATCATACTAATAAATTCATCTTTGCACTACGGACCAAAGATATTCATCAACAGTTCATCTTTGCACTACAGGCCAAAGATATTCAACAACAGTTCATCTTTGCACTACGGGCCAAAGATATTCAACAATAGTTCATATTTGCACTACAGGCCAAAAATATTAATATCTCAAAAAAATATATAATCATTTCAGAATTTATATAAACAATAATTATAACCATGTTGATCAATTTACCTTTGCACTTAAGCTAAAGATATTCAATAATAAATTCAATGGTCATGATCATACCAATCAACGATTCAACTTTGCACTACTGGTCAAAGAGAACCCATAGTCATGATCATACCAATAATCTACCCATATTTACACTCAAGTCAAAGAGAAATTTCTTCACCGGTATTATAAAAATGTTATATATGATAATAAAAACAATATGATCAAAACATGGATTTAATTTCAAGAGTAAGATTCATAAATCAATGATAATTTGGTCAGAAAAAGAAACCAATTTTGTCGTGAATAGTACCCCGTGAATAGTAACTCGTGAATAGTAACTCATGAATAGTAATTCATGAATAGTAACCCCCACATGAAAAAGTTAGAAATTCCACAATAAAATCCATACCAATATTTCGGTATAATGATATTGAAAGAATAACATTTCTTAAACATATAAATAATTTATTTTAATTGTTTACACTTTACTAAATAATGCATTTAATCATCCTAAAATGCCAAATTCATAAGATTTCATCACCAATAACCAAAACCCTCATTACAAATCTGCATATACCTCATATAGGATTCTCAAGCTATAAAATCCTATTTTCCAATTTTCTTATTTCACATAACATATTTAATTCATTTACTCATAACTAGTCCATTTTCATAAAAAATACCAAATCAGTCCCACAAAATTTTCTTTCCTGGGATTTAGCAGAATATAGTCTCATATTGAACATATATTTTTCTCATAATTTTTAAAATTCATTTACTATTTTTCATATGGCCAAAACAGTCGAATATTTAGAAATTTATCATAAACTGTACTTTTGTCCAAAAATTCCGAAATTTACATAGTATACTTCTATTATATACATGTACTCTCAATAAAAATTTCACCAATTTTGGAGTTAACCATAAGGAGTTATAAGGGTTTACTTTTAAAATAGTCTTTTTCCATAAAATTCATAACTCCTAATCTATACATCCAAAAATCACCATTTTTGGACACAATCTAGAAAACTCATCATATTATCATTTCAAAGTTTTCCAAAATTTTTGAGGGTCGAAAAAATTATGAAACTGAAAAACATAATAACCCTTACAATCTCTTACCTCAAAATAACAGTACTTCTGATCGGAATATCGGTATAAGGCTGGAGGAAACTTGCACTGATAAATAGAAACTCACAAAGTATTTAAATACTCACAAAATACGCTCGATAATATAGAGAGATAATGCTTATGTTTCTGGTGTGATTTTCAATTCTAACTTAGCCCTCTATTTATAGGAAAATGTTAGCACGCCGAAGCAGACTTGACCTGCTACCTGATGGCTTTACCGCTACTATTGCCACCCACCACATTTGAAATTCAATTTGAGCACATTTCTCACCAACCAAAAGTGGGGCCCACCAATTCTAGAATTTTCCACCAAAATGATAAATTCTGAAACTTTAACAATTTCTGAACCAGTCACCTCTTAAAATTTATAACAAATCATACGTTCATTTTTAACGGTTCAAAATTTGTGGACATATATTCAACTTATATATGTATAACATATCCAAAAATCACAACGATCCAACGGTCGGATTAAAATTATAACTCACGCAGTATGGCTTTAAGAACACCAATTTGATCTTTTAATACCTCCGATCCGACAAAATACTGATAAAACACCTCAAAATTAATTCCTTCATTTATAACCACATAAATAAATCCATCATTTATATCAACATCAAATAAATATTTCCTTATCATATAAATCAATAATTAATTATTCACAAATAATATCACAGAATCACAATAATGGCAATTTAGGCGGTTCCGGGAAAGAGGGGCTTTAGATAAAGATTTCTCCTTCTTGGTAGCAATTAGATGACCAAACCTCTCCTTGACAGAACTTTCTAGACATTGCCAATAATGCTATCTAATAATATTATTCAAATAATATGAATTATTGATCTGATAATGGGAAATACGGTGCAGTGACAATTATTAAAACAACAATAATATAAAATATCAACGCAGCAATTATTGAATCAATAAAATAAAATATTGAGCAGTAATTACTGTAACAATTATTGAGTAGTGCCTTCTTACTTAAGAATCAATAATTCAAAATATCATGCAAAACTGGGTATGTCAACGTGCAACCACCCGACATCGTATTTTAACCACCAAGTAATCCAACAGTGTTAACGGTAACAACTACATCGTTATTTATAAAAACTCAAACTTGTCATTTTCTTCATCCGATAGTTATTCTGTTATGGGTCCCACAAATGGCTGCGCCGTCGTACGAATATTCTCCGACAACAAGAATATTCCACGACCAAATGAATATTCCCCGATAACAATAAGTATTTTATAGCCACTTGCTTATTTTGAAAAAATTTCACATATCACCCTTAACTTTAACCTTTTATCAATTTAACCATTACTGAATAGAAAAATTGAATACTTTTATTTCATAAAATTTAGGGTCTTACATATAGCAGTTATAGTAAGAATGTAAGAGACACGGTCGTTTTAAGTGGTTCAGAGCACTTAAAGCTCCTAGTCCACTCTTCTACTTCTCGAGTAGGAAATCCACTAATGATGTCTTTTACACTTTCTGAATCACTTAGATTCCTTCTAGACCAGCAGTCTAGGAACTTCTTAGTTCACTCTTGAACTCTTCAAGTCCAGCAGACTTGACTCTCTTACAGTTCACTTAGAACTCTTCAAGTCCTTCTAACTTAGAACTTTTTCTTTCAGTTGATTGGTAGATGTTGAGTTCTTGATGGTTGCTACTCAGTTGCTGTTTAAGCACTTGTTCGAAAGAACTGAGTAGCTGAGCAAGCTTTCCTTTTTCTCAGATCATAGAGTTGAGCGTTGAGAGTTCTTGTACGTTTTTTTTCAATGCTTGCTTACTTCTCTCATCTGCTTGATTTGTATATATGTTATCTTGAAAAATATCCTTTGGATCCATCCATTGAAGCATTAAATGCGTTTGACTTTTCTGTTCTTTAATGGAGACTTTTCTGCACATCTTTTAAATTGCATTCTGGCCCAGTGACACAACAGACTTCTTTCTCACCTAACACCTGAAAAGGTGTTTTCCCCCTTACCAATGGTACTTTCCTTAGCTTCTTCAATACGCTTCTTTGTTGCATACTAAGGATATCTCTTATGTCTTTGGGACTGGTGAGTACTACAATGTTTAGAATCCATTCCTCATATGTTGGAGTTTATCTCCACATAAAGCGTGAGGCTTGATGCTTCTAACACAAGACAAATGATACTCTACGATTCAGATCGCGGTACTCTACGATTCAGATCGTGGTACTCTACGATTCAGATCGTGGTGACTTGTCGCCTTGGTGCTTGGTCTGATGCTATCAGCCGAGAGCACTATGATTTCTCTTAAATACTTGCACACTACGATCTTCGCTTGCTTGATTTGTAAACTCTACGTTTTCGAAAGCACACTACGATCTCTTAGTTGGCTCGACAAACATTGGGACCACTCTACGATTTCCAAAGATGCCCTTCAAGGCAGGCACACTACGATTCTTGTAGCTCCACGTTTTTGCCTTGACTTCTGCAATCTTGATCAGATTGATGAATTATGAATTCTCCGAAGCCTATCTATTACATCTCAAGATCAACCTAACAGCTTTGATCTTTCTATCTATACATTCATTTCCAGAATAATACACATTAAGAGCTTAGATCAACCTAACAAATTTGATCTATCACTAAGTCCTTGTACATATATTCCTTGAAGGACTTTACAAATAATCATGAGCATTTATATTTAAACATTAAATCAACATATGCATTCTCCCAACAGTACCCCGTGAATAGTACCCCGACATGAAAAATGCCTCGAATACTCGAGTGAATAGTACCCAAGTAAATAGTAACCCGTGAATAATAACCCATGAATAGTAACCCATTAATAGTAACTCAATATGAAAAGTACCCCGAATCCTCGGGTGAATAGTAACTGAGTAAATAGTAACGTGAAAGTGAATAATACCGGGTGAAAATATTTATATTTAATAAGAAAGTTCGGACCAATATTCAATAAAACGATCTTTGGATAAAGCGCAAAAACTCAAGGATATTCCACTAATTTCAAGAATTATAGAAGCAATACTTACTACTACGGTAAGTTTAGATTTAAGAATATGAAAAGAAATAATATACGGGCTGCAAATAGATTTTCAACTTTGTCATGCGGTAGTCGCGTGAGACAAATTATTTCCACAATTTAATAACAATTGAATATGAAGGGTTATTCACGTGCATGCGGTAGTCAGCGTGAGCGGAGTTATTCTACGAATAATAAAGAATGGAATAACGAAAAGATTTCACCCATAAATGCGATGAGTCTGCGTAGAGCAAAGGTTATTCTAACAGAATAATAAAGAATGGAATAACAACCCTTACGAGTATTGAAAAAAAAAACTCTCTTCATGAATACGAAAGAAATAATACCCCTTACGAATACAATAAAAAATATCACTTATGAATAGTGAACGAAGATAATATTCCTTACGAATACGAAAAATAATATCGTAAGCGAATAAGAAATAAATAACACCCCTTACCTTAGAAAAATACTGGATACTGAAGTAGGGTATTAGCAGAATACTCAACGTTTAGAATCCATTCCTCATATTTTGGAGTTTGTCTCCACATAAAGCGTGAGGCTTAATGCTTCTGACACAAGACAGATGATACTCTACGATTCAGATCATGGTACTCTACGATTCAGATCGTGTTACTCTACGATTCAGATCGTGGTGACTTGTCGCCTTGGTGCTTGGTCTGATGCTATCAGCCAAGAGCACTACGATTTCTCTTAAATACTTGCACACTACGATCTTCGCTTGCTTGATTTGTAAACTCTACGTTTTCGAGAGCACACTACGATCTCTGAGTTGGCTCGGCAAACGTTGGGACCACTCTACGATTTCCGAAGATGCCCTTCAAGGCAGGCACACTACGATTCTTGTAGCTCCACGTTTTTGCCTTGACTTCTGCAATCTTGATCAGATTGATGCATTACGAATTCTTCGAAGCCTATCTATTACATCTCAAGATCAACCTAATAGCTTTGATCTTTCTATCTATACATTCATTTCCAGAATGATACACATTAAGAGCTTAGATCAACCTAACAAATTTGATTTATCTCTAAGTTCTTGTACATATATTCCTTGAAGGACTTTACAAATAATCATGAGCATTTATATTTAAACATCAAATCAACATATGCATTCTCCCAACAGTACCCCGTGAATAGTACCCCGACATGAAAAATGCCTCGAATACTCGAGTGAATAGTACCCGAGTTAATAGGAACTCGTGAATAGTAACCCATGAATAGTAACCCGTTAATAGTGAATCCTCGGGTGAATAGTAACCGAGTGAATAATAACCCGTAAATAGTATCCCGGGTGAAAATATTTATATTTAATAAGAAAGTTCATATCAATATTCCAATGAAACGATACTGGATAAAGCGCAAAACTCAAGGATATTCCACTAATTTTAGGAATTATAGAAGCAATACTTACCACGGTAAGTTTAGATTTAAGAATATGGAAAGAAATAATATACGAAACTGCAAATAGATTTTCATTGTCATGCGGTAGTCCACGTAGACAGATCATTTCCACAATTTAATAACAATTGAATACGAAGGGTTATTCACCAGGCATGCGGTAGTCCGCGTAGACAGGTTATTCCCATAGAATAATAAAGAATGGAATAACGAAAAGATTTCACCATGCATGCAGTAGTCTGTGTAGACAGGTTATTCTAACAGAATAATAAAGAATGGAATAACAACCCTTACGAGTATTTAAAGAAAATAATTCTCTTCATGAATACGAAAGAAATAATACCCCTTACGAATACAATAAATAATATCCCTTACGAATAGTGAACGAAGATAATATTCCTTACGAATACGAAAAATAATATTGTAAGCGAATATGAAATAAATAACACCCCTTACCTTAGAAAAAGACTGGATACTGAAGTAGGGTAGTAGCAGAATACTCATCTTCTTTCTCTCTTATTTTCTCTCTATAGTTTCTCTCTGTATAGCTTTGTGAGTTGGTAAAAAATAATGAAGGACTGAGCTTTTATTTATAGGAAAAAAGGACTGAATAGTAACTAATTCATGAACGGCCCAGATTAATTTACTTTTAAACGGACGGTCCATATTGATTTACTATTAAAACTTAAAGCAACGGTACATACTAATTTACTATTAAAACTTTAAACCAGCAATCCATATTGATTTACTATTATAACTTTCCACTAGCAGTCCATATTGATTTACTATTATATCTTTAACCAACAATCCATATTAATTGACTATTATAACTTCAACTAACGGTCTGAAAAATTAGCACATCCCCTCATGGAATAATAAGTCAAACTTATAACAAACACCTCATAACAAACCCCTCTATTTATATCAAAAATTTAATAAATATTTACCACAAATCACTTATCATTAATAAACACATTTTTAATCTATTAACAATTATTCATCATTAATATTATAACTCACAATATTTAACAACCAGATCATTCTCATGAAAGAATGAACTTTCCGATAAGGATTTCTCCATATTGGTGCGCAATTAGGTGACCAAACCTCTCCTCGACAGAACTTTCTAGACATCGTCAATATTGCAAATAATAATATGAATAACTTTGTCGTCTTAATTATTGATTTAATAATATAAAATATTATCTGAGATGATCTTGTGACAATAATTGAATCAATAATATGAGAGATCTTATCGTGAATTCTTTGTAGCAATAATTGAATAAAACCGAGTGGCTTTTACGTAAGTATCAATAATCAATATCGTGTGCTCTTATGCAACCACGCCGTATTCTTGTACTTTTATCATAGGTAATCTAACGAGTTAACGGTAAAACTTTTCGTAGTTATTTTTATAAAAGATATTTACGCGTTTTCTAACTACTGACCAATACTTCCATTTGTAGGTCCAATTAAAGATTGTAATCGTCGTCACGAATATTCCCACGTTAAAACAAATATTAAGACCAATCGAATATTCCAACTACAATAAATATTTTATATCAACTTGCTTACTTTTGTAAAATTTTCACATATCACCCTTAACTTTAACCTTTTATCAATTTAACCATTTACTAAATAGAATAATAATTATAAAAAAATTGAATACTTTTATTTCATAAAATTCAGTGTCTTACATTATCCACAATTACAGAGCAAACAAAAAGGCTTCTAGCAAAACCCAAAAAGAAAAGGGAGAAAGAAATTAGAAGAAAGAATAAAGAAATTAGAAGAACGAATCTTGAAACGAGAACAAACGATGAACTTTCTTCTCGGATTACCAGTTCCCTCTTTCCATACTACCCACACCAGCGTGACTAAACCACATCGGCATGTCATCGGCACGGTTAAGGTTAGGATATGCAAAATAAACGCTTGTTGTTTTGGGGTCAAGAAAATGTAAAATCCCCACCTTTTATCTTATTATTGGTTTGTGCCCTTAAAGTCAAATTAAAGATTAAAAAAATGTATAAAAAAATAAAATTTATGAATTACTAAAGTAAGTAGAATTTGGACATATCTATTTTCTCTAACAATCATCACAGTTTATAATTGACATAATAAATAAATAAATAAAACTAAGCAGGATGTGCACCATGTGAATGCAGGAATTAGTTTTCTAACTAACAATTAAAACTAAGAATAAAAATAAAACTGAACTTTTATATTTTTTTTATTTTTTAATATTAAAGATGCAAAATACTAGAAATAGAACAACAAAATGTGAAATAAACGCTTGTTGTTTTGGGGTCATCGACACGGTTAAGGTTAGGATATGTAAAATAAACTTTTGTTGTTTTGGGGTCAAGAAAATGTGAAATCTCTACCTTTTATCTTATTATTAGTTTGTGTCCTTAAAGTCAAATTAAAGATAAAAAAAAATGTATTAAAAAATAAAATTTATGAATTACTAAAGTAAGTAGAATTTGGACATATCTATTTTCTCTATCATTCATCACAGTTTATAATTGACATAATAAATAATTAAATAAAACTAAGCAGGATGCGCACAATGTGAATGCAAGAATTAGTTTTCTAACTAACA
This sequence comes from Panax quinquefolius, assembly GCA_020205615.1. NCBI lineage: Eukaryota > Viridiplantae > Streptophyta > Magnoliopsida > Apiales > Araliaceae > Panax > Panax quinquefolius. Next base: position 32,899,766 of record CM035166.1, read on the forward strand.
ATTAAAACTAAGAATAAAAATAAAACTGAACTGTTATATTTTTTTATTTTTAATATTAAAGATGCAAAATACTAGAAATAGAACAACAAAATATTTGTCTTTTCGCACCTTTAATCTGTTTCGATTCCTGCAAAATAATAAATAAATAAATTATTAGAGCTAACAAACTAATTCCAAGAAAAAAATTAAAGGAATAAAAAAAATTAATTTTATTCCCCAGCAAAAGCGTCGAAAATTTGATGTAATAAAAATATGTATTAGAAGTACAAAATATCATACTCCTTCCGTCCCAGGATAAAAGTCCTTATTACTATTTTGGGTAGTCCCATGTTAAATGTCCACTTTTCTTTAATAACCAAATTTTTACATATTTTTTTCTATTATGCCCATAACATTAAATATCTCATACTTTTCTTATTCAAATTCTCTCTCCATATTTAATGACATTATTATGGGCAATTTTGTTATTTTATTTCTCTTCTTAATATGCGTGAAAAGTCCACCAAGACTTTTATCCTGGGACTGAGGGAGTATGATTTACCTGGAATACTTTCACACATAATCCTACAAATCTATCTAATAAAATACAAATGATTTTGAATTTCCCATTCACTCAATAAATCATCTAGGCCGTCCAAAATTTAGAATAAATCTCACAGTCCATACAGTGCTGGAGGCACGGAACACAGCTAGTACTTATTAATATGCTACTATCTCCGTCACCTCTGAGATATATTTTACTCCCTTCGTCCTATGATAAGTCTTTATTACTATTTTGGGTAGTCTTATGTTAAATGTCTATTTTTCTTTAATAACCAAACTTTTACACATAATTTCCTATTATATCCGTAACATTAAATATCTCATATTTTTCTTATTCTAATTTTCTCCATATTTAATGATATTATTATGGACAATTTTGTCATTTCATTCATCTTCTTAATATGCGTGAAAAATCCATCAGGACTTTTATCTTGAGACGGAGGAAGTATTAAAGAACTAACGATTACAGGTGGAACTACATAAACTAGATTAATTTTAAAATATCATTAGTATTTATTCCAGACGAATTAGAAATAAAGTTGGATAATTTAATTAACTACAATTGGAACACTAATTAAACTAACTAGAAGATAAAAATTAATAATAAAAAAATAATTTAAGAATCCAAATTCACTAAACAATAAATATAACAAGTAATTCAATTTCTTTGTTTTGTAACTCAAGTTATGCCACTGATTTGGTATACATTCAAAAAATAAATCAATTAATTCCAAATAAAAATTAACTACAGTTTTAATTTCATTTCCTTTTATGTAGTAAATTTATAAATAATATGAGCAATCATAGACTATTAAAATTCATAAATTAACAATAATATATTAGAACATCTTAATTAATTTAAAAGTTACATAGAAATAATAAACAAAGATATTTCAATAAAAAAAATATGAAGACAATCAATTAAATATTAGAACACAAATAATAGAAAATATATAATAGAAAATATGAAGAATTTAGTTACACATAAAAATAAATAGAATAACTAAGATAAAGAAGTTGAAGATTAAACATATAATAAGAAAACTCCCTTTATAAAAGATCCTTCAACAAACTTAAAGTGAAGAACTAATTTACTCCAACTCCAACTCCAACTCCAACTCCAACTCCAAAGATTAATAAATAATTCTCATCCTCCAAAATAAAAAGAAAACCCTATTTGTAGAGGCAAATTATTTATAACCTAATATAGGTATAACGAACTTGGTCAATTTTTTTCAACATTCTAGATAAAAGTAAACTTTTATCTTCATATTCCAAATATTCATTTCTTGCACATCTCTTTATTAGAGTTCAAGCTTCTAAAACTACTTTTTCAACTCAACTTCATCTATTTATTTAAATCCTGCAAAACAAAATACAATTAATTAATTAATAACAAAATATTAAAATGAACAAAAAATAGGAAATTAAAATTTATGAACTATGAAATTAACAGCTTGGTTGGCAGGTCTAAAACACGCTATATTTTTATGCTAGAAATCTGGTCTGGCCTTTCTTGGTTAGAATAGGGTATAAGCCTGATCAACAATCCAGGCCAGCAAAGCCCGAACCAGGCCAAGCCCAACAACCTGAACGGGCATGCCTTATAAGCATGAATATGATAAACTCCAAGGAAATTTTTGACCTTATGGCTTATATATATAACCAAGTAAAAGCCAAAAATAACTTATGTCGCCGCAACCCACATAGTGCTCCAAGTATTCAATAGAAGTTCCGTCTACAAAAATCAAATATCAAAATAAAGCATATAAAAATATTTCAATCATCGCATTTAAGGCTCTAACAGTGAGCAAGTCATCACTTCCCGTTTATCGGTTTCAAAACCTCTTAACCCTCAAAATCTATCAGATGTCACTCGAAAAAGGTGTCTTGTAGCTCTCTACCATTTCCATCTTGAATGAGATTAAATTGAATTGAAACAGTTAAAATTCCAACTACCATATATCCATAGTTGCATCCATCAATCAAACTAAACCATATTTTTCTTGTTCCTGAAGTTTTCCTTCAATGATGCAAACTTCTTCCTGCATTGATTTACAGTTTTACCAGGAACTGCCGTTGCTACTCGCTCCCAACGCTGGCTAGTTTCCTTAGGGAACGTTTTTAGAGCTTGAACCAGTGCCCTTTCCTGAACAGCAGACCAAACGTCTTGGTCTGAACTCGAAGAAAGCCCATTTGCAGCAACTACCTCATCTGAATTTTGAGGACTATCCATTTGACTGGAAGAGTTGTTTGAGTTTTCAATCTTTGCAGCATTTTGTTTGGGTCCAGTACTTGTAGATTCCCCCACTACTTCTTCTCTGGTTGTGAGAGGAGATGCAATGGACTGTGCTGGTTTTCTCTTCTCAAGGAATGAGTCAAATGCTTTAGAAGAATCAGGCTTCTGGAGAAGAACAGTTTTAGTTGCCTTCAGAATCTCCTCAATCGATCTTCCGGTACCAATGTATTCCGAAACAACCTCCCACCTCCGAGATGTTCCTTTAGGATATTTCTGCATACCTTTTCTCAAGAGCTCAATCTCTTCTTTGCTCCATGGTTTCTCTCTTTTCTCATAGATACTTGCTGGAATTTTTCCAGCAACCTTCACCGAACCATTTTGCAGAGGTCGCTGCTTCTCTTGTTTATCATCATGATTACATGCAAGCTCTGCTTTAAGAAGCTCTGCTCGTCCTAGCCCCTCTTTTCCCTCAATCTTGTTACATAAGTTCCTTAACTTCTCAACGTCAAGCGACGTACATAGGCCTTCCACATCATCCTCACAAAGGTCAAGAAAATGTTGAGACAAAACAGAAGCTGAAAGTGTTCGAAGACGAGTTCGTTCTTTACGTAATAGCTTCTTTTCTTTTTCTTTCACCTTCTTCTGATACAAAGCCGTTTCAGCAGCTTGCTTTTCCTCTTCCTCTTTTTTACGCCGCTCCTCCTCAGCAGCCCTAGCAACTTCTTCCTCCTGCAATTTCATAGCCAAATATTTTGCCTCTTTCTTCCTCTGCTTTTCAGCTTTCTCTTGTTCCTTTCTCCTCAAAATTCTTGGGTCCCTTTTATAGGCATTGTCAATGAGAACACGTACCCGCGCATATTCCTCCTTCCTAGCCTTCTCTGTAAGCTTTGTGTTCTGCCTTTCCATCCACCTCTTATGGTCACGAGATTCAGCTTGCTCAAGATCAAACTCATCAGCATGCGGGAACTCCCTCCAGCTTTTAAAGGAGTACCAAAAATTATAGAAATTATCCACTTCTTTAAGCGGAGTACTTTCATCTCCTAAAGGTGGGACAGGTTGGTTAACTGACCAGCGCCCATTCCTTGTAAAAGCGGGTGTAAACACCTTAAAGAAATCATGTGGGGCACAGTCTGTAGGGATTTCATCATCAAACTCATCTGTGGAGTCATAAATTCTTCTCCTAATAGGGTCAATTAACAACTCATATGCTTCTTGTATGGACTTGAAGTGGTTCTCTATTTCATCTTTCTTTGCTAGTTTTGCAGCTTCAGTTTCCTCGGTAAGAAGAAGAGCAGCCTGTTTGTCTGGATGATATTTTAAAGCAGTCTCACGGTAACTCTTTCTAATCTGCTCCTCAGTTGCAAGATACCTTAAGTGGCCCAATCCTAACAATGCATAATGATCTTGTTGGTTCCCTCCAGCACCAGATTTTTTTTTACCTTTGCTGCTATATGTATCTGAGGATTGAAAAGATTCATGCCCCTTGTCATTAGGCACATTCTGATTCTCATAATCAACATCTTCTTCTTTAAAAAAACCAAGAAGCTTTTGAGCAGCTGAGTGGTAAGCATGTCCAGCAGGTTCGAAGTAAAGAGCCTTGACTGGAAGACAGTTCGATGAAACATAGATTGGCTTTCCATCTACGATCTCTTGAGAGTAAGTAATTAACAGAATACTTGACTGTGAAGGCATAATTTAAAGGAGAAAAAAACCAACAAAGTGAGATATAGATATCAATATTCCCCAGCAGCTTCAGTATAGCACTCACTGGGCTGGATCTGAAATGTTCAGATAAGATTTCGTTAGAAACATGTGCATGGATAGTTAAAATAGTATAACAATAAAGTACTCATATGGAACAAAACATCACAAATACACAATTAAATCCAACACTTAACCATTCCGCAAAGAAATACTCCCTCCATTCCAAAACAATGATCATTATTGCCTTTCTGAAGTCAACTTAATACATTTTCAAACTCAAAAATGACATAAATTCCTTTAATTTTAGACAATACAATGATGAATATTGTAAACAACATAAAAGTATTAGTGTATTACTCATTGTAAAATCTATTGGTTATAATTTTTGATAAATCATTTCACTTTTGAGATTAAAAATGTCTCAAATTGACTTTCAAAATCAATAATTATCTTATAATTTGGAACGGAAGAAGTACACCATTTCAAGTAATGGATCATGGATGTACATGTAAATAAGTTGGGAATCAGTAAATCACTTTGTATTGCTTGAAAAATCAAAGAAACCAGAATTTTTTGTTTACATAACATGGTAAATAGTGATAACCAAATAGACTGTAAGGTGCTATTCTAATAAAACCGAAATTAAGTATTGTAAACTTAATGCTAATTATTAGTGTAACCTTTAAGTTTCTGAATGTTTGGATCTACAAACATTCAGCATTGTACAAAAGTGTTTTACTGCATGATGTCATTTGACATGTAAGGATATGGATGCCGAACAAACAAAGAAGAATAATGAAAATTGCAGAATTTATTTGTTAATTATTTTGTAATATTATTATTTAAGGATAAGTTTTTATAATATCGTAGGTATTGTAAATCTTTTAATTACAGTAGGTAGTAATTGGACTGTAGGTTTGTTAGGTTGTTCCAGATAATTACTTTTTCTAAGTACAGATCTTAGTTTAGGTAACTAGAGTATTAAGTTGAGTTAGTTTACTTTAAAAAAAACATTTATCCCAACTAGTATAGGATAAAAGCATTGATATCACTTATCAAGGCATCACCTAGTCATCCAGGTGGTAAGCTATTGGCATGGATATACCCTAGTGAAGGACTCTAAGGCGTAGGTATCAATTGCACTAAACGACTTAATATGTTATACACGCCTAGCCGGGGTCATTATTGCCTCGGCATGTAGGCGCATGACCACAGCCTCGTCTCGCCTTAACACCTTGACAATTATGGATAAAAGGCATGGTTGAGTAACTATGATTTATTTATTTGGGTCCACAGATGCATGTAATGAGGTAGCATACATCCAAGGCAGAGTTGGTCAAAAGTCCAACCGTCAACACTATAATTCCTTTTCCAATATTTATATTTTAGTTTGGAGTGTAACTTGTATTTTAGTCTTTAATTAATAGGATGTTTCTCTTACCTTTATACTAGTGTAATAGTTTTAGTTGGTCCCAAGAATACATGGTCTAAAATTCTTAGGTTCTCTTCTGTTCATTATTGGAGTTACTCTTTATACAAAAGTTGCTCTTCACATCGGGGCAGTTATTCATCGAACAAAGAGTTGATCAAAGGAAAAAGAGTACATCCAACGGAAAACAGAGTTGGTCAAAAGTCCAACCTAAAAGAATAAGTGAAAAATATGGTTGTCTTTAACATATATTCAATGGAAGTAATAGGAGACTTGGGTTGCTTGTTTTTTTAAAAAATCTAGACTATATATGCCCAGAGTTTTGCACTACAAACTTTGAAATGTGTCACTTGCACCCAATCGTTTGTTTTTTAAAACTAAAAACACCATCCAAACTTCCAACCACAATCAATGACCAATTGTTCCAAACTCCAAAGTCATCCCACTTACTTAAGAATGTTAATAGTTTAATTTAACCCATTGTTCTAAATGGGGTGACTGGAACATCATCTCAGTTTAAGGTTCGACGATGGGTGATGGCTCTTTTTAATATCTTTTCATTATTCCCCATTATCGAACATGAAAAACTTGAGTAAAAGTTTTTCCTAGTGAAAGGGAGAATGATGCAAAACAGACCAAGAAAGCTGATTCGAATTTAGAAGAGATTATTTGTTAATTATTTTATATTATTTTTTAAGTTAAAATTAATTGTAATCATTTTAGATGGTGCAAATTCTTTAATTAGAGTAGGTATATTAGGAGTCTAACTTATTAGTTAGGTTGCTTAAGTATTTTAGTCATCTACTTTCCTAAGTATAAATTATTATGCACTAAAGTTAATTTTTGAATACTGTACTCATCTTAGTAGTATACTAGCATTAGAATTTCAGTTAGTGTGATATTTTATATAAATAAGTAATAAAGTATTGTAATCCCAACAACATAATAGGTTTCTCCCACTTTTACCCTTTTTTCTTCCACCATTAGCATCAAATATTGTCCTCAAAATCCTTGTAGCTTCTTGAAATTATTTTATTTTACTTTCTATACCTTATTTTGGCTACGTTATGCCAATTTATTCCTTATTTTGCCTGATGATAAAAAAAGCACATAATTTAAAATTTTAAAATGTGATTTTCCTATCTACACAAAGAACACACCTCCAACATGGATTCGTCAGACCAAACCTATATTGGATACACATCCCCACTACAGCAAAAGGGTTTGTAAAATATACAACCAGCAATCACCAGGGAGTTGCAAAGAACATTCCTGAAGTGCCTATGACATTTCGTTGTGCACTTCTAAAAAATGACAACTGAAGTTACAAATATGCATAGTTGTCAAATTGTGTATTGTATCGAGAATCGAAAACCCTCGAATCGTGTTTCATGTATCGTATCGCGAATTGCATCGTGCGATACAGAAATAATATTAATTATATTTACACACATTAAGAACACAATTATGACTTAAATTCATAATAATATATACATATAGTCGCACAAAGATGTCAAATCCTCAATATTTTAAGTTGTCAAATACTTTTTTCATTTAAGACTAATGAATTACAAATTAATTATAATATTAACACAAATAATAATATGTAATTAACAAAAAAAAAGAAGAGTAAATCATTAAATTCAAAACTCAAAAGTAATAAAATATATTTAACAAAAAGAGAAGTAATAATATACTTTATTACTATTTAATTGAACTACATAAGTCAGTATAACTTTTTACATATTAGTATCATATAATATTACATAATATATTCCAATATATTCATATAGCAGAGTACCGTATAAGTTATATAGTATAATAGTACTAATACGCAAATCAAAAGATAATATATACTTGTTGACAAAGATAAGAAAGATGCAGAGTGTTCGTCAAAGGAAATGTACAAAGCTCGCTAGGTCAATGACGAAGAAGACAATTGAACTCGCCAATCAACTAGCAACTAGCCACTAGCCTCAACTCTAAAGAGTCAAGTCGGTTACTGTTGTCAGTCTTGGGTCTATTGAAGTTCTAGTACGATCACCACAAATAGGGCTAGAAAAGCTATGGAAATTGCAATGGGTGGCCTACGGAAACTAAGAGCCTTCCTATACTGAAAGGTAAACAATTATCTGCATATTTGAACTTTTTATTTAACGACCCAAATTTTCTTTTTTAATCGCTGAAGTATCGGTGTATCGCAGGATACATACGATTCATGTACGATACGGGGTTGATACATATGATTCCCATACAATTATGTATCGTTTTCTCTCTGAATCGAGTATTATATGAATCGTGTATCGTACTATTTTTAACAACTATGCAAATATGTTATAACTTGTATATCAATTAAAATTGAATAACTTCGGTAAGTGAAGGATATCAAATATAATCGAAATAATACAATTTTGACTCTACTTGCCTATAGTCAAATGACGACATTCAAATAATGCAATTTTGACTCTACTAGTCCTATTGTCAAATGACCAATGGCTTTAATGGGAACTGTTACCAATTGGAGTTAGCCTTACATTTGCCAGCTCAGCTTTGTTATTTGTTTTATCTCTTTTACTTACATAGCTCTCACATGCTCTCCTCGTGTTAGAGATAATCTTGTAATGCATCAGATGTAGGTTTCCCTGGTATAAAAGGGGTAATTGAAGTTCAGATGGAGTATGTGATAAATGGAATATTTTCTTTGCCTTTTTCCTTTCTCTATAGTTAATATCTCTTCTCCTTCTTTGTTCTATAAACAGGAATTCTAAATCCCTTCCACAATCCTTACAGGAAAAGTGATCATTCAAAACAAAAATGTTTAGCAAGATTAAAAGCTAACGAAGTCCAACAAGTATAATATTTACATTAACAGGCATACACAGAAATAGATATGCACATCACTCTCATCACATGTATTATTTCTTGCATCATATAACATCTTTCTTCACCATACTTGCAATATTTTTTAGATTGAACGCCATAAAAAATTGGATACAATGAGATATAGAGAAAGAACATAAATTGCAAAGCAGGTCCTATAACGGTGTTATAAAGTACTATGATATGTAGACTGACTATTAGAGAGAGACGTATCCACAGATGACAATTCTAACATAGAAGAATCAGTTTATTTGAGGCAAAATTGTCTCTTAGAAAATATTATAAAACCCTTTACCATTGCAAGAATTTGGGCAGCCGCTCAATGACTCAACTATGCAGCCACTAGATTGTAAACTTAAGGATGTTCAAGCAAATAAATAAGACCGAAACTGAAAAAAAAACGAACCTTTTCTAGGGTTGTTGCAGCCGCGAAAGGAGAAGATCTCGCGGAGGAGGCTAGAGGTGGCGGGAGGAGACGCAAGAGGAGCCGCGAAAGTCGTCGCGAGATTCGCCGCACCGCGAGACCAAATTCTTTGCCGACTGAAGGACGAATTTTTTTTTGGCCGATTTCGGATGTTTTAGGTTTAAAAGGTAGGAATTGCATATGGTACTCTCATTTAACTTATATATTACAATTTAAGTACTGTAATTTTGTTCTTTTTAATTTTCGACACCTGCCATGTCACAGTTTATAAAAAATAAACAAAATAAACAATTCAATGAGTTTGATTATTAAAAAATTTCGTCCAACAATATATTTATAAATTAAGGTTAAGTAAGTGAGAAAAGTGAATTTAGTTGATCTTTTAAGATTCATGTCCTTTTGAAAGTCCATACTTCCTAGATTTATGAGTTGATCTTTATGCTCAAATATCTTAATTAAGCACTTTTAAAAATTAGTAAAACTTATTCATAATTCTAGAATGCTTACCGCATAAATTTAAAATACATTTCATGTATTTATAAAAGGGCAAAGGTCCAAAAATGTCTTTGATATTTATCCCAAAATTTCACTTTCACCCTGAATTTTTTTTCTTTCCAAAATTACCCTTAACGTTATAAATTACGGGTCAACTGTGCCCCTCCCGTTAAAAAAATTCCAACCGAACAAACGGGCGTAAAAAAAATAAAATTTAATAATCTTTTTTTATTATTTTCTCTTTCTTCTCAAGCTTTTTTCTCTCTCTCTTCTCTTTTCTCTCCTCTCTCTCCTTTCTTCCTCTGTTTCAAAAATATCAAAACTGAAACGACTTACATAAAGAAAGCATCTGAGGGGAGAAAGAGTAGAAATGGCTTCTTCTTCTTTCCTTATAATCTCCACAATTGTGAATTTCCCTGCCTGCCACCCATTCAACACAGAACCTACAACATAACACTGCATGTCTGCATGCTTTTTCTTTATTCAATTTTTTTTATTTTATTTTTGAATTTCTTCCGTTCCACCCCTTAAGCTAATTATTCTTGTTGGTGCGCTCTCTTCATTTTATTCCTTATTTTCTTCTAATTTCGACTCTTATAATTTGGCGGAACAAATTTAGGGCTCTCAATTTCACCAAAGGTATCTATTTGTCAACATAGATAAACAGATTTAGATAGATACAAAGTATCCAATAATTCATTTCTTGAACTTATGATCTTCATTTTATTTCAATTGATTCTCGCTTTCGATTTGGAGTCGGTTTGTGGGTTGATTTAGAGTTGATCGTGGGTCAACATCTAAATTAGAAAAGACGAGAAAAAAAAAAGATAGTTTTAGGAATAGGAGATGTGGGGTATAACTAGATTTTATGAGAAAGTTTATACGATGGTAGAAGGAGGATCTCATTATTGTTCTAAGAAGACGGATGATATTTGTGGAGATGCTTGCGATGAGGTAAAGATTCCATTTTTATATACACATTATGTGACGTCCCCAAAATTAGGTATACATCAACCATCTTGAGTCGTCAGATACATGGTACAAAATTCAAATACAATTTAATAATACAATTGTCGTGTACAATACGACAAAACATAAATTGTGAGTTTGAATACAAATATTGTCTACTAGAGAGTATACAAACTCAAAAGGAGTCCTCATTACAATTATTATCACACTATTTCACGTAATAGTGATGAGGACTACTAATGCACCATCTAGGACCATCACTGCTTTCCGACTAGTCCCAGTCATTACGTTCTCATTTCAAGAGAAAAACGGTGAAAGAACAGGTGAGCTCAACTAGCCTAGTAAAAATATTATGACTAAGATAATGCGAGAATAATTTATCGTTAGCCTTCAACAAAGTGTTAAACTTATAAAATATAATAACTATCAAGTTTAAGCTGCAATGAACAAGCAATCCATTAGAAGAGTCAGTAGGGAATAAAATCTACTATCTTCTATGGTTTAAAAGGTTTTCATTACTTTTATATTTGGGACTCAACTTAATAAATAATTCACATCATCGAATCACCCCCGCACTACTACCAATGATATTCTTTAAGATATACGACCACGAATTATCCATGCACTACGGCTTAAGATAATCATGTTTTCATCAAGCGGTCCCCGATCATGCCATAAAACAATTCATCTTTGCACTACGACCAAAGAGAATCCATAGCCATAATCATACCAAAATTGTCCATCAATGCACTACGGGCCAATGAGGACTTTTTCCACATCATTTGTAACATTACGGTTATGATTATACAAGAATAATCCTCGGTCATAATCATACCAAGTCCATCTATGCACTCTGAGCCACGGATGACTTTCAACATAATATAAGCATGAGGATGATGACAATGATATAAGAATTCAATAAAATAAGTTCAAGAATTAATTTATTCAGAACTAATAACGCCCACATTGTCAACACGATCATCGCTTTAGAGAGTAAAATTCAAGAATGCTCGAGAAGAATATTTCCATGAAAAGATTTGGATGAAGCGCAAATATCAAGGATATTCCACTAATTTCATGGAGTATAAGTCAAAGTTTTAACCAACCTGAGTATAATAAAGAATGAAATAACAAAAGAAATCACTATGCAATTAATAATCGCATAAAGTGAGTTATTCCAATAGAATAATAAATAACGGAATCAGTCCCGCGTAAAACACATGTAGCATGGATATTCCAAATGTAATAATAAAGAATGGAACCGGTCCCGCAGTAAACGCATGCATAGACGAGGATATTCGGCGAATAATAAATAATAGAACCGGTCCGGCGTAAACGCAGCAGACGGGATATTCCAATGTAATAATAAATAATGGAACTGAGGTCAAGAACGAACGATGCATGAGATAAGATATTCGTGGCGCCCTAAAATTAGGTATACATCACCCATTTTGAGTCGCCAGATACATGGTACAAAATTTAAATACAACTTCATTTATCTAATTGTTGAAATGTCAGATAGAATCGACCACGAGTTAATCGTGAGTTTTAATACAAATGTATGTAACTCTCGTGGTGCCTCGACCACAACCTTACAATGGTACTTTACATAAAAGTATAGTCAAAGACCATTTTAGAAACTAAAATCTTTGGGAAGTGCTCAAGAAAACCTTTCGTACATGGGAGGCCGTAAATACAGGTTATAATAGATATCATATGGCCACAAAATTATCCTTGGTCAATCTAATAGACCCCAAAAAAAAAATGAGAAGATTACTATCATCTTTTTTCCAATGGTGAGTCTTCTCTCGACATATAACTATCTCCAATGTCTCCAAGTGAATATTATATTTTAAATCAACTCCAAGATCATATAGGTAGTGCCAGTAAATATACTCAAAGAAGTGGATGCGCATAACCACATCTTATGATAACACGAGGTTGTATGTCATTAGACATCTTGTATGATAGTGGCAAAACACCCTTCCAAAGTTGGGTTCACCTCACCCTATTTGATTCACCAAATATAACTACTAAATGTTGTATAGAATACAACACACTTTTTCTATCTTGTTTAAGGAGAACCTCCATGACTAGAGACCATCGTTCTATCCCCTTTATCCCGCTTTCGATTCTAAGAACACTCTTACTAAGAACACTCTTATTACACGAAAGGAATTGTGAGGAAGCGAAGAAAAGGTGAGCACAACTAGCCCGAAGAAGGAATATCATGACTAAAGATAATTAAATTATCAATTGCTTTCATCAATAATAAATCGTAGATTTAGAACATATGGTAGATGATAAAACTTTTCAACCATAGTTGCAGCGGAACGAGCAATCCATTAGAAGAGTCAAATAGACCATCAGATCTATTATCTTCTCTATGTTAAAAGTCCACCAATAATGTTTAATTTCTGTAACATCAATCAACAATTCCTGTCCACAATTATATGAATAACTCATAATCATAATTGTGATTCTAAATTCCTCTTCGCACCCAGGACAAAGATAATTTTCATCACCTATCTTCACCTTAAAAAGAAAAGTATTCCGACTGGTAGGGCGGGAATATACTTGAAGAAAACTTGCACTACGCTCAAAGCTTTCTTAAATTCTAAAGAAATACACTCAAGATTATAGAAGAAGAACTCTCTACAGAGTTTGGTGAATTGTAAGAAATAATGAAGGAATGAGCTTCTATTTATGAAAAATGGATTGCATAGTAACTAACTCATTTAAGCAGTGCAGATTGATTTACTTTAATCGATGGTCAATATTTAAAGCAAAATCTTTTAAATAAAATATAATATATTCTATTTATAATCTAATAAAACGAATAACTTTATAAAAGATTTTACTATGAAAATACTATGCGTACCACTATGCAAACACTATGCATAATAAAATATAATATATTCTAATTATTATCTAATAAAGCATGATAACTTTATAAAAGTATTACATTTTATATAAAAAGATTTTACTACGCAGACACTACGCATAATAGAATATAATATATTCTATTTATAGAATAACTTTATAAAAGTATTCTGTTTTATATAAAAAGTAAGAAAAATTTATTCTTGGTTGTGAGTTAGTGTGCACGGTTTTTGCTACATGGTAACTAAGTTAAGTAAGTATGATAATTTTGGGAAAGTTACTTATGTGGCTACAGTTTCATTTAATGAAATTCATTGGTGAAATAGTAACGTTGGTAATTGTGAGTTGATTGATAAGGCATTGATTAGATTTCTGTGAGTTTAGTGTTAAAAGTCATGATTTGTATCTTGAAATCTTTTGACATAATGGTTGAATATAATTTTTCTGGAAATCAAACTTTTGGTTTACACGAGGATGTGTAAAGGCTAAGTGTGGGGGAATTTGATGAGTGCATATTATTCATTTATTTTGATTCCTTTATGTTTAGTTTTATTCCATGTTTCATGTGTATATGAGCTTATTAATGTGTTTAATGATTTCAGGAAGATTTGGAGCTGAAATGAGGAAAAGGGAATATTGCAGGGATTTTAGCATTAAGTTGGATGCATGGTCTTGGCTTGGGACTTGGATTTTATTGTAGAGCTCTTCCTTAGCTTTTCGGATCATCTTGAATCATCCCAATCGGAGTTCATATGAAAATGTTATGCTCTTTTTACAAAACGGACGTTGAACCTCAAAGTTTGGAAATTGCAATTTACACAACAGTCACTTGGAGCCAGATTTCGACCTTGATGCTGAAAGATTCTGTCGATTCTCAAAGAATGAAAGTTGTAGATCTCGTCGACAGCTTCGATTTGATAGGTATCTGGCCCCGTAACGCCTCCTGGATCAAAAGTTATGCTCATTTTACCAAAGGACGTCGCAACAGAAAATGAAAATTCGGCCCAGCGAATTTGAGCGCGCAAATTGGAAAATCTTGAATTTTTGGAAAGTTTCTAAATGCAGATTTTGGCAGATTTCAACATGAAATGGGATTATTATTTCTATTAGCTTTAGGATTTACTTTATACTAAGATTTATTTCCAAATTAGATTCTATTTCTTTATGGAAACTAGTTATGATTTGTAATTCCTCTTAGGATTTGGATTTCTACTTCCCATAGGAGTTAGGACTTTGTCTAGAACTATAAATAGAGGATGATAGTCAGGGTTTTATTCATTGAATCATCTACTACATTCTCTCATCTACAACATTGGAGGATTGAAGACATGAGCTAAGTTATTTTTATTCAGTTCTAAGGGATGTTGAACCTTATTTATAATTAATGGTTAATTGAGTATTCATTATTTATTCTTTCTCACATGAAATTTATTCTTGATAATCTGATTTAATTTCTGAATGCTATTTGGCTTAACTGATTTGATTTCTGCAGGATTGAGTTGGATAACAAATATCATATGCTAGATCAAGGAATAATATTACGTGTAATTGATATTGTTTCTAATCACAAGTAGTAATTAGTAATACCTGATTGTGGACAAGCTTTTGAGTATTGCTATGATTATCAGAAGACAAGTTAAACAATCCGAGCTTATGTGTTTGTTGCTTGGAATAGTCTAATTCCCTAGTTCTTAATGCTGCTATTATATTAAATCTAGAGAGCTTATTCTAGGTTATATAATTGTTAGAATCTTGTGAAGAGCTTGTTTCATTGAGTGACAATCTAAGGAGAGTTTCGGGTAGCAGAGCTTGTTGTTACCTAGGGCTATTAGTTTCATTGAAGGGTATATAATGTTACACTTGATTAATCTATTATTATAAAAAGGTGATACTGAACTGAAGAACTGAAGCTTTTTATTCATTGTTTATTCTTATTATTTTATTCTTGTTAATTTAATTAATTAATTCAAAATTCCCTTTTCATTATAAATCATAAGATAAATATAAAACAAATCACTCTCGTGGGATCGATCCTCGCTACTTATTGTGCTTTAATTGTTTAAATTTGTAAAGTGAAAATGAGGTTAATTTAGGAGTGTAAACGACGGCTCCCATTTTACTTCTAATGAGTAGTTCAACAAGATAATTCAGTAAAACTTTCGTTGTTATTTTATAAAAGATAATTCGCATCGCTTTTCTAAATACGACAATACTTTCGTCGTGGGGTCCACCAATGATTGTGCCGTCGTACGGATATTCCCCGACAAAAAGAATATTCCCCTACCAATCGAATATTATATAACAACTTGCATACTTTGCAAAAAAATAAAAAATTCACATATTACCCTTAACTTTAAACTTTTATCAATTTAACTATTTACCAAAATAGAAAAATTGAATACTTTTATTTCATAAAATTCGGGGTCTCACAATCACCCCTCCTTATGAAATTTCACCCTCGAAATTTACGTAACGTACTGGATATTCAAGAGATGAGAATACTTGCTTTCTTTTCGGATAACACCTTCCCCGGTTATATCCTCTGTGATCATGATTTTCCATTGCTCATCTCCTATATTTCAGATATCATTCTAGAATATATCTTCAAAACAAAGGTTAATTGACATATCACAATTTGTCAACTTATCAAGTAAACAATTTCAATTTTACTTAGGTAAGTCACACACTAGCGAAGTATATAACTCGTCTCTCCCTCCTAGTTCTAGACTCTTATCTCTCCAACCAAATGACCATATTCCTAAGCTCTGATACCAAATGTGATGCCCCCAAAATTAGGTATACATCACCCATTCTGAGTCGCCAGATACATGGTATAAAATTTAAATACAACTTCATTTATACAACTGTTGAGCTATCGTATAGAATACGACCACAGTTAACTGTGAGTTTTAATATAAATGTATATAACTCTCATGGTGTAAGACCCCAACTTTTATAAATAAAGATGAATTTTCTATAAATATTATTTTTGAATATTATGGAGTAAATTTGATATAATGTTATAGTTGTGGGTAATATTTATAAATTTTGCAAAATAAGTAAGTTGTTATAAAATATTCGTTTGGTGGGAATATTCTTTTTGTTTGGGGAATATTCGTGCATTTACGGCAAGACAATCATTAGTGGACCCCCTACAACGGAATTATCATCGGATTGAGAAAACGAAAAAATACTTTATGAAAATAACTACGGAGGTGTTATGAATTAAAGCTGTTGAACTACCCTAGTAGTAAAAGTACGATGAATACGCTGTGGTCGCATCAGAAGCACACGGTATTAATTATCGATGCTTACGAGAAGAAATTCGGCCATATACTCAATTATTGCTACAATAATTCTTTGCGATCATATCTCTTATATTATTGATTCAATTATTGTCACAAAGATCATCTCATATAATATGTTATATTATTAAATCAATAATTGAGATGACAAGTTATAAATGATTAATAATTGTTGAAAGATTAAATGTGTTGATTAAAAATAAAATGATTTGTGGTAATATTTATTCAATCCTTGATGTATATAAAGAGTCTATTATGAGACGTTTGTGGTAAGTTTGGTTATTTTATGGGGGGCCCATATGTCATCATCTAAGAGTCTCTTTGTCAATAATAATTACTTTCGTCAATAGTAATTACCTTCGTCAATAGTAATTACCTTCGTCAAAAGTAATTACCTTCGTCAATAGTAATTACCTTCGTCAATAGTAACTACCTTTACCAGACGTCAAACCACTTACCGTTTCATATTACAGGTGTCGAACCAATTGTCGTTTCACATTGCAGGCGTCAAACCACTTTTCTTTTCACATCACCAGTCGTCAAGCCACTTGCCTTTTCACATTTCAAGTGCTAAGCTAGAAATCTTCTATAAATAGAGTCCTAGTGCTTCATTATTTTTCACGAATTCATTCAAGCTATAGAGAGAGAAAGTATAGAGAGAATAAGAGAGAAAGAAGAAGAGTATTCTGTTACTACACTACTGCAGTATTCAATCTACTACTAATGTAAGGGGTGTTATTCTTTCTTATTCATGAAGAGAACTGTTGTTATTCCATTGCTTATTATTCTATTGGAATAACCTGTATACGCGGTTTACCCTATACTTGGTGACATTCTTCTATTATTCTGTTGGAACATCCTGTCTGTATGTTTTACACCGGACTGGTTCCGTCTTTATTATTATTCTGTTGGAACATCCTGTCTGTGTGTTTTACACCGGACCTGATTTCGTCTTTATTATTATTCTGTTGGAACATCCTGTCTGTGTGTTTTACACCGGACCTAGTTCCGTCTTTATTATTCTGTTAGAACATCCTGTCGGTGCAAATTTTGCTTGACCTGGTTCCGTTATTATTATTATGTTGGAATAACCTGTCTATGCGAAGTACCGCATGCATGGTGATTTCTTTTGTTATTTCATTCTTTATTATACTCATTTGGTTAAAGTTTTGACTTCTATACTCCATGAAATTAGTAGAATATCCTTGATATTTGCGCTTCATCCAAAGATCTTTTCATGGAAATATTCTTCCGATCATTCTTGAATTTTACTCTACAAAGCAAAGATCATGTTGATAATTTGGACATTATTAGTTCTCGGATAAATTAATTCTTGAACTTGTTTTATTGAATTCTTATATCATTGTCATCATCCTCATGTTTATATTATGTTGAAAGTCATCTGTGGGCGAAGAGTGCATAGATGGACTTGGTATGATTATGACTGAGGATTATTCTTGTGAAATCATAACCGTAATGTTACAAATGATGTGGTAAAGTTATCATTGGTCCGTAGTGCATTGATGGGACGATTGTTGGCATGATCATGACCATTAATGAATACACGAATGTCCTTGGTCAGTAGTGCATGGATAATTTGTGGTCGTGATACTAAAGAATATCCTGGCCAGTAGTGTATGGGTGATTCGATGATGTGGATTATTTATTGTCGAGTCCCAAAGTGATAAAAGTTATGAAAAACCTTTTAAATCATAAAAGATATTAGATTTTATTCTCTACTTGACTCTTTTAATGGATTGCTTGTTTCGCTGCGCTTAAACTTGATGTTTTTATATTTTATCGCTTTTAACATTCTTTGAAGGCTAACGATAATTTATTCTCGCATTATCTTAGTCATAATATTTCTTATCGGGCTAGTTGAGCTCACCTTTCTTTTCTTCGTTCTCTTCAGAAATGAGAACGTAGCGAGGACTAGTCGGGAAGCGGAGTGACGGTCCGTAGGATAACATTAGTAGTCCTCACTATTCTCGTGAAATAGTGTGTTAATAATTGTAATGAGGACTCCTTTTGAGTTTGTATAATCTCTAGTAGACAATAATTGTATTCAAACTCACACGGTTATGTTTTTGTCATCATTGTACACGGCAGATTGTATTAGTAAGTTGTATTTGAATTTTGTACCACGTATCCGACGACCCAAGATGGGTGTTGTATACCTAATTTTGGGGCGCCACGGTTGGTATCAAAGCTTAGGATATGATCCTCGCTAAGATGTGAGAATAGTACTAGGAGGGAGAGAGCGGGGAATTACTTCGCTAGTATGACCTACCCAAGTTTATGTGGTATTTAATTGGTCGGTCGAATTTAGGGATAATATGTTACATGTTAATTAACCTTTTTTTGTTGCGATGATTCGAAAATGACATCCGAGAATGTTGAGAATAAGAATGGAGCACAAAGCGATCGTTGATTCACCACATATCAATAATCGAGGATAATGTGCATCAGAAGGCGACAATCTTCATGCAAACAACAACACCGACCAAATGATGAATGTTCAAATATTCGGGGCTTTATGCAATTTTAACAAAGAAAGTGAGAGCGGCTCTTGTCAAAAAACGAGTGGAAACTCTCGAAACTCTGGCAGTCACCGCTAAACAGCTTCAAGGAGCTGGGACCACCGGAGTTTAAGGAGAGCCAAAACCACTTATGGCGAAAAGCATGGATAAAGCGAGATCACCAAGATATTTGATGTCTTGGGATGCTCGAGGAGCAAAAGGTTCCCTTCACGCCTTTATGTTCTTGTGAGAGGCGACATTCTTGGTGGGAATTGGTAAACGACGTACTTAACTCGCCGATCAAGATGTCTTGGGAGAAGTTCCAAGAGTCGTTTCAACGACAAATACTTTCCGAAAGTATTCGTCACATGAAGGAGGTGGAGTTTATCAAGTTAGAACAAAACAATATGACCGTGTCGCAATACGAGGCTAAATTTGCGGAGTTATCCCGGTTTGCGTCCCACTTGGTGGATAATGAAAAGAGAATGACACGGATGTTTTTAAGAGGTTTGAAGCCGGAGATACGTCAACATCTTATTTCTCATAAACTGTGTTTATATTCAGATTTTGTAAATAGGGCTCAGTTAGTGGAGCGCGATAACGAGTCAACGCAACTAAAAGAGAGCACCAAGCAAAATGATAATACCAAATGGAGAAGCCATCGTGAGCGGTGACAACAAGCGTGGAGGAATCAACAGGGCCGAAATGGTAACCACTTCGGTGGTAATCAAAGCCAAAACAATAAGAATGGACATTTTAAGAAGAGGAGATTCAACAATGATGGAAAGACGTCAGGACCAGCACCAGCACCTGTCGTTAAGGAAGGAGAACGACCACCTATCATATGTTTCAAATGTGGAGGGAGGGTACATCACCAAAAAAGCTGATGCGATGTCAGTCAAAAACATGTTGTAATTGTGGAAGAGAAGGTCACTTAGCCCGATTTTGTCATTCATCGAAGACAAATTCAGATAGGATGGAGGCACCAAAGGTCGTCCCGAAAAGTCAAAATCCAGAAAGGCAAGGGAGAGCGTTTGTTGTGACCTCCCAGAAAGCAAGAAACCCGAATGAGGTCATCATGGGTAAGCTTATCATAAACTCTAACGAAATCTATACTTTATTTGATACCGGTTCTACCCATTCTTTTATTTCTCCTACTTGCGCTCATTGATTAAATTTGACTCCGAAGAAATTAGACTTTGACTTATCTGTAGAAACTCCGTTGGGAGAAACATTCATTACATCCACTGTTTATAAGTCTTGTTTGGTTCAAATCGGTACCCTCACATTACCTGTAGATCTTATTTCATTGAAAATACTTGCATTTGACGTGATTCTAGGGATTGATTGGTTAACTACTCATCATGAAAAAATTGATTGTTTCCATAAGGTTGTAAGCTTTCATATTCCTAATCAACCTATTATGCGAATTCAAGTGACCAAACCATTAAAATCAATCATGGTCATCTCAAGCCATCAAGCTATTCATTTATTGAAAAACGGATGTCAAGCTTTCTTAGCTCATGTCACAGATTTAAACAAAAATACATCAGTTTTGAATGATATTTCTATTGTTAATAAATTTCCTGACGTATTCCCCGAAGAACTTCCTGGCCTACCCCCTGAGCGTGAAATTAAATTTTGTATCGACCTTGAACCCAGTACAAAACCCATTTCCAAAGCCCCATATCGACTGGCTCCTATTAAACTTCAAGAGTTAAAGATCCAACTGTAGGAATTGTTAGACATTGGCTTTATTCGTCCTAGTACTTCTCCTTGGGGTGCTCCTGTTCTATTCGTGAAGAAGAAAGATGGGAGTATGCGACTTTGTATTGATTTTCGGGAGTTGAATCATGTCACCATCAAAAATAGGTATCCATTGTCACGTATTGATGACCTGTTTGACCAGCTACAAGGAGGAGCCAAATTCTTTTCAAAGATTGATCTTCGTTAGGATATCACCAATTGAAGATTAGTAACCGGATGACATTCCAAAGATGGCTTTTAACTCGATGACGGGCATTATGAATTTGTAGTCATCCTTTGGATTGACTAATGCTCTTCGCCTTCATGGATATAATGAACCGAGTATTCAAGGAATATTTAGATCACTTTGTGGTCGCTTTATTGATGACATCCTTATTTATTCCAAAAGCCGTGAAGATCATGAAAGCAACACTTGAGGTCGACACTCCAAAAGCTTCGTGAATACAAGCTTTATGCGAGTTGAAGAAATGCGAATTTCGCTCGAGGAAGTAGCATTCCTTGGGCAACGTAGTATCAAGTCATGGAATATCTATTGACCCAGCAAAGATTGAAGCAATTCAAAGCTGGGAGCAACCTAAATCAGTGACAGAAGTACGTAGCTTTCTCGGTATAGTTGGTTATTATCGGAGATTCGTGAAAGGATTTTTTGGAATCGCTACTCCATTGACTTAGCTGACTCAAAAAGATACAAAGTTCGGTTGGAGCGAAGAATGTGAAAAGAGTTTTCAAGAACTCAAGAGGAGACTCATTTCTAAGCACTGTTCGACAATACCATCCGGCCTTGAGGAATTTGTCATCTACAGTGATGCTTTGGGCAAAGGGTTGGGATGTGTTCTCATGCAACATGGAAAAGTCATAGCCTATGCCTCAAGACAACTCAAAGAATATGAGAGGAATTATCCTACTCATGATCTAGAGTTGGCGACTATTGTCTTCGCACTAAAGATTTGGAGGCATTACTTATGACGGGGAGAAGGTGGAGATCTTTACGGATCATAAAAGCCTCAAATATTTCTTTACTCAAAAGGAACTCAACATGCGACAACGATGTTGGCTTGAACTCATTGAAAGATTATGATCATACCATCCAATACCATCCTCGAAAAGCGAACGTAGCCGACGACGCATTGAGTAGAAGATAATATGCAAGTACTGAAAGCGATATTGTCAACGCAAAGGCCCATTTTTGTGTGACTTGCAAAGGATGGAGATAAAGTTAAAGACTCAGGGACCCATGTGATGATGATGGCGAATATACTGAGTAGAACCGACTTTAATCGATAAAGTTAAAGTCGCTTTCAAGTTACGGACACTGGAGTCGATGCGTATGAGGAAGAAAGTGCAAGAAGGTGCTATGCCGTAAGCAAGAATTGATGAAGAAGGAATACTTGAGTCAACTCCGGACTTTTGTGTTCCTAACAACCACGATTTAAAGTATAAAATCATGATGGAGGCGCACAACACACCGCTTGCAATCCATCTCAGGAGTACCAAAATGTATCGTGATATTCGGCATACATTTTGGTGGAGAAATATGAAGAGAGAGATAGCGTTGTTTATCTCAAGGTGTCTAACTTGTCAACGAGTTAAAGCGGAGCATCAAGTACCAAAAGGTCCATTCAGAACCACTTGAAATTCCGTAATGGAAGTGGGAGCACATTACCATGGATTTCGTTCACGGCCTTCCTATGGTTTCTTAAGGCATAGATGCGATTTGGGTCATTGTTGATAGATTGACCAAGTCCGCTCATTTTCACCGACACGAGAAACTTATACACTTGAACGTCTTGCTCAGATGTACATAAACGAGATTGTAAGATCGTATGGTATGCCTAAGTATCCATAATTTTCCGATCAAGACCCAAGATTCACTTCACGATTTTGGGTTAGTTTGCAAAAAGCTATGGGCACAGATTTACGATTTAGCTCTAAGATATCATCCTCGCACGGACGGACGGTTGGAGAGGACTATTCAAACTCTTGAAGATCTATTAAGACTCTGTGTCCTTGATTTCAAGGGAAGTTGGGACAAGTTCTTACCATTGGTGGAGTTTTCCTACAACAATAGTTATCAAGCAATTATTGGCATGACTCCATTCAAAGCGTTGTATGGAATAAAGTGTCGTTCTCCAGTATGCTAGGATGAGGTGGGTGAAGCAACGTTGTTGGGACCGGAAAAAAGATTCAAACGATCCGACAACGTATAAAAACCTCACAAGATCGACAAAAGAGTTATGCTGATCTTCATCGAAAGGACGTGGAATTCGATATAGGAGATCGTGTGTTGTTGCGTGTTGCTCCATGGAAAGGAGTTACGAGATTTGGAAAGAGAAGAAAACTTAATCCTCTATTCATCGGCCCATTTTTAAACCTCGATCGAGTAGGGCGTGGGCTATAGACTCGCTTTTACCGCTAAGTATGTCTCGTGTTCATAACGTTTTTCACATATCCATGTTACGTAAATATGTGAAAGACCCGAACAACATTATTGAGTTAAAACCGGACGAAATAGCGGAAGATTTGACGTATGAAGAGGTTCCTGTTCAAATCTTGGATAAGAAGGAACATATTCTACGCTCCAAGGTTATACCTCAAGTCAAATTTTTGTGGAGAAACCACGATGTTGAGGAAATGACTTGGGAGTTAGAATCAAATGAAATCAAGGTATCCTTACCTCTTCGACATACCGTATGTACCCTAATTTTGAGGGCTTAAATTTCATAAGAAGGGAGGTTGTAAGACCCCAACTTTTATAAATAAAGATGAATTTTTATAAATATTATTTTTGAATATTATGGAGTAAATTTAATATAATGTTATAGTTGTGGGTAATATTTATAAATTTTGCAAAGTAAGTAAGTTGTTATAAAATATTCGTTTGGTGGGAATATTCTTTTTGTTTGGGAATATTCGCATGCGGCAAGACAATCATTAGTGGACCCTATTAACGGAATTATTGTCGGATCGAGAAAACGACAAAAAAATACTTTATGAAAATAACTTTGGTAGGAGGTGTTACCATTAAAATTGTTGAACTACCCGTTAGTAAAAATACAAGAATACGCTGGCGTGGTTGCATAAGAGCACACGGTATTGATTATTGATGCTTACGTGAGAAGTCACTCAATTATACTCAATTATTGCTACAAGAATTCATTGCGATCATATCTCTTATATTATTGATTCAATTATTGTCACAAGATTATCTCAGATAATATGTTATATTATTAAATCAATAATTGAGACGACAAGTTATAAATGATTAATAATTGTTGAAAGATTAAATATGTGTTGATTAAAAATAAAATGATTTATGGTAATATTTATTCAATCCTTGATGTATATAAAGAGTCTATTATGAGACGTTTGTGGTAAGTTTGGTTATTTTATGGGGGGCCCATATGTCATCATCTAAGAGTCTATTCGTCAATAGTAATTACCTTCGTCAATAGATATTACCTTCGTCAATAGTAATTACCTTCATCAATAGTAATTACCTTCATCAATAGTAACTACCTTTACCAGACGTCAAACCACTTGCCGTTTCATATTACATGCGTCGAACCAATTGTCGTTTCACATTGCAGGTGTCAAACCACTTTTCTTTTTTACATCACCAGTCGTCAAGCCACTTGCCTTTTCATATTTCAAGTGCTAAGCTAGAAATCTTCTATAAGTAGAGGCCTAGTGCTTCATTATTTTTCACGAATTCATTCAAGCTATAGAGAGAGAAAGTATAGAGAGAATAAGAGAGAAAGAAGAAGAGTATTCATTATTACACCATCGCAGTAAAGATTCAATCTACTACTAATGTAAGGGTGTTATTCTTTCTTATTCATGAAGAGAACTGTTGTTATTCCATTGCTTATTATTACATTGGAATAACTCAGTATACGCTAGTTTTACCCTATACTTGGTGACATTCTTCTATTATTCTCATTGGAACATCTTGTTCGTGTGTTTTACAGGACTGGTTAAAATCTTTATTATTATTATTCGTTGGAACATCACATGCATGTGTTTTACACCGGACCGGTTTCGTCTTTATTATTATTCTATTGGAAAATCATGCCTGTGTGTTTTGGGACTCGGGTTAAAATCTTTATTATTCTCATTGGAACATCCTCGCTTGCAAATTTTGCTTGACCGGTTCCGTTATTATTATTATGTTGGAATAACTTTGTCTACGCTAAAGTACCGCATGCATGGTGATTTCTTTTGTTATTTCATTCTTTATTATACTCGGTTGGTTAAAGTTTTGACTTCTATACTCCATAAAATTAGTAGAATATCCTCGATATTTGTGTTTCATCCAAAGATCTTTTCATGGAAATATTCTTCCGATCATTCTTGAATTTTACTCTCAAAGCAAAGATCACGTTGACAATTTGGACATTATTAGTTCTGGATAAATTAATTCTTGAACTTGTTTTATTGAATTCTTATATCATTGTCATCATCCTCATGTTTATATTATGTTGAAAGTCATCATCGTGGCTTCAGTGCATAGATGGGCTTGGTATGATTATGACTCAGGATTATTCGGTGAAATCATAACCGTAATGTTACAAATGATGTGGTAAAAGTTATCATTGGCCCGTAGTGCATTGATGGATGAGTTGTTGGCATGATCATGACCATTAATGAATACACGAATGTCCTTGGTCAGAAAGTGCATGGATAATTTGTGGTCGTGATACTAAAGAATATCTTTCGTCAGAAGTGCGTGGGTGATTAGATGATGTGGATTATTTATTGTCGAGTCCCAAATGATAAAAGTCATGAAAAACCTTTTAAATCATAAAAGATAGTATATTTTATTCTCTACTGACTCTTTTAATGGATTGCTTGTTTTGCTGTAGTTAAACTTGATGTTTTTATATTTTATCAGTTTAACACTGTTGAAGGCTAACGATAATTTATTCTGCATTATCTTAGTCATAATATTTCTTACTGGGCTAGTTGAGCTCACCCTTTCTTTCACTTTATTCTCTTCAGAAATGAGAACATAGCGAGGACTAGTCGGGGAGCGAGTGATTGTCGGAGGATATAGCATTAGTAGTCCTCACTATTTTGCGTGAAAATAGTGTGTTAATAATTGTAACAAGGACTCCTTTTGAGTTTGTATAATCTCTAGTAGACAATAATTGTATTCAAACTCACGCTTATGTTTTTGTCGTATTTATACTTATGCAGTTGTATTAGTAAGTTGTATTTGAATTTTGTACCATGTATCTGACGACCCAAGATGGGTGATGTATACCTAATTTTGGGGGCGTCAGACATGGTGCCTTGACCACAACCTTACAATGGTACTTTACATAAAAGTATAGTCAAAGACTGTTTTAGAAACTAAAATCTTTGGGAAGTGCTCAAGGAAACCTTCGCATACATGGGAGGCCGTGCGTCAGGTTATAATAGATATCATATGACCACAAAATTATCCTTGGTCAATCTAATAGATAACCCCAAAGAAAAACGAGAAGATTACTATCATCTTCTTTCCAATGGTGACTCTTCTCTTAACATATAACTATCTCCACTGTCTCCAAGTGAATATTATATTTTAAATCAACTCCAAGATCATATAGGTAGTGCAGTAAATATACTCAAGAAGTGGATGCTCACAACCTGTGCTTTATGATAACACGAGGTTGTATGCATTAGACATCTTGTATGATAAAGTGGCAAAACACCCTTCCAAAGTTGGGTTCACCTCACCCTATTTGATTCACCAAATATAACTACTAAATGTTGTATAGAATACAACACACTTTTCTATATCTTGTTTAAGGAGAACCTCCACAAACTAGAGACCACGTTTCTATTCCTCGTTATCCCCGCTCGACCCAAAGAACACTCTTATGGCAACACTCTTATTACACCGAAAGGAATTGTGAAATGTAAAAGGGTGAGCACAACTAGCCCAGTAAGGAATATCATGACTAAAGATAATTAAATTATCAATAGATTTCATCAATAATAAGTCAAAGATTTAGAACATATGGTAGATGATAAAACTTTTCAACCATAGTTGCAGCGGAATGAGCAATCCATTAGAAGAGTTAAATAGACCATCAGATCTATTATCTTCTCTATGTTAAAAGTCCACCAATAATGTTTTATTCCAATAACATCAATCAACAATTCCTGTCCACAATCATATGAATAACTCATAATCATAATTGTGATTCTAAATTCCTCTTCGCACCTGTGAATGAAGATAATTTTCATCACCTATCTTCACCTTAAAAAGAAAAGTATTTACATTGGTAGTATGAAATATACTTGAAGAAAACTTCAGACTACGCTTCAAAGCTTTCTTAAATTCTAAAGAAATACACTCAAGATTATAGAAGAAGAACTCTCTATAGTTTTCTCTCTAGAGTTTCAAGGTGAATTAAGTAAAAATAATGTAGGAATGAGCTTTATTTATAGAAAAATGGAATTGATAGTAATTAACTCATGAAACGGTCAGATTGATTTACTTTAATCGACTATCCATATTTAAAGCAAAATCTTTTAAATAAAATATAATATATTCTATTTATAATCTAATAAAACGAATAACTTTATAAAAGATTTTACTATGCAAATACTATGCAGTACCTTATGCAAACACTACGCATAATAAAATATAATATATTCTAATTATTGTCTAATAAAAATGTATAACTTTATAAAAGTATTACATTTTATATAAAAAAGATTTTACTACGCAAAAACACTATACGACATTATGCAACACTATGCATAATAGAATATAATATATTCTATTTATAGAATAACTTTATAAAAGTATTCATTTAATATAAAAAGATTTTACTATGCAAAATACTATGCAGAGACACTATGCATAATAGAATATAATATATTCTATTTATAGAATAACTTTATAAAAGTATTATGTTTTATATAAAAGTTTTTCTGCTTTTATTACATTAATAATACTAATAAAACAAAATGAAAGTGACTTATCACATAAGCATCAATAATCAATATTGTGTACATCTTTAACTACGCCAGACATCTTGTACTTTTACTACTGAGTAGTTCAACAAGATAATCGGTAAAACTTTCGTAGTTATTTTATAAAAGATAATTTCATGCTTTTTAAATACGCATAATACTTTCGTCGTGGGGTCTACCAATGATTGTGCCGTTAGACGGATATTCCCGACAAAAGAATATTCCCCGATCAATCGAATATTATATAACAACTTGCGTACTTTGTAAAAAAAAAAAAAAATTCACATATTACCCTTAACTTTAAACTTTTATCAATTTAACTATTTACCAAAATAGAAAAATTGAATACTTTTATTTCATAAAATTTGGGTCTCACATATTAAAATGTAATAATAAAGAATGAAATAATGTAAGAATTTCACCAAGTATAGGTATTTCACAGATACCTAAGTTATTCCAATGTAATAATAAATAATGGAATAACAGAAGTTCTCTTCATGAATACAAAAGAAATAATACCCATTACCATAAAAGAAACTGAATATAAGAGTACGGAAATAGCAGAATACTTTTCTATAGTTTCTCTATAATTTCTCTCTCTAGAGTTTCAGTGAATTCGTAAGAAATAATGAAGGAATGAGCTTCTATTTATAGGAAAATGGATGAATAGTAACTAATCCATGAACAAAGTCAGATTGATTTACTTTTAAACGGACCATCCATATTGGTTTACTATTAAAACTTAAAGCAAACGGTCCATACCGATTTACTATTAAAACTTTAAACCAAATGATCCATATTGATTCACTATTATAACTTTCCACCAGCGGTCCATATTGATTTACTATTATAACTTCAACCAACGGTCTGAAAAATTAGCACATCTCCTCATGGAATAATATTGTACCCAAAAATGATTTGGACTGAAAAGAAATATATTTTACGGGTGATCAATAATACCCCGTGAATAGTAACTCGTGAATAGTAACTCATGAATAGTAACTCGTGAATAGTAACTCATGAATAGCAACTCGTGAATAGTAACTCATGAATAGTAACTCTCGAATAGTAACTCATGAATAGTAACTCATGAATAGTAACTCGTGAATAGTACTTCAACACGAAAAGTGTCCCGAATACCCGATTGAACAATACTGAGTGACTTCTCACATAAGCATCAATAATCAATACCGTGTACTACTATGCAACCACGCAGACATTGTATTTTTTAACACCGGTGTTTCAACAGTTAACGGTAAAACTTCCGCCGTTATTTTCATAAAGTATTTTTGTCGTTTTCTCAATCCGACAATAATTCCTTCGCGGGGTCCACCAATGATTGTACCGTCGTACGGATATTCCCCGACTAAAAGAATATTCCCCGACCAATCGAATATTATAACCACTTGCTTACTTTGCAAAATTTGTAAATATTACCCACAACTATAACATTACATCAAATCAACACCATAATATAAAAAAAATTATTTCGAGAAAATTAAATCTTTATTCATAAAATCTGGGATCTCACAATCTCCCCTCCTTATGAAATTTCACCCTCGAAATTTACGTACATACCTGGTATGCCGAACAGGTGAGGATACCTTGACTTCACTTCAAATTCTAACTCTTGAGGTATAACCTTTGAGTGTCAAATATGATCCTTCTTATCCAAGATATTAACATGTATCTCCTCATACATTAAATCTTCTGCTATCTCGTCCGGTTCTAAATTAATAATGTGGTTCGAGTCGTCCACATATTTACGTAACATCGATACGTTAAAAACGTTATGAACACGCCGACATACTTGGCGGTAAAACGAGTCTATAAGCCACGTTCCTACTTCATCGAGGATTTCAAATGGGCCAATTAAATTGAGGGTTGAGATTTCCTCTCTTCGTCGATTCTTGCTTCTAGAATATCGCCCTCTTGAACCTTCTTCTTCACATTCATCAGCTCTGAGTATGTAGCTTGAGTAGCTTTAACTTTATCGATTAAATTCTATTCTAATCGTATATTCGTTATCTTCACGTGGGTTCGTATATTCGCACTTGTAACCGCATACGATCTTCTACTCAACGCGTCAGCTACTACGTTTGCACTTCTACGATGATATTGCATGGTGTGATCGTAATCTTCAACAGCTCGAGCCAACGTATTTGGCGCATGTTACGTTCGTTTTAGGTGAAGAAAATATTTGAGGGTTTTAGAAATGAGTTTTGTACTGGGGTCAATACAAAATTCGATTTCACGCTCTAGGGGTAGGCTAAGAAGTCTTCAAGAATACATCAGGAAATTTATTAACAATAGAAATATCATTTAAAATTGTGACTCTCATCCAAGACTTGGATAAAACGTCACATTGATACCTATCAACTTGCCATCGTCATTCACGATGTTGCCTACAGAAAGTCTAGCTTCGGTGCATTCCACATAAGAAAGTCAACAACGAAAGGATTGGGGCTCTTTATTTATGGCTTGATATGACAATGATTGACTTTAGTGGTTTGGTTACTTTGAATTCGCATAACAGGTTGGTTAGGAGTATGAAAGCTAACAACCTTACGAAAAGCATGATGAGTAGTTAACCAATCGTTTCCAAAAATCACATCAAAGGCAAGTATTTTCAAAGAGATAAGATCAACAGGTAACGTGAAAGTGTTGATTTAAACAAGATTTATAAATAGTGGAGGTAACGAAGGTTTCTCTCAACTGAGTTTAAATAGATATATCAAAGTCTAAATTCTCCGGAGTTAACTTCAAACATTGAACACAACTAGGTGCAATAAAAGAGTGGGTAGAACCGATATCTAACACTGTATAGACTTCGCAAGAGTTTATGACTAACATACCCGGGATAATTTTATTCAGGTTCCTCGTCACGAAAAAAAAATGCTCTCTCTTAAACATCGGCTTTGGCTTGTGCAGGACATCCTTTGGTGCCTCCATCCTATTTGAACTTGTCTTCGGTGAACGACAAAATCAGGCTAAGTGACCTTCTCTTCCACAATTATAGCATATTTTGGACGGCATCACACAGTTTGGACTGATGTGTCCCTCCCCTCCGCATTTAAAGCATATGATAGATGGTCGTTCTCCTTCCTTAACAACGGGTGCTGGTGCTGATGTTTTTCCATCATTGCTGAATCTCCTCTTCTTGAAATGTCCATTCTTATTGTTTTGACCATGATTACCATCGAAGTGGTTACAATTTCTGGCATGTTGATTCCCTCCATGCTTATTGTCACCGCTTTGATGACTGTTATCACCGATATTATCATTTTTTCGGCTGCTCTCTTTGGTTGCGTTGACTCGTTATCACGCTCCACTAACTGAGCCCTATTTACAACATCTGAATACAAACACAGTTTATGAGAAATAAGATATTGACGTATCTCCGGCTTTAAACCTCTTAAAAACATCTCGTCATTCTCTCTTCATTATCAACCAAGTGGGACGAAATCGAGATAACTCTCGCAAACTTGGCTTCAGATCGCGATACTGGCCATGTTGTTTTGCTCCAACTTGATAAATTCCACCTCCTTCATATGATTTAATGCTTTCGGAAAGTACTTGTCATTGAACAACTCTTCGAACTTCTCCCAAGACATCTTGAGTGCATCAGTCGGGTACGCTTTTACTGATTCCCACCGGTGATCCGCCTCTTCACTCAATATAAAGGTGGCAAAAGGAACCTTTTGCTACTGAGCATCCCAAGACATCAAATATCTTGGTGATCCGCTTTAACCACGCTCCGCCTTTAAGTGATTTTGGCTTTCCTAAAACTCCGGTGGTCCCTTCTTGAATTGCTTAGCGGTGACCAACCGTGGTTGCTATTGTTTCTCCTCTGATTATGAGCAGGAGCCGCCTTCACCTTCGATGTTGCATGAATTCTAAAAGCTCCTAAACATACCGTCATTCAATCGATCGAAGTGTTGTTGTTTACAGGAGGATTATCCCCATCCTGTTGCAGACATTGTCCTCGATTATTGATCTCAGAGAGAATCAACGGTCTCCTGTGCTCCATTGCTATTCCCAACATTCTCGGATGTCATTTTCAGATACTGCCACAAAATAAAGGTTAATTGACATGCAACATATTATCCTTATATTCTGACCGACCAATTAAATACCAAATAAACTTAGGTAGGTCATACTTGCAAAGGAATTCCCCGTCTCTCCCCTCCTAGTTCTATTCTCACATCCTAGCCAGGGATCATATCCCTAAGCTTTGATACTCAACCGTGACGCCCCCAAAATTAGGTATACATCACCTATCTTGAGTCCAGATATATGGTATGTAATTCAAATACAACTTAATAATACAAATGCTATATACAATTTACAAAACATAAACTGTGAGTTTGAATACAAATATTATCTACTAGAGAGTATACAAACTCAAAAGGAGTCCTTGTGACACTCCCAAAATTAGGTATACATCACCCATCTTGAGTCGCCAGATACATGGTACAAAATTCAAATACAACTTAATAATACAACTGTCGTGTGGTACAACGACGACAAAACATAAACTGTGAGTTTGAATACAAACATTGTCTACTAGAGAGTATACAAACTCAAAAGGAGTCCTCATTACAATTATTATCACACTATTTCAATAGTGACGACTACTAATGCAAAGATCTAGGACCATCACTGCTGTTCCCGACTAGTCCCCATTTACGTTCTCATTTTCACGAGAGAACAATTGAAAGAAAGGGTGAGCTCAACTAGCCCAAGAAGAAATATTATGACTAAGATAATGCGTAATAATTTATCGTTAGCCTTTAATGTTGTTAAACTTATAAAATATAATAACTATCAAGTTTAGCTGCAATGAACAAGCAATCCATTAGAAGAGTCAAGTAGGAATAAAATCTACTATCTTCTATGATTTAAAAGGTTTTCATCACTTTTATCGTGGGACTTAGCTTAATAAATAATCCACATCATCGAATCACCCATGTACCACTACGACGCCAAGGATATTCTTTAGTATCACGACCATTTAATTATCCATGCACTACTGCTTAAGATAATCATGTTTTTCATCAACAAATCCCGATCATGCCATAAAACAATTCATCTTCAGACTACGCCAAAGAGAATCCATTGCCATAATCATACCAAAAAATCGTCCATCAATGCACTACGGGCCAATGAGGACTTTTTCCACATCATTTGTAACATTACGGTTATGATTATACCCGAATAATCCTCGGTCATAATCTTACCAAGTCCATCTACACACCACTGCCATGATGACTTTCAACATAATATAAACATGAGGATGATGACAATGATATAAGAATTCAATAAAACAAGTTCAAGAATTAATTTATCCAGAACCGATAACGCTCAAATTGTCAACATGATCATCGCTTTGTAAAGTAAAATTCAAGAATGCTCGGAAGAATATTTCCATGAAAAGATCTGGGATGAAGAGCAAATATCAAGGATATTCCATCGATTTCATGGAGTATAGAATTCAAAACTTTAACCAACTGAGTATAATAAAGAATGGAATAACAAAAGAAATCACCATGCATGCGGCAGATTGCGATAGACAAAGTTATTCCAACAGAATAATAATTAATCGGAACCAAAGTCATGCGTAAAGCACGCATGTGATGATGTCCCAATGTAATAATAAAGAACGGAATAATAATAGAAATCACCATACATGCAGACTTGACATGATGTAAAGTTATTCTAATGTAATACCAATAAAGATTTTAACCAGTGCGGCGTAAAATGCATGCACATGGATATTCCAATGTAATAATAATAAAGATTTTAACCAGTCCCACAGAAAACGCATGTATATGATATTCCAATGAATAATAAAGAATGAAATAATGTAAGAATTTCACCAAGTATAGGGTAGCTTATGATACAAAGTTATTCAATGTAATAATAAAGAATGGAATAACAGAAGTTCTCTTCATAAATAAGAAAGAAAGAGTACCCCTTACGAGTACAACAAATAATATTCCCTACTTTAAGAAGAAGAGTACTGGATATATAAGTAGTGAAGTAGCATAATACTTTTCTTCTTTTTCTCTATAGTTTCTCTCTCTAGAGTTTCAATGAATTCGTAAGAAATAATGAATGAATGAGCTTCTATTTATAGAAAAATGGAATGCATAGTAACTAACTCATGAACGGTCCAGATTGATTTACTTTAATCTGACGGTCCATATTTAAAGCAAAATCTTTTTTAAAAAATATAATAGATTCTATTTATAATCTAATAAAACGAATAACTTTATAAAAGATTTTACTATGCAAACACTATGCAGGCACTATGCAAACACTATGCATAATAAAATATAATATATTCTAATTATTGTCTAATAAAACTGATAACTTTATAAAAGTATTCTGTTTTATATAAAAAGATTTTACTATGCAAAACACTATGCAAGCACTATGCAACACTATGCATAATAAAATATAATATATTCTATTTATAGAATAACTTTATAAAAGTATTCTGTTTTATATAAAAAGATTTTACTATGCAAAACACTATACAGATACTATGTAACACTATGCATAATAGAATATAATATATTCTATTTATAGAATAACTTTATAAAAGTATTCTGTTTTATTATATTAATAATACCAGTAAAACAAAACTGAGTGACTTATCACATAAGTATCAATAATCAATACCGTGTGCTACTATGCAACCACACGTATTACTGTACTTTTACTACCAAGTAGTTCAACATTATTAACGGTAAAACTTCCGCCGTTATTTTTAATAAAATATTTTTGTCGTTTCCTCATTCCGACAATAATTCTATTGCGGGGTCCACCAATGATTGTACCGTTGCACGAATATTCCCTGATAAAACAAATATTCCCCGACCAATCGAATATAATATGACAACTTGCATACTTTATAAAATTTATAAATACTACCCACAGCTATAATATTATATCAAATCCACACCATAATATTAAAAAAAATATTTCGAGAAAATTAAATCTTTATTCATAAAATATGGGGTCTCACAGTCCTCATTACAATTATTATCACACTATTTCACAGAATAGTGAGGACTACTAATGCACCATCTAGGTCCATCACTCTGTTCTCCGACTAGTCCCAGCTACGTTCTCATTTCCTGAAGAGAACAATGAAAGAATGGGTGAGCTCAACTAGCCCAGTAAGAAATATTATGACTAAGATAATGCAGAATAATTTATCATTAGCCTTCAACAATGTTAAACTTATAAAATATAATAACTATCAAGTTTAATGCGGTGAACAAGCAATCCATTGTAAGAGTCAAGTAGGAATAAAATCTACTATCTTCTATGATTTAAAAGGTTTTTCATCACTTTTATCATTTGGGACTCAAATTTTAATAAATAATCCACATCATCGAATCACCCATGCACTACGGCCAAGGATATTCTTTAGTATCACGACCACGAATTATCCATGCACTACGGCTTAAGATAATCTTGTTTTCATCAACGGTCCTGATCATGCCATAAAATAATTCATCTTTGCACTACGGCCAAAGAGAATCCATAGTCATAATTATACCAAAAACTATCCATCAATGCACTACGGGCCAATGATGACTTTTTCCACATCATTTGTAATATTACGATTATGATTATACCGAATAATCCCTGGTCATAGTCATATCAAGTCCATCTATGCACTACAGGCCACAGATGACTTTCAACATAATATAAGCATGAAGATGATGACAATGATATAAGAATTCAATAAAATAAGTTCAAGAATTAATTTATCCAGGAACTAATAACGTCCACATTGTTAACATGATACTGCTTTGTAAAGTAAAACTCAAGAATGCTCAGAAGAATATTTCCATGAAAAGATACTGGATGAAGCGCAAATATCAAGGATATTCCACTAATTTCATGGAGTATAAAAGTCAAAGTTTTAACCAACCGAGTATAATAAAGAATGGAATAACAAAAGAAATCATCATGTACGCGATAGATCGCATACATGCAAGTTATTCCAACGAATAATAAATAACGGAACCAGTCCCACAGTAAAATGCATGCATGTGATATTCCAATGTAATAATAAAGAATGGAAACCGAAGTAAATTGTAAAACGCATGCATGTGATATTCGGCGAATAATAAATAATAGAACCAGTCCCGCCGCTAACGCATGCATGTGATATTCGGCGTAATAATAAATAATGGAACTCAGTCCCGCGAACGCACGCAGACAAGATATTAAACGTAATAATAAAGAATGAAATAATGTAAGAATTTCATCAAGTATAGGGTAGCTTCGCAGATATCTAGGTTATTCCAATGTAATAATAAATAATGGAATAACAGAAGTTCTCTTCATGAATACAAAATAAATAATACCTCTTACCGTAAAAGAAACTGAATATAAGAGTAGGGAAGTAGCAGAATACTTTTCTATAGTTTCTCTATAATTTCTCTCTCTAAGGTTTCAGTGAATTCGTAAGAAATAATGAAGGAATGAACTTCTATCTATAGGAAAATGGACTGAATAGTAACTAATCCATGAACGGTCCAGATTGATTTACTTTTAAACGGACGGTCCATATTGGTTTGCTATTAAAACTTAAAGCCACGGTCCATACTGATTTACTATTAAAACTTTAAACCAACGATCCATATTGATTCACTATTATAACTTTCCACCAGCGGTCCATATTGATTTACTATTATAACTTCAACCAACGGTTTGAAAAATTAGCACATCTCCTCATGGAATAATATTGTACCCAAAAATGATTTGGACCGAAAAGAAATATATTTACGGGTGATCAATAGTACCCTGTGAATAGTAACTCTTGAATAGTAACTCATGAATAGTAACTCGTGAATAGTAACTCTCGAATAGTAACTTATGAATAGTAACTCGTGAATAGTACTCCGACACGAAAAGTGTCCCGAATACCCGATTGAACAATACTGAGTGACTTCTCACATAAGCATCAATACTCAATATCGTGTACTACTACGCAACCACGCCAGACATCGCATTTCTTTTAACACGGGTGTTTCAACAGTTAACAGTAAAACTTCCGCCGTTATTTTTATAAAGTATTTTTGTCGTTTTTCAATCAAACTAATAATTCCTTTCTTGATGGGTCCACCAATGATTGTATCGTCGCATGGATATTCTCCGAATAAAAGAATATTCCCGACCAATAAGAATATTATATAACCACTTGCTTACTTTTGCAAAATTTATAAATATTACCCACAACTATAACATTACATCAAATCAACACCATAATATAAAAAAAATTATTTCGAAAAAATTAAATCTTTATTCATAAAATCTGGGGTGTCACACATTAACTATTTTGTCGATCTAATTGTTTTGTGATTACATTGTTGCTGGGATTTGTTTGTTTCAAGCAATGTTCAATTTTAACTTCTGGGTTCCTCTGTAATTCATTTAGCTTATGGGAAACCACGTGAAATTAGAAGATTTAAAGACTCGTGCTTGCTTTAAGCTTTTCATTACGCTGGGCCAAGTCAAAATTTCTTAAATTTAAAAAGAAAAGGAAAGAAGAAAAACCACTCAAAGTGCCTTGAGTTGAAATATTTTTTGGAACAGAGGAAGAAAGAGAGAGAAAAGAGAGAGAAGAAAAAGAGAAAAGAGGAACAAGAAAGAGAGAGAAAAGTTGAAGAAGAAAAAGAAAATAATAATAAAAATTATTAAATTTTATTTTTGTCACGTGTCGGTCGTCACTGACATCCGTTTGTCCAGTTAGAATTTTTTTAACGGGAGGGACACAGTTGACCCGAAATTTATAACGTTAAGGGCACTTTTGGTAAAAAAAGAAGTTTAGGGTGGAAGTGGAATTTCGCAGTAAACATCAAGAGTATTTTTGAACCTTTGCCCATTTATAAAACATTTCCACTGTATAAAGCCGCTACTACAAGTAGCGGTCCCTTTTTTTATATAAAATAATCTGACTTTATTATTATTATTATTATTATTATATTTATTATTATTATTATCATCAAATAATACTTTAATAATAATATTATTATTATTATAATATTAATAATAATATAGGGATGCTAATAATAATCCTCCCACTTTATTATTATTATTAACATTAAAAATACGACCGCTACATTGTGTAGCGGCTTACCTACGTTCCTCCCATTTAGTAGCAATATAGTAGTAGCATTGATTGTTATTATCAGATATCTTTGATTGTTATTATCAGATATCTTTGATTTATGAGATATCTCATAATTTAATATAATAATAATAATAATAATAAATTCGGATTATTATTATGATTATTTAATAATACTAATAATAATAATTAAAAAAAGAGACCGCTACTATATGTAGTCACTTAGTACTACTATACTACTACTATATTGCTATTGCTACTACTATATTGCTACTAAATGGGACACTACTATATTGCTACTAAATGGGACAGTGCTACTACTATATTGCTACTAAATGGTTGCTACTAAATGGGACGAACGTAGGTAAGCCGCTACACAATGCAGCGGTCGTATTTTAATAATAATAATAATAAAAAAAAAAAAAAGTGGGAGGGTTATTATTAGCATCCCCATATTATTATTAATATTATATTAATAATAATATTATTAATTATTATTATTATTATTATTATTATTATTATTATTAAAGTGTTGTCTGATAATAATAATAATAATAATAATAATAATAATAATAATAATAATAATAATAATAATAATACAGTCAGATTATTTTATATAAAAAAAAGGGACCGCAACTTATAGTAGCGGCTTGAAAAATCCTTATTCCTTAAAATTGCTACTATTACTACTATTTTTGGTCCTTAATATTGTTACTATTACTACTACTTGTGTACTTGCTACTATTACTACTACTTTTGGTCCTTAATATTGATACTATTACTACTACTTTTTTACTTGGTGTCAGCCGCTACTAAGTGTAGCGGTCGTATTATTTTAATACTCCCACCGTTCCATAGTTATAGTATAAGATCCCGAATTTTATGAAATAAAAGTATTCAATTTTTTATTTAGTAAATAGTTAAATTGATAAAAGTTTAAAGTTAAGGGTGATATGTGAAATTTTTTCAAAATAAGCAAGTGGCTATAAAATACTTATTATTGTCGGTGAATATTTGTTTGGTCGTGGAATATTCTTGTTGTTTGGAGAATATTATTAAATGACAAGTACGACCATTTGTGGGCCCCATAATGTAATAAGCATCGGATGAAGAAAACGACAAGTTTGAGTTTTTATAAATAACGACGTAATTGTTACCGTTAACACTGTTGGAATATATGGTGGTTAAAATACAGTAAAACGCGTTGTTGCACAGTAGCACACGGTATTGCACATTATTTTTGAATTATTGATTCTTACGTAAGAAGACACTACTCAATAATTGTTACAGTAGTTACTGTTCAATACTTTATTTTATTGATTCAATAATTGCTGCGTTGATATTTTATATTATTGTTATTTCAATAATTGTCATCAAGACAAGATTTCCCATTATCATATCAATAATTTATATTATTTGAATAATATTATTAGATATCATTATTGGCAATGTCTAAAAAGTTCTGTCAAGGAGAGGTTTGGTCACCTAATTGCGCGCCAGTAAGGAGAAATCCTTATCGGAAAGCCACCTCTTTCCTGAACCCGCCGATCATCATAATTGTGATTCTGTAATATTATTTGTGAATAATTAATTATTGATTTATATGATAAGAAAATATTTATTTGATGTGGATATAAATGATGAATTTATTTATGTGGTTATAAATGAAGGAATTAATGTTAAGGTGTTTTATAAGTATTTTATAGGATTGGAGGTATTAAAAATCAAATCGGTGTTCTTAAAGCTCTATTGCGTGAGTTATAATTTTGATCCGACCGTTGGATCGTTGTGATTTTTGGATATGTTATACATATATAAGTTGAGTATATATCCACAAATTTTGAACCGTTAAAAATGAACGAATGATTTATTATGAATTTTTAGAGTGTTGAAAATCGTCCGTTTGTGGATTTCGGATATTTTCTGTCTGGAATTTGGAAAAACTTTCTTCTGCAAAGTTGTAGAGAATTCAATTTTGTGTGGAATGGATATAAAAATCATATTTTTCTGATAAACGGGCTATTTTCTATGAATTATTGAAGTTTCAAAAAATAAAATGATTTTTTTATTAAAATTAGGGGTGGGACCCACTATTGTTTTAAACATGTGGGCTGCCCAATTATTTTCAAATGAGATGGCTAGTATTTGATGGTGGCTTGCGTAGGAGAAAATTAATAATAATAATATATTTTATTATTTTAGTCTCCTTTGGCGTTCTAGCATTTTTCTATAAATAGGTGCTTATGTTAGAATTGAAAATCACACCAGAAACAAGTTTTCTTTCTTTCTATATTGTCGAGCGTATTTTAGTGAGTATTTAGATACTTTGAGATTTGCTATTCAGTGCAAGTTTTCTTCGGCTTTTTATCCGATATCCGAGTCAGAAATACTGCTCTTTTGAGGTAAGGGATTGTAAGGGTTATTATGTTTTTCAGTTTTGTAATTTTTCTGACCTTCAAAAATTCTGGAAAAAATTAAAATGATAATTTGATGAGTTTTCTAGATTGTGTCCAAAAATGACGATTTTTGGATGTATAGATTAGGAGTTATGAATTTTATGAGAAA
This sequence comes from Panax quinquefolius, assembly GCA_020205615.1. Classification (NCBI taxonomy): domain Eukaryota; kingdom Viridiplantae; phylum Streptophyta; class Magnoliopsida; order Apiales; family Araliaceae; genus Panax; species Panax quinquefolius. The sequence continues at coordinate 32,940,613 of CM035166.1, forward strand.
AGACTATTTTAAAAGTAAACCCTTATAACTTCTTGTGGTTAACTCCAAAATTGGTAAAACTTTTATTGGGAGTACATGTATATAACAGAAGTATACTATGTAAATTTCGTAATTTTTGCACAAAAGTACAATTTATGATAAAATGTCTAAATATTCGGCAGTTTTGGCCATATGAAAAATAATAAATGAATTTTAAAAATTCTGAGAAAAATATATGTTCAATATGGAACTATATTCTGCTAAATCCCAGAAAAGAAAATTTGTTTGTACTTGTAAGACCCCAAATTATTAATAAATAAAATTTATTTTTCTCTATTTATTACTTTGAAATAGTAGAATTCGATTTGATTAATGTGGATAGTTATGGGTAAAATACGCAAATATTTCGAATAAGCAAGTGGTTATAAAATATTCATTATTATTTGGGAATATTCGTTTGGTCGTGGAATATTCGCATCGCTTGGGAATATTCGCATTTACTCTGGCAGTCTTTTGTGGGCCCCATAACTGAAAGCGATTGGATGAAGAAAACGACAAATATAAGTTGTTTATAAATAACTACAGAAGTTGTTATCAAGTTAATATCGTTGGAATACCGGTGGTTAAAACACACTAATACGCGTTGTTGAACAAGAAGATACCAGATTGCACCAATTATCGATTCTTACGTAAGAAGGCACTACTCAATAATTGTTACAAGAATTATCGCTCAAAGATTTTATTTTATCGATTCAATAATTGTCATATTGATATTTTATATTATCGTTGTTTTAATAATTGTCATTACACAAGATTTTTTATTATCAAAGCAATAATTCATATTATCCGAATAATATTATTAGATAATATTATTGGCAATGTCTAGAAAGTTCGCATCTAAGGAGAGGTTTGGTCACCTAATCATGCTACCAAGAAGAAGAAATTCTTATCGAAAGCCCCTCTTTCGGGAACCTACTGGTTGTCAATATTGTGATTTCGTAATATTATTTGTGAATAATTAATTATTAGTTCATATGATGAGGAAAATATTGATTTTATGTGGATATAGATGGAGAAAATTTTAAAATGACAATTGTTGAAAATTAATATTTTATCTTTTTTCGATAAAATAATTCATTTAAATATATTATTTTAATAATATATTAACGGTGATATTTTTACAATGAATATGGGATATATGAGTATATGAGGAGGAAGAGTATTTTGTTGCATTAAATGATTAACACATGTTTTGAGTGTCGGTGGACCCCATTTCTCGATCAAATTTGATTATAGCTTGTGAAAAATCTCTGCTTATAGATTTGGTCAATTTCTGCTTGGAATTTGGAAAAACTTTCTTTCGCAAAGTTGTAGAGAATTGAATTTCCTATAAAAAATGCGCGAGATTCAATTTTCGATAAAAGGGCTATTTATTATGAATTATTGAAGTTTTTGAGTTCAAATAATTGATTTTGGGAGTTTTAATTAATTATTTTGAGAAAACGTTTTTGGTGAGTTGTGAACCTCATTTAACATGTGTGGCTGGTGTTTTTGACCAAAAGGTGGGCAAAAGAAAATTTGTATAATTATATTAATATTATATTCAATTTTCTACTTTGGTGTTCTAAGCATTTTCCTATAAATAGGGTGCTTAGGTTAGAATTGAAAATCACACCGTAAATCAAGTTTTTCTCTCTATATTATCGAAATGTATTCTTGTGAGTATTTTGAGTATACTTTAAGTATTGCTATACTACGGCAAGTTCAAGTCATAGCTTATATCCAGGTGTTTCAACTAGAAAGTAATTGTCTTTTCGAGGTAAGTGGATTTTATTTTCTTCTCAAATGATATTATTTCTTCAATATCATTATGTCAAATATTGGTTGGAACTTTTATCAAATTTGGAACTTTTTTCATGTCGGGTTAATATTATTCATGAGTTACTATTCATATTCACGTTAGTACTATTCATAAGCGTGAAGATGTTTTTTTTGTGGAATTTCTATCTTTTGGTGTCTGAGTTACTATTCACGATATACGACATTATTCACGATATACTCAAGACTATTCACTTAATATTTCTAAGACTATTCACCTAAAAATGAAATTTTTTTCTTTTCGTCTAAAATATCTATTCGGATACTAGCTTTGATTGTATCCATGTTTTGATCATTCTTGAATTTTACAACCCTATGATTATTTTTGAGGTATTTTTGGACGTGGATAAAAACAAAGTACTTAATCCTTAATCCTTAATCCTTAATCCTTGTCATTTTGTTTCTCGGATTCGGATTTTAAAATTTCTTTAAAAATATTTTTCATCATCTTCGCCTTAAATGATGATATTATGGAATATCTTTGGCTCAGAAAAGTAAAGATGAATGATTTTGAAGAATATCTTTGGCCCAGAAGTGCAAAAAGATGAACAGTGTTTAGATGAACATGACTAATCGATGAATATCTTCGCCTCAGAGTGCAAAAAGATGAATATTTGATTCCGGATGTATGTTGATTGATGTTACAGGATAAAAGATAGACGATTTAACTTTTAAATTCATACATGAAGATAGTAGTTTGCATTCTCTACTTAACTCTTCTAATGAATTATTATTTTCACCATAATATTGGTTTAAAAACTTGTTGTCTATTGTATTCTATTAGTTTTTTTTCCTCGTTGAAGACTAATGATAATTTGTTGTATATTATCTTAGTCATAATATTCTTTATCGGGCTAGTTGAGCTCACCCTTTTCCTTTTTGTTCCATTTTTTCTTCTCGGAGGCTAGAATGTAATAGTACTAGCCTGGGAAATGGAATGAAGGTTCTAGAGAGAGTTGTTTAGTAGTCCTCACCATTTTTGTAAAATAATGTATCAATAATTATGATGGGGATTTATTTGCGTGTGGATATTGTCTAGATGGCAATATCTCGTATTTAAACTCACAGCTTATATGTTGTAATAATAAAGTTGTAGTTATTTCGCATCATGTATTTGGCTTAACTGAATGGAATGGGTTGGATGGAATGGACCTATTTTTGGGGCGCCACGATTGGTATCGTAGCTTTAGGGATATGATCTCCTGGTGAGATCGGGAATAGAACTAGGAGGGAGAGACGAGTAAATCCTTCGCTAGTGTGTCCTACCTAAGCTTATATGTTAGTTAGTGGTCAAGATATAGGATATTATGTGATATATTGATTTCCTTAATTAACCCTTGTTTTATGACAAGATTTGAGAATGTCGAATGAGAATATTAACAAATGGAGTAAATGAGACCGTGGAGATGCCTCAGATACTTACCAACGAGGAGAACGCAACAACAGTCGACAATGTACCTCCCGTGAACAACAACACCACCGAAAGCAGATGATGAACGAGGGATGTTTAGAAGCTTTTTCATAGCTCATGCAAAAATCGCATTTGAGGAGACTCGTGTTCAAAATACAGGAGGAAATGATAGCAATTCATGGGTTGTCACAACCAAGCAGCTTCAAAGAGTTGGGACCACTGTAATTTAAGGGAAAGCCGATCCGATCCGATCATGGTGGAAACATGGGTCAAGCAAATTACCAAGATATTCGATGTCTGGGATGCACGGAGAACAGAAGGTTCCATTCGCCACCTTTTATGTTCCGTGTGAATGAGGCAGACATCGGTGGGAATCTGGAAGCGAACCCATCCACCGTGACTCAAAGATGTCATGGGAGACGTTTCAGAAACAATTCAATGACAAGTACTTCCCCGAAAGTATTCATTATATGAAGGAAGTGGAGTTGATTAGATCGAGCAGTAATAACATACGACGGTGTCCCAAAGACGAGGCTTAAGTTCATGAGTTATCCGTGTTTGCACCTCATTTGGTGGAGAATGAGGAACGATGACGCGGATGTTTCGAGAGGTTTGAAACCCAGATACGCCAAGATCTCATTTCTCATAAATTTTTCTCTATTCAGATGTTATGTGGCAGGCTCATTGTTAGAGCGAGATAACGAAAGTACATTCAACCGAGGGACCATAACCAGGATCATATCAAGATAGCAAGCCATCGTAATAACGATAACCAACGGAGAAAGAAGAATACGAGACAAAGCTGGAACCACTCCGTGGTAATCGTGGCCATGAAAATAGAAGAAGTGAGCCTGGGAGGAGATTTTAAAAGAGGAGATTCAACAACGACCATTTGAAGACGTCGGCCGCCAAGAGCAACTAGTTCCAAGGGAGGAGAAAGACCACCGGTCAGATATGTTACAAATGCGAAAGAGGGACATATCACCCAAACCGCCCACAACAGCTTAAAGGTATGCTATAATTGTGGAAAAGAAGGACATATCGCCGAGATCAGACGATATCGAAACCCAATCCAATGGAATGGTGACTCAAAAGGATGTCCCCAGAAAAGTCAAAGTCAACGGTTCCTCGGAAGAGCGTTTGTCGTGACCGGTCAAAATGCGAGGAACCCGAACGGTTAGCATGGGTTAGTTAATTATAAATTTTGCATAAGTTTATTCCTTACTAGATACCCTTCTACCCATTCTTTTTATCTCTTCTTCAGGCTCAACGCTTGAACTTGATTTCACGAGAAATTAAACTTTGACCTATATTATGGAGACTCCATTAGAGAAACTTTCATTACATCCGTTGTTTAAAAATCTTGCTTGATTCAGTTGGCACTATCACATTACCGTTAACCTTATTTCTATAGAGATATTTGCTTTTGATGTGATTTTAAGGTTAACTACTCATCACGCCGAAATTGATTACTTTTCGTAAGGTTGTTAGTTTTCATATTCCTAAGCAACCTCGTTATTCAATTCAAGCAATCAAACCATTGTAGTCAAACATTTTCATATCAAGCCATGAAGTCATTCATTTATTACGGATGTCAAGTTTTCTTAGTCCATGTTATGGATTTGAATAAAGACACGCCGATTTGAATAATATTCTGTTGTTATTTATTTTCCCGACGATTTTCAAGAATTTTTCGCTTACTCCCAAAGCTTGATATTAAATTTTGTATCGAATTTGAACCCCAGACAAAACTCATTTCTAAAATCTCATATCGAATGGCTCTATTGAACTTTAGGAGTTAAAAATTCAACTATAGAATTTGGTACCGAGCCTTTATCCGGTGACTTCCTTTGTGGAATGCACCAAGCCGCATCTCGTAGGGGACACCATATTCGTATGCGATAGTAAATCGATAGGTGTCATTGTAACGCTATCCAAGGTTGGGATATGAGTCAGCTTGAGAACAACCTAAGCTCAGAATCTAAATATGTAGCTTTCTAGGCTTAGTTGGTTATTATCTCGGAGATTCGTTGAAGGATATTCTCGAATCGCTATTCCATTAACGCAATTGACTCAGTAGAGATACTAAATTCGAATGGAGCAAGGAATGTGGGAAGAGCTTCAAGAACTCAAGAGGAGACTCATTTCAAAGACATGTTCGACCATGCCATCCTCGAAAAGCTTAACGTGGTAGCCGACGTGTTGAGTAGAAGATCGATACAAGTACGAAAACGATATTGTCAAAGACTCATTTCAATAATTTTCAAATAATAGAGATGGAGATGAAAACTCTAGTTACCCACGTGATGATATACTTAGTATAATCGACTTTAATCGATAAAGTTAAAGTCGCTCAAGCTACACAACCGAGTTGATGAATTTGAAGAAGGAGGTGCAAGAAGTTGTTATTTCAAAAGCGAGAGAATCGGTGAGGTGAGGAAAGCTCAAACCTTCGATTTATTAATCCATTTAAAATTTCGATCGAATAGGAACTGTGGGCCTATAGACTCGCTTTTACCGCCAAGTATGACGCGTGTTCATAACGCTTTTCACGATCGATGTTACGTAAATATGTGGACTAATTCAACCACGCTATCGAAGTTAGAACCGGACGAGATAGCCAAGACTTAACGTATGAAGAGGTACCGCCAAGATTTTGGATAGAAGGAGCATGTCCCACGATCGAAGGTCATACCACAAGTTAAAGTTTTGTGGAGAAACCATGCTATTGAGGAAATGACCGGGAGTTGGAAACGAAATGAAAGCGAGGTATTCTCATCTTTTTCAAACACACATGTACGTACGCCAATTTCTGAGGACTTAAATTTCATAAGGAGGGAGGTCAGAAGACCCCAAATTATTAATAAATGAAATTTATTTTCCTCTATTTATTATTTTGAAATAGTAAGGGTCGATTTGATTAATGTGGATAGTTATGGGTAAAATACGCAAATATTTCAATAAGCAAGTGGTTATAAAATATTCATTATCATTTGGGAATATTCGTTTGGTCGTGGAATATTCAGATCGCTTCTGAATATTCGTGACGACGACGCACGCAGCTTCTTTTGTGGGCCCCATAACGGAAAGCGATTGGATGAAGAAAACGACAAATATAAGTTGTTTATAAATAACTACAGTAGTTGTTACAAGCTAATATCATCGTTGGAATACCCGTGGTTAAAACACACTAATACGCGTTGTTGAACAAAAGAAGACACCAGATTGCACCAATTATTGATTCTTACGTAAGAAGGCACTACTCAATAATTGTTACAAAGAATTATCGCTCAAAGATTTTATTTTATTGATTCAATAATTGTCATATTGATATTTTATATCATTGTTGTTTTAATAATTGTCATTACACAAGATTTTTTATTATCGAAGCAATAATTCATATTATCTCGAATAATATTATTAGATAATATTATTGGCAATGTCTAGAAAGTTCGTCTAAGGAGAGGTTTGGTCACCTAATCATGCTACGCCAAGAAGAAGAAATTCTTATCGAAAGCCCCCTTCTTCTGGAACTACCCGGTTGTCAATATTGTGATTCGTAATATTATTTATGAATAATTAATTATTGATTCATATGATGAAGAAAATATTGATTTTATGTGGATATAGATGGAGAAAATTTTTAAAATGACAATTGTTGAAAATTAATATTTTATCTTTTTCGATAAAATAATTCATTTAAATATATTATTTTAATAATATATTAACGGTGATATTTTTACAATGAATGTGGGATATATGAGTATATGAGGAGGAAGAGTATTTTTGTTGCATTAAATGATTAACACATGTTTTGTGTGTTTGTGGACCCCATTTCTCGATCAAATTTGATTATAGCTTGTAAAATCGCCCGTTTGTGGATTTCGGTCAATTTTTGTTTGGAATTTGGAAAAACTTTCTTCTGCAAAGTTGTAGAGAATTGGATTTCCTATAATAAGTCGCGAGAATCGAATTTTCTGATAAAAAGGCTATTTATTATGAATTATTGAAGTTCCGGAGTTCCGAAATAATTGATTTTTGGGAGTTTTAATTAATTATTTTGAGAAAAACGTTTTTGGTGAGTTGTGAACCTCATTTAACATGTGTGGCTGGTGTTTTTGACTAGAAGGTGGGCTAAGGAAAATTTGTATAATTATATTAATATTATATTCAATTTTCTCGCTTTGGTGTTCTAAGCATTTTCCTATAAATAGGTGCTTAGGTTAGAATTGAAAATCACAATTTAAATCAAGTTTTCTCTCTATATTATCGAAGCGTATTCTTGTGAGTATTTTGAGTATACTTTGAGTATTGCTATACTGATGCAAGTTCAAGTCATAGCCTATATCCTGTTTCAACTAAAGACTGCCTTTCGAGGTAGTGGATGTTATTTTCTTCTCAAATGATATTATTTCTTCAATATCATTATGTCAAATATTGGTTGGAACTTTTTATCAAATTTGGAACTTTTTCATGTCTGGGTTACTATTCATGAGTTACTATTCACGAGTTACTATTCATGAGTTACTATTCACGAAAGTTACTATTCACGAAAGTACTATTCACGAAGCGTGAAGATGTTTTTTGTGGAATTTCTATCTTTTGGTGTCTGAGTTACTATTCACGATACTCAAGACTATTCACGATATACTTGCACTATTCACGATATTAAGCACTATTCAATAAAAAATGAAATTTTTTCTTTCGTCCTAAAATATCTATTCGGATACTAGCTTTGATCAGATCCATGTTTTGATCATTCTTGAATTTTACACCCCTATGATTATTTTTGAGGTATTTTTGGATGGATAAAAAAAAAGTACTAATCCTTAATCCTTAATCCTTGTCATTTTGTTTCATCGATTCGTTTCTTTAAAAATATTTTTCATCATCTTCATACCTTAAATGATGATATTATGGAATATCTTTGGCTCTCAGTAAAAGTAAAGATGAATGATTTTTCAAGAATATCTTTGGCCCGTAATGCAAAGATGAACATGTGTTTAGATGAACATGACTAATCGATGAATATCTTTCGGCTCAGAGTGCAAAGATGAATATTTGATTCCGTATGTATGTTGATTGATGTTACAGGATAAAAGATAGACGATGAACTTTTAAATTCATACATGTAAGATAGTAGTTGCATTCTCTACTTAACTCTTCTAATGAATTATTATTTTCATTGTGAATATTGGTTTAAAAACTTGTTGTCTATTGTATTCTATTAGTTTTTTTTCCCCGTTGAAGACTAATGATAATTTGTTGTATATTATCTTAGTCATAATATTCTTTATCGGGCTAGTTGAGCTCACCCTTTTCCTTTTTGTTCCATTTTTCTTCTCAGAGGCTAGAATGTAGCGTAGTACTAGCTTGGGTATGGAATGAAGGTTCTAGAGAGAGTTGTTTAGTAGTCCTCACCATTTTTGTAAAATAATGTATCAATAATTATGATGGAGATTTATTTGCGTGTGGATATTGTCTAGATGGCAATATCTGTATTTAAACTCACAGTTTATATGTTGTAATAATAAAGTTGTAGTTATTTCTGTACCATGTATTTGGCGACTCAGAATGGGTTGGATGGAATGGACTTATTTTGGGGGCGTCATAGTACTGATTTGGTATTTTTCATGAAAATTGACTAGTTATGAGTAAATGAATTAAATATGTTATGTAAAGTAAGAAAATTGGAAAATAGGATTTTATGGCTTGAGAATCCTATATGAGGTATATGCAGATTTTTGATGAGGGTTTTGGTTATTGGTGATGAAATCTTATGAGTTTTGTGAGACCCTGAATTTTATGAAATAAAAGTATTCAATTTTTTTTCTATTTTGGTAAATAGCACGATATTGATTATTAATGGTTATGTGATAAGTCACTCAGTTTTGTTTTATTGGTATTATTATTGTAATAAAACAGAAAAACTTTTTATATAAAATAGAATACTTTTATAAAGTTATTCTATAAATAGAATATATTATATTCTATCGTGTATAGTGTTTTCAAGATAGTAAAATCTTTTTTATATAAAACAAAATACTTTTATAAAGTTATACATTTTATTAGACAATAATTAGAATATATTATATTTTATTATGCATATTATTTGCATAAGTGTCTGCATAGTGTTTTTCATAGTAAAATCTTTTATAAAGTTATTTGTTTTATTAGATTATAAATAGAATATATTATATTTTATTTAAAAGATTTTGCTTTAAATATGGACCGTTAGATTAAAGTTAATCAATCTGGACCTGCTCATGAGTTGGTTACTATGATCCATTTTTCTATAAATAGAAGCTCATTCATTCATTATTTCTTACTTAATTCCTTTGAAACTCTAGAGAGAAACTATAGAGAGAAAGAAGAAAAGTGTTCTGCTACTTCACTACTTCTATATCCAGTACTCTTCTTTCTAAGGTAGGGAATATTATTTGTTGTACTCGTAAGGGGTACTCTTTCTATCTTATTTATGAAGAGAACTTCTGTTATTCCATTCTTTGTTATTATGTTGGAATAACCTGTCTATGCAAAGTACTGCATACATGGTAAAAATTTTCTAATATTCCATTCTTTATTATTCTATTGGAATATCTTGTCTGTGCATTTTACGCCGGACCTGGTTCCGTTATTTATTATTCTGTCGGAATATCCTGTCTGTGCGTTTACGCCGGACCTAGTTCCATTATTTATTATTCTGTCGGAATATCCTGTCTGTGCGTTTACGCCGGACCTGGTTACATTATTTATTATTCTGTTGGGAATAACCTGTCGGTACAGTCTATCGCACGCATGGTGAATCCTTCAGTTATTCCATTCTTTATTATTTTGTTGGAATAACCTGTCTATGTGGATTACCACATGCATGGTGATTTCTGTTGCTATTCCATTCTTTATTTTTCAGTTGGAACATCCTCGCTTGCGCAAGTAATTCTTCGCACCGATTCGGTTCCGTTATTTAGTATTCGTTGAATAACTCGTTTATGCGAAGTACCGCATGCATGGTGATTTCTTTTGTTATTCCATTCTTTATTATACTCAGTTGGTTAAAATTTTGACTTCTATACTCCATGAAATTAGTGGAATATCGTTGATATTTGCGCTTCATCCAGTATCTTTTCATGAAAATATTCTTCTGAGCATTCTTGTATTTTACTCTACAAAGCAGTATCATGTTGACAATTTGGACATTATTAGTTCCTGGATAAATTAATTCTTGAACTTGTTTTTATTGAATTCTTATATCATTGTCATCATCCTCATGTTTATTTTTTTGAAAGTCATCTATGGCCCTGAGTGCATAGATGGACTTGGTATGATTATGACCAGTGATTATTTAAGATAATCATGACCGTAATGTTACAAATGATGTGGAAAAAGTCCTCATTGGCCCGTAGTGCATTGATGAACAGTTTTTGGTATGATTATGGCTATGGATTCTCTTCGGCCAAGGGTTTAAAGATGAATTGTTTTATGGCATGATCAGGACCGTTGATGAAAACACGATTATCTTTGGCCCGTAGTGCATGGATAATTCGTGGTCGTGATACTAATGAATATCCTTGGCCTGTAGTGCATGGATGATTCGATGATGTGGATTAATTATTGAGCTGAGTCTCAGCGATGAAATATTAATTCATGGATGTGATAATAATGAATATCTTTGGTCAGTAGTAAATGGATAATTAAGTGATATGGATTGATTATCGGTGAGTCTCAAACGATGAAATATAAATTCATGGATGTGATATTAACGAATATCCTTAGCCGTAGTGCAGGGGTGATTCGATGATGTGGATTATTTATTAAGCTGAGTCTCAGCGATAAAATATTTATTATACACTTTTAATGCGTAGAAGATAGTAGATATCATGTTCTACTTGACTCTTCTAACTTTGGCATGTAGTGCAAAGATAAATTGTTAATGAATATCTTTGGCCGTGGTGCAAAGATGAATTTATTAGTATGATTATGAGCAGGAATTCTGATTTGGTATAACCATGATTTTTGATGTTTCAGGTGAAGATAGGTGATGAGAATTATCTTCGTCCTAGTTGCGAAGAGGAATTTAGAACCACAATTATGATTATGAGTTATTCATATGATTGTGGACAGGAACTATTGATTTATTTATATGGTTAAAACATTATTGGTGGACTTTTAACATAGAGAAGATAATAGACCTTTTGGTCTATTTGACTCTTCTAATGGATTGCTCGTTCCATTGCAACTATTGTTGAAAAGTTTTATTATCTACCATATGTTCTAAATCTCTGATTTATTATTGATGAAAGCTATTGATAATTTAATTATCTTTAGTCATGATATTCTTTACTGGGCTAGTTGTGCTCACCCTTTCTACTTCACAATTGCTTTCAGGTAATAAGAGTGTTGCCGTAAGAGTATTCTTTCGAATTCGGCGGGGATAATGGGGAATAGAACGATTGGTCTTTGAATGGAGGTTCTCCTTAAACAGTATAAAAAAGTGTGTTGTATTCTATACAACATTTAGTAGTTATATTTGGTGAATCAAATAGGGTGAGGTGAACCCAACTTTGGAAGGGTGTTTTGCCACTATCATACAAGATGTATAATGACATACAACCTCGTGTTATCATAAGATAGGGTTGTACGAATCCACTTGCTGAGTATATCTACGGGCACTACCTATATGATCTTGGAGTTGATTTAAAATATAATTTTCACTTGGAAACAGTGGAGATAGGTATATGTCAAGAGAAGACTCACCATTGGAAAGAAGATGATAGTAATCTTCTCATTTTTCTTTGGGGTCTATTGTGTCAACCAAGGATAATTCTGTGGCCATATGATATCTATTATAACCTAAACGCATGGCCTCCTATGTACGAAGGTTTCCTTGAGCACTTCCCAATGATTTTAATTTCTAAAACAGTCTTTGACTATACTTTTATGTAAAGTACCATTGTAAGGTTGTGGTCGAGGCACCATGAGAGTTACACACATTTTGTATTAAAACTCACACTTAACTGTGATCGTATTATATACAACAGCTCAACAGTTGTATAAATGAAGTTGTATTTGAATTTTGTACCATGTATCTGGCGACTCAAAATGGGTGATGTATACCTAATTTTGGGGGCGTCACATTTGGTATCAGAGCTTAGGGATATGGTCGCTGGCGGAAATAAGAGTCTAGAACTAGGAGGGGAGAGACGAGTTATATACTTCGCTAGTGTGTAACTTACCTAAGTTGAAATTGTTTACTTGATAAGTTGACAAATTATGATTTGTTAATTAACCTTTGTTTTGAAGATATATTCTAGAATGATATCTGAAATACAGGAGATGAACAATGGAAAAATCATGATACAGAGGATATAACCGGGAAGGTACAATCCGAAAAGAAAGCAAGATATTCTCATCTCTTGAATGCACTGTGTACGTACGTAAATTTCAAGGAGAAATTGAGAAGGAGGGTGATTGTGAGACCCGAATTTTATGAAATAAAAGTATTCAATTTTTTTTCTTTTTTGGTAAATAGCACGGTATTGATTATTAATGCTTACGTGATAAGTCACTCAGTTTTGTTTTATTGGTATTATTATTGTAATAAAACAGAAAAGCTTTTTATATAAAACTTAATACTTTTATAAAGTTATTCTATAAATAGAATATATTATATTCTATTGTGCATAGTATTTTGTATAGTAAAATCTTTTTATATGAAATGTAATACTTTTATAAAGTTATACATTTTATTAGACAATAATTAGAGTATATTATATTTTATTATGCATAGTGTTTGTATAGTGTAATTCGGATAGTGTTTTGCATAGTAAAATCTTTTATAAAGTTATTCGTTTTATTAGATTATAAATAGAATATATTATATTTTATTTAAAAGATTTTACTTTAAATATATGTAATCGCCGATTAAAGTAAATAAATCTAGACTGTTCATGAGTTGGTTACTATGCAGTCCATTTTTCTATAAATAAGCTCATTCATTCATTATTTCTTTTAATTCACCGAAACTCTAGAGAGAGAAACTATATAGAGAAAGAAGAAAAGTGTTCTCGCTACTTCACTACTTCTATATCCAAAGACTCTTCTTTCTAAGGTAGGAATATTATTTGTTGTACTCGTAAGGGGTACTCTTTCTTTCTTATTTATGAAGAGAACTTCATTATTCCATTCTTTATTAATATGTTGGAATAACTTTGTCTATGCAAAGTCTTCGCATACATGGTGAAATTCTTCCAATATTCCTTTCTTTATTATTACATTGGAATATCTCGTTTATATGCTTTTTTCTTGGGACCTAGTTCCGTTATTTATTATTTCGTCGTAATATCACATGCGTGCGTTTACTGGGAATTCGGTTCCATTATTTATTATTCATTGGGTATAACTCGCGTTGTGCGATCTATCGCACGCATGGTGAATCCTTCTGTTATTGCATTCTTTATTATTTTGTTGGAATAACCTGTCTATGTGGATTACCACATGCATGGTGATTTCTGTTGCTATTCCATTCTTTATTATTCTGTTGGAACATCTTGTCGGTCATGAATTTTACTTTGACACGGTTACGTTATTTAGTATTCTGTTGGAATAACTTGTCTATGCGAAGTACCGCATGCATGGTGATTTCTTTTGTTATTCTATTCTTTATTATACTCAGTTGGTTAAAGTTTTGACTTCTATATTGTGACACCCCAAACCCAGGTACTTCATTCCTACAGGATTTGGTGTTCACTTCTTCAAACATTTATTTCTAACTATCCAATCATAATAGAATTGAATAATAAAAGAAAACCTGCCCATACAGGATTAAACTTAAATAAAAATCTCCCAGGTTATCTAACCTTTAAACGTCATTCAAATGAGGAATTAAAATTATAACATTACATCATTAAAATAAAGTCTAAGATCATCATAATAAAAGTCTAATATCATGATCATAATCAAAATTACAAGTCTTCATCACTTGTATATTTTTCCCTTTCCTTTGCTAGTCGAAGGTTCATTTACCTTCTCCTCTTTAGTTGCAATGAATTTATAAATATGCAAGAGTGAGCAAAACAATTGCTCACTGGATATAATAGAGAATCAACAGGAGTATAATAATAATAACTGCCAATAATAGGCTCATCAAAAGTGTATAGTACTCTAACAATAATAATCAGAAACTGGAATTCAAAATATGGAATCTACATCACTGAGGGTCATAAGACCATGAACTACGTCCACAGTTGCAAGTAATCTTTCAACTCCAACTTTAACAGTCATAAGACTATAAGGACCTCGTACTTAGGGGGATCATCCCTTCGTACAATGTATTGTGCACAAACATTTTAACGCTATGCGTAAGTTAACCCCTAATCATAACAATAGGGTTGTTCATCTCAGTATTTAGAGTATAAGTCCGCACCAAAGGAAGTTTGGTTTGGAAAAGCTTTCAAGGTAATTTGGAATTCAACGAACATCAACTAAGGAGTAGTTGAATAAAACCAATAACACTATACTATAGAATAATCGTGATTGAATCAATCATAGTAAACTAAAGTCATGCTTTAGAAATAATCTAATAGCATACAATTTGAATAACTATAGCAAACCTTCCTTGAACAATACTAAGCCAAGGTTAATTAGAATTGAATACTAAGCATGCATAACAATTTGAACGATAGAAATGTTCGACATTAGTATATATAGTTGTGCATGCTAAACAACAAGTTAAATACAAGAATAACTTGCTCCAGAATAACTTACATCATTGTATTATAATCGAATTGAAAATAGTAATTGAATTAACAAGATAATAGATTAGAAAACTTGCTCAAAGATAGCTAGATACTTGCACAATTATAAAAGTAGAGTTAGAGAACTTGCCTCGTGCGTAGGTTAAACAATTACTACTCACATTCACCCCAAGTCTTACACATACCATATGTATTGACAATACACATTAGTTACACTAACATTACCTTTATGAGTTACTTTATTACTCTTAGTATAGCTACTAACTAAGTTTAAGTTTAAACAACATCACATCTTTTCATGAACATTACTTTTTAGCTTTATTACAACTACTTAAGTGATCATGTCATTGCACCACATACACATTAACAACTTGATACAACATCCTATTATATGTCCAACACGTTATCATTAAGTTATACTAATACACAAAGGGTTGCACTTGCATTCGCACATCCCGACGCCCTCTGATTGGCTCCAAATACATAACAGTCCTAAAGATGGCCATTTTGACCTTTCATAATGATTTCAAATTGAAAACCTTAAAGAATAACAATTATAGGCCTATTCGTCCTCTTTCCGAATCATCTTGAATCATCTCAATCGGAGTTTGTATGAAAACGTTATGGCCATTTTACTACAGGAGGTCAAAACTGTTCGACCCAGACCACTTTTCTAGCACCTTTGAGGCGAGCGAGGGTGTGTGGGGCGCGAATTCAATGTCAGGCGCGAACTTCTGGCCTATTTTTGGCACTGGGGCATGGAATTTGGCGTTGGGGCGCGAAATTTGGCGTTGGGGCTCCGAACTACAGAACACCCAAAACTAGAAACCAAACCAAGCTACTATGTCTTAATTTATAACACCAATTAACATGTATAACTTATGCAAATTACACATAAACTTCAGCAAGCATACAAATACTAAATTCACACAACTTAAACCATAATTCTAGAAAAAATTAAATACTACCTCCGTCCCATAATAATTGTTTTTTTAGCTTAAATCACACATACCAATACACAAGCTAAAATGGCAAAAATACCCTTAATATATTTTCTTTGAAGTTGAAGAGTTAATGGGTGCCATTTAATTGTAGTGATGGTAAGATGCAATAAATACCATTGAATGCATAAGGGCATATATGAGAAAATATTGCAAAAATTGTATTGGAGTTCTAACACATCACTTATTTTGGGAAAAAAATATTAAGCTTAAAAAAACACTTATTGTGGGACGGAGGTAGTACTAGAATAGCATATTTTAAAACCAAAAACTCCATTGTTAACACAGTAAGCACTGTAATCATAGTTAGAAAACATTTTGATTTATTCTAACTATATTCTATTTAATTCTTACCTAATTCATATAATCACAGTTAAATTCCATGATTATCATACAATACAAGTATAAATTTTGGTACTCTGAAAAACATACATTCATACATGTTTATGTTCACAGTAAAACTATTTCTTTTTCTTTAACACATGATTAAAATACCACTCATATATACATATATATATATATATATATATATATATATATATATATATACATGCTAGGTATAAAAATTATAATAACAAAACATGTAATACCAAAACAAATCCTAGAACAAGGTTTACAGACAAATTTGGTAAAAACTTATACACGGTTATTTCAAGAAAAACAGAGAGATACAATTTCTCAAAAACTATATAATGTAAACATATATGATAAGGTTTATACAACCTACCTTTAATTTGTTCCGACAACACTTGTTAATCACTGAGAATAGCTTTGACAAATTCAGAATTTATTTTGAAAAACACAGCCTTTTCTCTCTTTAACTTTCTCTGAAATTCTCTCTTAGTGTTATTCTCTCTTTTCTCAGCAACTAGAATGTGTAAAAAGAAAACAACTGATAGCTATAATGCATAAAATAAAACCGCTAACCTTAATACGTCTAATTTAATAACATATCAGTTACAAAACTAACGTATATATTATATTATTATTTTATTAATCATTTAAATTTCAAAATCCTAAAGTAGTAGGCTTTGTTTAGCTTAACTAATTTATAATTAAACACTTAATAACCTTAAGCATTGTTTGGATAAAACCAACTTAAATTACTTTAATTTATTTTTAATAACTCCTTATACTATAGTTATTTGTCACACTTTATTTAATCAAGCTTTCATATTTAATTTAATTAATTCAAATAACCATTAATTAAATAATTCATTTAATCACATAACTCAATACAAATAATTAACCATCAACTTGAAATATCAATATAATAATTTCTTAACTCATTAATTATTTATTTAACACATAAATAATTAATCAATTCAAATTAAACAAATATTTATTTAGCAATAAATACACCAATTAAATATTTATATAATTTAATAAATATTTAAAATTATAATTTAATTTTTGATTGTTACATCCTTCCCTCCTTACAAGGATTCAGGTCTGTAATCACAACTCAAACAAACAAATCGTCACATTCTTCCCTTCTTACAAAGATTACATCCCCGTAATCAAGACACAATTTAAACAAATAACTCGTGGTAATTCTTCATCATATCGCCGAGTTCCCACGTAGCCTCTTCGACATTGTGGTTCCTCCATATCACCTTCACGAAGGTATCACTTTATTCCGAGCACTTGTTCTTTCCTCGTCGACTATATCGGATAGGAATCTCTTCATAGACAAGTCTTTCTCAAACCGCAATGGTTCGTACTCAATTACGTGTTTGTAATCGATTTATACTGGTCAGAATAATCGGTTACACGTTAAAAAATTATGAATATTTTGCATTACGGAGGTAGAGCTACCTCGTAAGCTACCTCTCCAACTTTCCTCAAGACTTCAAAGGGTCCAATAAACCTCGGACTTAGTTTCCCCTTTTTACCAAATCGAATTTTCCCCTTCCAAGGAGAAACTTTTAGGAATACGTAATTTCCTATGTCAAATGCACGATCTTGTTTGTGTTGATTAGCATATTTCTTTTTTCTGTCTTGAGCAGCTATCAATCTTGTTCTGATGAGTTGGACAACCTCAGGAGTTTGTTGTACCAGTTCTGGTCTTAACCGTTGACGTTCACCGACTTCGTCCCAGCCCAGTGGAGTTCTGCACTTCCTGCCGTATAATGCTTCGTAAGGCAGCATGCCGATGCTAGCGTGGTAACTGTTATTGTAGGCAAATTCCACCAACGGTAATTGTTCATCCCAGCTTCCTTTGAAATCCATGACGCATGCTCTCAACATATCTTCCAATGTCTGAATCGTTCGTTCGCTTTGGCCATCTGTTTGCGGATGATATGCCGTACTCATTCGCAACTGTGTTCCCATACATTCTTGTAGTCTCTTTCAGAAGTTTGATGTGAACCTCAGATCTCTGTCTGACACAATTGACACTGAAACTCCATGTCTTGCAACGATCTCTTTAACATATAGTTTTGCCAGCTGATCAAGATTGAATCTAATCTTTATTGGCAAAAAGTGTGCTGATTTTGTCAATCTGTCCACTATCACCCAAATCGCATCGTATCCTTTCTGAGTTATTGGAAGACCTACCACAAAATCCATTGTGATATGTTTCCATTTCCATTCCGGTATCTCCAACGGTTGAAGTAACCCGCTTGGTCTTTGATGCTCGGCCTTGACTCTCTAACATGTTAAGCACTTTGCAACGCATTCTGCAACGTCTCTTTTCATATTTGGCCACCAAAAATGTTGTCGCAAATCTTGATACATCTTTGTACTTCCTGGATGAATCGAATATCTCGAGTTATGAGCTTCGGTCAAGATGTCTTCTTTAATATCCGCTTCTTTGGAACCCATATTCGTCCTTCAAATCTCAAAGATCCCCCAGATCAACTTTGTAATTTATTTCTTTCCTCGACCACACTTTCTCTTATTTTTTGCATTCCCCATCCTGCGCAGTTGAGCATTCTTCACTTTGTCCACCAAAGTTTGGTCGCTTCCATCCGGTACAATTTTTCATCGATTCTTTTGGAAATTTGATTTCAACTCTAACCTTGACATTCTTTGTAATAAGCTCATCCTTATCAGTTAACAACATCAACTTTTCCCTGCCTTTCCTACTCAAGGCATCTGCAACCACGTTTACTTTGCCTGGATGATAAAAGATCTCACAATCATAATCTTTTATCAGTTCCATCCATCTTCTTTGATACATGTTCAGGTCCTTCTGTGTGAAAATATACTTCAGACTTTTATGGTCTGTGTAAATCTCATATTTCTCTCCGTAGAGATAGTGTCTCCATATCTTTAGAGCAAACACAATCGCCGCCAACTCTAAATCATGAGTCGGATACCCTTTTTTGTAGTCTTTCAATTGTCTTGATGCATACGCGATGACTTTCCCGTTCTGCATAAGGACACATCCTAATCCCTTGTGTGAAGCATCACTATACACCACAAAATTTTCAGATATCCAGAATGACAACACAGGTGCCATACTTAACTTCTTTTTCAATTCTTGGAAGCTTTCTTCACACTTCTCCGTCCAAACAAATTTTCTGATTTTCTCGTCAAATTTGTCAACCTGAGTGGCAATCTTGGAGAAATCATGGATAAACCGTCTCATAATACCGCTAATCCTAAGAAACTTCTCACTCGATGGAGTTTTGGTTGTTCCCAATTTATCACAGCTTCAACCTTTGATGGATCCACTGAAATTTCATCTTTGTCAATTACGTGCCCAAGAAATTGTACACGTTCCAGCCAAAATTCACATTTAGAGAATTTCGCATACAACTTTTCTTTTCTTAGCGTCTCCAGCGTTAGACATAAGTTTTCCACATGTTCCTCTTGAGTTTTAGAGTACACCAAAATATCTTCGATAAACACCACCACAAACTTATCAAAAAATGGTTTAAACACCCTGTTCATCAAATGCATGAATGCTGCAGGGGCGTTTGTCAAACCAAAAGACATCACCAAAAATTCGTAATGTCCATACAGAGTTCGGAATGCCGTCTTCGGTACATCCTCCTTTCTTACCTTCAGTTGATGATACCCACTTCTCAAATCTATTTTCGAGAAATATCTAGTGCCCTTCAATTGATCAAACAAGTCATCTATTCTTGGCAATGGATATTTATTCTTAATAGTGACTTTGTTTAACTCCCTATAATCAATGCAAAGACGCATTGACCCATCCTTCTTCTTTACGAATAACACCGGTGTTCCCCACGGTGACACACTCGGCTGAATGTATTTCTTGTCCAACAGCTCCTGTAGTTGTACCATCAGTTCTTTCATCTCCACCGGAGCCATTCTGTACGGGGCCTTCGATATCGAAGCGGTTCCTGACGCTAAGTCAATCACGAACTCGATCTCTCTGTCAGGCGGAAGTCCTGGCAAATCCTCCAAAAACACATCCACAAATTCCCTAACTATTGGTATTTCTTCCGGCCAGACCCTTCTTACGAGTATTGACTATGTAAGCTAAATAACCCACACGTACCTCGACTCAACAACTTCTTGGCTCGCATAATCGCCGACATCTCATTTGTCTATGCGATTTGCTACCATTGAAAACTACCTTTGACAGAGTCATAAGGTTTACACATTTTTTTTAGCAGTCAATTATCGCTCCATAATTAAACAACCAATCCATTCCCAAAATAACATCAAACTCTCCTAGCCTGATCGGAATCAAATCTACCATCAAAATGTTTCCCTTAATATTCACCCTACAGTTCTTGTATACGAACCTAATAGGAACTACTTCCTTATTCGCAATTTCTATGTTTAAAGGAAAATTCAATTCTTCACTAGGCAATCCTAATCTCATAGCAAATTATCAGATATAAATGAACAAGTAGCACCCGAATCAAATAATACATAAGCATCAATATCATTGATCGGGATAATACCTGACACCACATCCTTTGATTGCACAACATCTTGCACAGTCATGTTGAAGGTTCTGGCTGTGGGTTTGTTTGATGCCGTTGGTCCAGTAATGGCCCAAGTACTTCCATTGCCGCCTCCCTTGTTTCCTGTTGTCTCTCCAACTTTCTTATTAGGGCACTCACGAGCAAAGTGATCCTTGGACCCGCAAGTGTAGCAAACATTCTTCTTGGGCTGATTGTAATTTGGGGCGATGTGACCCTCCTGGCCACAGTTAAAGCATACTCGTTTGCCCATTAAGCATACCCCCTTGTGAGGTGAACCCAACTTTGGAAGGGTGTTTTGCCACTATCATACAAGATGTCTAATGACATACAACCTCGTGTTATCATAAGATAGGGTTGTGCGCATCCACTTGCTAAGTATATCTACGGGCACTACCTATATGATCTTGGAGTTGATTTAAAATATAATATTCACTTGGAAACAATGGAGATAGTTATATGTCAAGAGAAGACTCACCATTGGAAAGAAGATGATAGTAATCTTCTCATTTTTCTTTGGGGTCTATTGGGTCAACCAAGGATAATTCTGTGGCCATATGATATCTGTTATAACCTAGACGCATGGCCTCCCATGTACGAAGGTTTCCTTGAGCACTTCCCAAAGATTTTAATTTCTAAAACAGTTTTTGACTATACTTTTATGCAAAGTACCATTATAAGGTTGTGGTCGAGGCACCATGAGAGTTACATACATTTGTATTAAAACTCACAGTTAACTGTGGTCGTATTCTATACGACAGCTCAACAGTTGTATAAATGAAGTTGTATTTAAATTTTGTACCATGTATCTGGCGACTCAGAATGGGTGATGTATACCTAATTTTGGGGGCATCACATTTGGTATCAGAGCTTAGGGATATGGTCGCTGGCGGAGATAAGAGTCTAGAACTAGGATGGGAGAGACGTGTTATATACTTCGCTAGTGTGTGACTTACCTAAGCTGAAATTGTTTACTTGATAAGTTGACAAATTGTGATATGTCAATTATCCTTTGTTTTGAAGATATATTCTAGAATGATATCTGAAATACAGGAGATGAGCAATGGAAAAATCATGATATAGAGGATATAACCGGGAAGGTACAATCCGAAAAGAAAGCAAGGTATTCTTATCTCTTCGAATACCAGGTACGTACGTAAATTTCGAGGGCAAAATTTCATAAGGAGGGGTGATTGTGAGACCCCGAATTTTATGAAATAAAAGTATTCAATTTTTTTTTTCTATTTTGGTAAATAGCACGGTATTGATTATTAATGCTTACGTGATAAGTCACTCAGTTTTGTTTTATTGGTATTATTATTGTAATAAAACAGAAAAGCTTTTTATATAAAACAGAATACTTTTATAAAGTTATTCTATAAATAGAATATATTATATTCTATTATGCATAGTGTTTTGCATAGTAAAATCTTTTTATATAAAAGAGAATACTTTTATAAAGTTATTTGTTTTATTAGACAATAATTAGAATATATTATATTTTATTATGCATAGTGTTTGCATAGTGCCTACATAGTATTTTGCATAGTAAATTTTTTTATAAAGTTATTCGTTTTATTAGATTATAAATAGAATATATTATATTTTATTTAAAAGATTTTGCTTTTAAATATGGACCGTCGATTAAAGTAAATAAACCGGACCGCTCATGAGTCAAGTTACTATGCAATCCATTTTTCTATAAATAGAAGCTCATTCATTCATTATTTCTTACGAATTCACTGAAACTCTAAAGAGAGAAACTATAGAGAGAAAGAATAAAAGTGTTCTGCTACTTCACTACTTCTATATCCAGTACTCTTCTTTCTAAGGTAGGAAATATTATTTGTTGTACTCGTAAGGGGTACTCTTTCTTTCTTATTTATGAAGAGAACTTCATTTATTCCATTCTTTATTATTATGTTGGAATAACCTGTCTATGCAAAGTACTGCATACATGGTGAAATTCTTCCAATATTCCATTCTTTATTATTACATTTGAATATCCTCGTCTACGCGTTTTTTATTTGGGACCTAGTTCCGTTATTTATTATATTACATTGGAATATCACGTGCGCATGCGTTTCGCATGGGACCGGGTTCCGTTATTTATTATTCATTGGGAATAACCTATCGATGCAGATCTATCGCATACGCATGGTGAATCCTTTTGTTATTTCATTCTATATTATTTTGTTGGAATAACTCTGCATACATGTGGATTAGCACATGCATGGTGATTTCTTGCTATTCCATTCTTTATTATTCATTGGAACATCCCGTCTAAAATGTAATTTGGTACCGACACGGTTCCGTTATTTAAGATTCTTTGAATAAACTATCTATGCAAGCACCGCATGCATGGTGATTTCTTTTGTTATTCCATTCTTTATTATACTCGGTTGGTTAAAGTTTTGACTTCTATACTCCATGAAATTAGTGGAATATCCTTGATATTCAAGCTTCATCCAAAGATCTTTTCATGGAAATATTCTTCTGAGCATTCTTGAATTTTACTCTACAAAGCAGTATTATGTTGACAATTTGGATGTAAGACCCCAGCTTTTATAAACAAATATGAATTTTCTATAAATATTATTTTTGAATATTATGGAATAATTTGATATAATGTTATAGTTGTGGGTAATATTTATAAATTTTGCAAAGTATGCAAGTGGTTATATTATATCCGATTGGTGGGGAATATTCGGTTTAGCAGGGAATATTCGTATAACTACTCAATCATTGGTGGACCCTACAATGTAATTATTATTTGTTTGAGAAAACGACAAAAATATTTTTTTGAAATAACGGCGGAAGTTTTACCGTTGATCTTGTTGAACTACTCAATAGTAAAAGTACAAAGAATACGTGTGGTTGCATAGTAAAGACACCTGGTATTGATTATTGATGCTTATGTGAGAAGTCACTCGGTTTGATTCCATTATTGTCGATTAATAATATGAATTATTATAGCGATAATGACGCTTTTGTTTTATTCAGTATTATTAACGTAATAAAATGAAACATCTTTTTATATAAAATGTAATACTTTATTAAAGTTATTTTATAAATAAAATATATTATATTTTATTATGCATAGTGTTGCATAGTGTTTTTGCATAGTGTTGTATAGTGTTTGCATAGTAAAATGTTTTTATATAAATAGAATATATTATATTTTATTTAAAAGATTTTGCTTTAAATATGGACCGTCGATTAAAGTAAATCAACTGGACCGTTTCATGGATTAATTACTATGCATTCTATTTTCCTATAAATAGAAGCTCATTCCTTCATTATTTTCTTCTTTAATTCTTTGAAACTAGAGAGAGAAACTATAGAGAAAGAAGAAAAGTATTCCGCTACTTCACTTTGCCAATATTCAGTTCTTCTAAGGTAGGGAATATTATTTGTTGTATTCAGTAAAGGGTGTTATTCTTTCTTATTCATGAAAAGAACTTCGTTATTCCATTCATTATTATTCATTGGAATAACTTCGTAAAAGTGGCATACCCTATACATAACTCAGATATGTGACATACCCTATACTTGGTGAAATCCTTATGTTATTCCATTGCTTATTATTCATTGGAATAACTTGTATATGCCATTTACCCTATACTTGGTGACATTCTTCTATTATTCATTGGAATATCCTCATCTGTGTTTTACACGGACACGGTTCCGCTTTCTTTATTATTCATTGGAACATCCCATGCGTGTGTTTTACAGGACCGGTTAAAATCTTTATCATTCTCATTGAATATCCTATCTCGTGTGTTTTACACCGGATCCGGGTTCCATCTTTATTATTTTGTTGGAACATCCGCTTGTGAATTTCACCCGACGACCGTTCCGTTATTATTATTACATTGGAATAACCCGTCTATGTCGCGGTGAATACCACATGCATGGTGATTTCTTTTGTTATTCCATTCTTTATTATACCCAAATTGGTTAAAACTTTGACTTATATACTCCATGAAATTAGTAGAATATCCTTGATATTTGCGTTTCATCCAAAGATCTTTTCATGGAAATATTCTTCCGATCATTCTTGAATTTTACTCTACAAAACAAGATCATGTTGACAATTTGGACGTTAATAATTCATGGATAAAATAATTCTTGAACTTGTTTTATTGAATTCTTATATAATTGTCATCATCCTCATGTTTATATATTTTTTTTTAAAGTCATCGTATTTGTAGAGAGCATGGATGGACTTGGTATGATTATGACTGTGGATTATTGATTGTAATCATGACCGTAATGTTACAAATGATGTGGTAAAAATCCACAAAGGGTCAGTAGTGCATTGATGGACGCTTGTTGGCATGATCATGACTATTAATGAATACACAACTATTCTTGGCCCGAAGTGCATGAATAATTGTGGTCGTGATACTAAAGAATATCCTCGCCATAAAGTGGGGGTGATTCGATGATGTGGATTATTTATTAAAGTCGAGTCTCAACTTTAATAAATGATGAAAAACCTTTTAAATCATAAAAGATAGTAGATTTTATTTTCTACTGACTCTTTTAATGGATTGCTTGTTCACCGCAGATTAAACTTGATGTTTATTATATTTTATCGGTTTAACACTGTCAAGGCTATTGATAATTTATTCGCATTATCTTAGTCATAATATTTCTTCTTCGGGCTAGTTGAGCTCACCCTTTCTTTCACCGTTCTCTTCGTGAAATGAGAACATAGCGGGACTTAGTGGGAAACGGAGTAATGGTCCAGAGGATAGCATTAGTAGTCCTCACTATTTCGTGAAATAGTGTGATAATAATTGTAATGAGGACTCCTTTTGAGTTTGTATAATATCTAGTAGAAAATATTTGTATTCAAACTCACGCTTTATGTCAGATTGCATACCTACGCTTATATTAAGTAAGTGTATTTAAATTACGTACCATGTATCCGACTACCCAAGATGGGTGATGTATACCTAATTTGGGGGCGCCACGGTTAGTATCGTGAGCTTAGGGATATGATCCCCGGCTAAGATGTGAGAAAAGTACTAGGAGGGGAGAGACGGGAATACCTTCGCTAGTATGACTTACCTAAGTTTATGTGCTATTTTATTGGTCACGTAATATAAAGATAATTTGTTACATGTCAATTAACCTTTTGTTTTGTGGCAAGATCTCAAAATGACATCCGAGAATATTGAGAATAGCAATGGAGCATGAGACGATCGTTGATTCACCACATATCAATAATCGTGGATAATGTGCATCGAAGGCGACAATCCTCATGCAAACAACAACACCGACCAAATGATGAATGATCAAATGTTCGAGGAGGCTTTTATGAATTTATGCAACAAAGAAAGTGAGAGCGACTCTCGTCCAAAACGTAGGTGGAAACACGGAAAACTCTCGGTGGTCACCGCTAAACAATTCAAGGAGCTGGGACCACCGGAGTTTAAGGGAGAGCCAAAACCACTTCGGCGGAAGCATGGATAAAGCGATTACCAAGATATTTGATGTCTTGGGATGCTCCGAGGAGCAAAAGGTTCCCTCACGCCTTTATGTCATGCGGAGAGGCAGACATTGGTGGGAATCCAGAAACGACTCAACTCATTCAGATCAAGATATCTTGGGAGAAGTTCCAGAGTCGTTTCAACGACAAATACTTTCCGAAAGTATTCACCACATGAAGGAGGTGGAGTTTATCAAGTTGGAACAAAACAATATGACCGTGGTCGCAATACGAGGAAAAATTTTTTTGAGTTATCACGCCATTTCGTCCCACTGGTGGATAATGAAGAGAGAATGACGCGAATGTTTTAAGAGGTTTGAAGTTCGAGATACGCCAACATCTTATTTCTCATAAACCGTGTGTTTGTATTAGGATGTTGTAAATAGGGCTCAAGATTAGTGGAGCGCGATAACGAGTCAACCATAACTAAAAAGAGAGCGGTAAGAAAGTTATAATACCAATCAAGAGTAGTCATCAAGCGGTGACAACAAGCGTGGAGGGAATCAATGGGCCGGATATGGTAACCACTTTGGTGTTAATCAGGGCTAAAACAATAAGAATGGACATTTCAAGAAACAGAGATTCAACAATGATGGAAAGACGTCAAAGACCAAAGACCCGTTGTTAAGGAAGGAGAAAGACCACCTATCATATGCTTCAAATGTGGAGAAGAGGGACACATCAGTCCGAACTGTGCCATGCCGTCCAAAGCATATTATAATTGTGGAAGAGAAGGTCACTTAGCTCAATTTTGTCATTTGCCATCAAGACAAATTCAACTAGGATGGAGGCACCAAAGGTCCGTCCCGTAAAAGTCAAAATCAGAAGGTAAGGAGAGAGCGTTTGTTGTGACCTCCCAGAGAGCAAGGAACCCGAATGAGGTCATCACGGGTAAGCTTATCATAAACTCTAATGAAGTCTACACTTTATTTGATACCGGTTCTACCCATTCTTTTATTTCTCCTACTTGCGCCATCGATTAAATTTGACTCAGGAGAAATTAGACTTTGACTTATCTGTGGAAACTCCGTTGGGAGAAACCTTCATTACATCCATCGCTTATAAGTCTTGTTTAGTTCAAATCGGTACCCTCACATTACCCGTCGATCTTATTTCACTAAAAATACTTGCATTTGACGTGATTCTAGGGATTGATTGGTTAACTACTTATCATGCAAAATTGATTGTTTTCGTAAGGTTGTTAGCTTTCATATTCCTAATCAACCTATTATGCTAATTCAAACGACCAAACCATTAAAATCAATCACGGCCATCTCAAGCTATAAAGCTATTCGCTTATTGAAAAATGGATGTCAAGCTTTCTTAGCTCATGTCACGATTTAAACAAAAATACGCCGCTTTTGAGCGATATTTCTATTGTTAATAAATTTCCGACGTATTCTCAGAAGAACTTCCGCCTACCCGAGCGTGAAATTTAATTTTGTATCGACCTTGAACCCGGTACAAAACCTATTTCCAAAGCCCCATATCGAATGGCTCTATTGAACTTCGTGAGTTAAAGACCCAACCGCAGGAATTGTTAGACATTGGCTTTATTCGTCCCTAGTACTTCGCTTGGGGTGCTCTGTTCTATTCGTGAAGAAGAAAGATGGGAGTATGCGACTTTGTATTGATTATCGGAGTTGAATCATGTCACCATCAAAATAGGTATCCATTGCCACGTATTGATGACTGTTTAACCATTTGCAAGGAGCCAAATTCTTTTCAAAGATTGATCTTCGTTAGGATATCACCAATTGAAGATTAGAATCACCGACATTCCAAAGACGACTTTCGTAACTCTAAGACGGCAATATGAATTCCTAGTCATGTCCTTTGGATTGACTAATGCTCCCCGCCGCCTTCATGGATATGATGAACCGAGTATTCAAGGAATATTTAGATCACTTTGTGGTCGTCTTTATTGATGACATCCTTATTTATTCCAAAAGCCGTGAAGATCATGAGCAACACTTGAGGTCGACACTCCAAAAGCTTCGTGAATATAAGCTTTATGCCAAGTTGAAGAAATGCGAATTCGGCTTCAAGAAGTAGCATTCCTTGGGCACGTGGTATCAAGTCATGGAATATCTGTTGACCCAAAGAAAGATTGAAGCTATTCAAAAGTCGGGAACAACTTAAATCAATGATCAAAAACGTAGCTTTCGGTTTAGTTGGTTATTATCGGAGATTCATGGAAGGATTTTCTCAAATCGCTACTCCATCGACTCAAATTGACTCGAAAAGATACAAAGTTCGGTTGGAGCGAAGAATGTGAGAAGAGTTTTCAAGAACTCAAGAGGAGACTTATTTCAAAGACTGCTCGACAATACCATCCGGCTCGGAGGATTTGTCATCTACAAAGTGATGCTTCGAGCAAAGGGTTGGGATGTGTTCTTATGCAACATGGAAAATTTATAGCCTTTATGCCTCGCGACAACTCAAAGAATATGAGAGGAATTATCCTACTCATGATCCGGAGTTAGCAAAATTGTTATCTTTGCACTTAAAATTTGGAGGCATTACTTGTATGGGGAGAAAGTGGAGATCTTTACGGATCATAAAAGCCTCAAATATTTCTTCACTCAAAAGGAACTCAACATGCGATAAACGATGTTGGCTTGAACGCATTGAAAGATTATGATCATACCATCCAATACCATCCTGGAAAAGCGAACGTGGTAGCTGACGCATTGAGTAGAAGATCGTATGCAAGTACGAGTGCGTTATTGTCAACACAAAGGCCCATTTTATGTGACTTGCAAAGGATGGAGATAGAGTTAAAGACTCCAAGGACGCATGTGATGATAGCGAATATACGAGTAGAACCGACTTTAATCGATAAAGTTAAAGCTGCTCAAGCTACAGACCTGGAGCTGATGCGTATGAGGAAGAAAGTGCAAGAGGGTGGTGCTACGCTTGGGAAGCAAGAATCGATGAAGAAGGAATACTTTGAGTCAACTCCAGACTTTGTGTTCCTAACGACCCTGATTTAAAGTATAATATCATGATGGAGGCGCACAACACACCATTTGCAATCCATCCTGGGAGTACCAAAATGTATCATGATATTCGTCATACATTTTGGTGGAGCAATATGAAGAGAGAGAGAGCGCCTGTTTATCTCAAGGTGTCTAATTTGTCAACGAGTTAAAGCGAGCATCAAGTACCAAAAGGTCCATTGCAACCACTTGAAATTCCGAGAATGGAAGTGGAGCACATTACCATGGATTTCGTTCACGGCCTTCCTATGGTTTCTCAAGGCATTGATGCGATTTGGGTCATTGTTGATAGATTGACCAAGTCCGCTTCATTTCTTACCGATCGAGAAACTTATACACTTGAACGTCTTGCTCAGATGTACATAAACGAGATTGTAAGATCGCATGGTATGCCGGTATCCATAGTTTTCGATCGAGACCCAAGATTCACTTCACCATTTTGGGTTAGTTTGCAAAAAGCTATGGGCACAGATTTTACGATTTAGCTCAGTATATCATCCTCGAAGCCGGACGGATAGCTCCGGAGAGGACTATTCAAACTCTTGAAGATCTATTAAGACTCTGTGTCCTTGATTTCAAGGGGAGTTAGGACAAGTTCTTACCATTGGTGGAGTTTTCCTACAACAACAGCTTATCAAGCAAGTATTGGCATGGCTCCATTCAAGCGTTGTATGGAAGAAAGTGTCGTTCTCCAAAGATCTTTGAGATGAGGTGGGTGAAGCAACGTTGTTGGGACCGGAGTTGGTACGTATGACTACGGAAAAGATTCAAATGATCCGACAACGTATAAAAACCTCACAAAATCGACAAAAGAGTTATGCTGATCTTCATCGAAAGGACGTGGAATTTGATATAGGAGATCATGTGTTGTTAAGAGTTGCTCCATGGAAAGGAGTTACAAGATTTGAAAAGAGAGGAAAACTTAATCCTCGATTCATCGGTCCATTTTTAATCCTTGATCGAGTAGGAACTGTGGCCTATAGACTCGCTTTACCTCCAAATATGTCTCGTGTTCAAAACGTTTTTCACATATCCATGTTACGTAAATATGTGAAAGACCCGAACCATATTATTGAGTTAGAACCGGACGAAATAGCGGAAGATTTGACGTATGAAGAGGTTCCTGTTCAAATTTTGGATAAGAAGGAACATATTCTACGCTCCAAGGTTATACCTCAAGTCAAAGTTTTGTGGAGGAACCACGATGTTGAGGAGATGACTTGGGAGTTAGAATCTAAAATGAAATCAAGGTATCCTTACCTCTTCAACATACCAGTATCGTACCTAATTTCGAGGGCGAAATTTCATAAGAAGGGGAGGTTGTAAGACCCCAGCTTTTATAAATAAAGATGAATTTTCTATAAATATTATTTTTGAATATTATGGAATAAATTTGATATAATGTTATAATTGTGGGTAATATTTATAAATTTTGTAAAGTATGCAAGTGGTTATATTATTCGATTGGTCGGGAATATTCGGTTTAGTAGGGAATATTCGCAACAACGGCTCAATCATTGGTGGACCTCACAATGTAATTATTGTCGGATCGAGAAAACGACAAAAATATTTTTATTGAAATAACGGCGGAAGTTTTTTACCGTTGATATCGTTGAACTACTCGGTAGTAAAAGTACGAAGAATAATGTGGTTGCATAGTAGCACACGGTATTGATTATCGATGCTTATGTGAGAAGTCACTCGGTTTGATTCCATTATTGTCGATTAATAATATGAATTATTATAGCGATAATGACGCTTTTGTTTTATTTGTATTATTAACGTAATAAAATGTAAACATCTTTTTATATAAAATGTAATACTTTATTAAAGTTATTTTATAAATAAAATATATTATATTTTATTACGCATAGTGTTTTGCATAGTGTTTTGCATAGTGTTGCATAGTGTTTGCATAGTAAAATGTTTTAATATAAATAGAATATATTATATTTTATTTAAAAGATTTTGCTTTAAATATGGACCGCCGATTAAAGTAAATCAATCTGGACCGTTCATGGATTAATTACTATGCATTCTATTTTCCTATAAATAGAAGCTCATTCCTTCATTATTTTCATTTAATTCAATGAAACTCTAGAGAGAAACTATAGAGAGAAAGAAGAAAAGTATTCGCTACTTCACTTTGCCAATATTCAGGTTCTTATAAGGTAGGGAATATTATTTGTTGTACCCGTAAGGGGTGTTATTCTTTCTTATTCATGAAGAGAACTTCATTATTCCATTCATTATTATTCTATTGGAATAACTCTGTAAAAGTGGCATACCCTATACATAACTGTGACATGCAGATACCCTATACTTGGTGAAATCCTTATGTTATTCCATTGCTTATTATTCATTGGAATAACTCAGATACGCTGATTTACCCTATACTTGGTGACATTCTTCTATTATTCATTTGGAACATCCTGTCATGTGTGTTTTTGGGACTGACCGGTAAAATCTTTATTATTCTCATTGGAACATCCATGTCGTGTGTTTTTAAACGGACCGGTTAAATCTTTATCATTCTCGTTGGAATATCCTATCTCGTGTGTTTTACACCGGATCCGGTTCCATCTTTATTATTTTGTTGGAACATCCCCTGCTTGTGAATTTCACCGACCGGTTCCGTTATTATTATTATTCGTTGGAATAACTCGTACATGCTAAGTACCGCATGCATGGTGAATTCTTTTGTTATTCCATTCTTTATTATACCCAGTTGGTTAAAACTTTGACTTTATACTCCATGAAATTAGTAGAATATCCTTGATATTTCGTTTCATCCAAAGATCTTTTCATGGAAATATTCTTCCGATCATTCTTGAATTTTACTCTACAAAACAAAGATCATGTTGACAATTTGGACGTTAATAATTCTCGGATAAAATAATTCTTGAACTTGTTTTATTGAATTCTTATATCATTGTCATCATCCTCATGTTTATATTTTTTTTAAAGTCATACGTGGCACATCAGTAGAGCATGGATGGACTTGGTATGATTATGACCGAGGATTATTGATTGTAATCATGATCGTAATGTTACAAATGATGTGGTAAAAATTCTCGGTGGTAGTAGTGCATTGATGGATGATTGTTGGCATGATCATGACTATTATTAATGAATACACAACTATTCTCGCCCGTAGTGCATGAATAATTGTGGTCGTGATACTAAAGAATATCCTCGGCAGTAGTGCGAGGGGTGATTCGATGATGTGGATTATTTATTAAAGTCGAGTCTCACTTTTAATAAATGATGAAAAAACCTTTTAAATCATAAAAGATAGTAGATTTTATTTTCTACTTGACTCTTTTAATGGATTGCTTATTCCGCCATCGTTAAACTTGATGTTTATTATATTTTATCGCTTTAACTTTGTTCAAGGCTATTGATAATTTATTCGCATTATCTTAGTCATAATATTTCATTGGGCTAGTTGAGCTCACCCTTTCTTTTCATCGTTTCTTCGTGAAATGAGAACATATACCGGGACGAGTCGGGGAACGGAGTAATGGTCGAGAGGATAGCATTAGTAGTCCTCACTATTCGTGAAATAGTGTGATAATAATTGTAATGAGGACTCCTTTTGAGTTTGTATAATATCTAGTAGACAATATTTGTATTCAAACTCACAGTTTATGTCGTATTGTATACGACAGTTATATTAGTAAGTTGTATTTAAATTCTGTACCATGTATCTGACTACCCAAGATGGGTGATGTATACCTAATTTTGGGGGCGTCACATTGGACATTATTAGTTCCTGGATAAATTAATTCTTGAACTTATTTTATTGAATTCTTATATTATTGTCATCATCCTCATGTTTATATTTTTTTGAAAGTCAACTGTGGCCTGTAGTGCATAGATGGACTTGGTATGATTATGACTAGGGATTATTCGGTATAATCATGACCGTAATGTTACAAATGATGTGGAAAAAGTCCTCATTGGCCCGTAGTGCATTGATGGACAGTTTTTGGTATGATTATGGCTATGGATTCTCTTCGGCCAAGGGTGCAAAGATGAATTGTTTTATGGCATGATCAGGACCGTTGATGAAAACACGATTATTTTTGGCTCGTAGTGCATGGATAATTCGTGGTTGTGATACTAATGAATATCCTTGGCCTGTAGTGCAGGGATGATTCGATGATGTGGATTAATTATTGAGCTAAGTCTCAGCGATGAAATATTAATTCATGGATGTGATAATAATGAATATCTTTGGCCGTAGTGCATGGATAATTAAGTGATATGGATTGATTATCGAGCTGAGTCTCAGCGATGAAATATAAATTCATGGATGTGATATTAACGAATATCCTTAGTCGTAGTGCAGGGGTGATTCGATGATGTGGATTATTTATTAAGCTGAGTCTCAGCGATAAAATATTTAGTATACACTTTTAATGCGTAGAAGATAGTAGATATCATGTTCTACTTGACTCTTCTAACTTTGGCATTTAGTGCAAAGATGAATTGTTAATGAATATCTTTGGCCGTGGTGCAAAGATGAATTTATTAGTATGATTATGAGCAAGAATTCTGATTTGGTATAACCATGATTTTTGATGTTTCAGGTGAAGATAGGTGATGAGAATTATCTTTGTCCTAGTTGCGAAGAGGAATTTAGAACCACAATTATGATTATGAGCTATTCATATGATTGTGGATAGGAACTGTTGATTTATTTTACATGGATAAAACATTATTGGTGGACTTTTAACACAGAGAAGATAATAGACCTTATGGTCTATTTGACTCTTCTAATGGATTTCTCGTTCCGCTGCAACTATGGTTTAAAAGTTTTATCATCTACCATATGTTCTAAATCTCTGATTTATTATTGATGAAAGCTATTGATAATTTAATTATCTTTAGTCATGATATTCTTTACTGGGATAGTTGTGCTCACCCTTTCTGCTTCACAATTCCTTTCATGTAATAAGAGTGTTGCCGTAAGAGTATTGCCGGGTTGAGCGGGGATAACAGGGGAATAGAATAGTGGTCTTTAGCTGTGGAGGTTCTCCTTAAACAGTATAGAAAAGTGTGTTGTATTCTATACAACATTTAGTAGTTATATTTGGTGAATCAAATAGGGTGAGGTGAACCCAACTTTGGAAGGGTGTTTTGCCACTATCATACAAGATGTCTAATGACATACAACCTCGTGTTATCATAAGACAGGGTTGTGCGCATCCACTTGCTGAGTATATCTACGGGCACTACCTATATGATCTTGGAGTTGATTTAAAATATAATATTCACTTGGAAACAATGGAGATAGTTATATGTCAAGAGAAGACTCACCATTGGAAAGAAGATGATAGTAATCTTCTCATTTTTCTTTGGGGTCTATTGGGTCAACCAAGGATAATTTTGTGGTCATATGATATCTATTATAACCTAGACGCATGGCCTCCCATGTACGAAGGTTTCCTTGAGCACTTCCCAAAGATTTTAATTTCTAAAACTGTTTTTGACTATACTTTTATGTAAAGTACCATTATAAGGTTGTGGTCGAGGCACCATGAGAGTTACATACATTTGTATTAAAACTCACGATTAATCGTGGTCGATTCTATCGATGACTCAACAACATATAAATGAAGTTGTATTTAAATTTTGTACCATGTATCTGGCGACTCAGAATGGGTGATGTATACCTAATTTTGGGGGCGTCACAAGTTTGGCATTTGAGGATGATTAAATGCATTATTTAGTAAAGTGTAAACAATTAAAATAAATTGTTTATAACTTTAAGAAATGTTATTCTTTCAATATCATTATACCAAAATATTGGTATGGATTTTATTGTGGAATTTCTACCTTTTTCATGTCGGGGTTACTATTCATGAATTACTATTCATGAGTTACTATTCACGAGTTACTATTCATGACAAAATTGGTTTCTTTTTCTGACCAAATTATCGTTGATTTATGAATATTACTCTTGAGATTAATGCAGTTGATCATATTATTTTTATTATCATATATAACATTTTTATAACTCCGGTGATGAAATTTCTCTTTGACTTAAGTGTAAAGATGGGTAGATTATTGGTATGATCGTGACTATGGGTTCTCTTTGGCCAGTAGTGCAAAGTTAAATTGTTGACTGGTATGATCATGACCATTGAATTTATAATTGAATATCTTTAGCTTAAGTGCAAGGGTGAATTAATCAACATGGTTATAATTATTGGTTATATAAATTCTGAAATGATTATGTATTTTTTGAGATATTAATATCTTTAGCCTGTAGTGCAAAGATGACCTGTTGTTGAATATCTTTGGCCTGTAGTGCAAAGATGAAATGATAATGAATATCTTTGGCCCGTAGTGCAAAGATGAATTTATTAGTATGATTATAAACAGGAATTGTGATTTGGTATAACCATGATCTTTGATGTTTCAGGTAAAGTCAAGTGATGAAAATTATCTTTGTCCTGGGTGTGAAGAGGAATTTAGAATCACAATTATGATTTTGAGTTATTCATATAATTGTGGAAAGGAACTGTTGATTGATGTTACAGGGATAAAACATTGTTGGTGGACTTTTAATGTGGAGAAGATAATAGACTTTGTGGTCTATTTGACTCTTCTAATGGATTGCTTGTTCCGCTGCAACTGTGGTGGAAATTTTTTATCATCTACCATAAGTTCTAAATCTCTGATTTATTATTGACGAAGGCTATTGATAATTTAATTATCTTTAGTCGTGATATTCTTTACTGGGCTATTTGTGCTCACCCTTTTGCTTCACAATTCTTTTCAGGTAATAAGAGTGTAGCTCGGTCGAGCGGGGGTAACAAGGGAATAAAACGGTGGTCTCTAGCTGTGGAGTTCTCCCTAAACAGTATAGAAAAGTGTGTTGTATTATATACATTATTTAGTAGTTATATTTGGTGAATCAAATAGGGTGAGGCGAACCCAACGTTGGAAGGGTGTTTTGCCACTATCATACAAGATGTCAAATGACATACAACCTCGTGTTATCATAAGACAAGGTTGTGCACATCCACTTACTGAGTATATCTACGAGCACTACCTATATGATCTTGGAGTTTATTTAAAATATAATTTTCAACCGGAGACAGTGGAGATAGTTATATGTCAAGAGAAGACTCACCATTGGAAAGAACATGATAGTAATCTTCTCGTTTTTCTTTGCGGTCTATTGGGTCAACCAAGGATAATTCTGTGGACATATGATATCTATCATAACCTAGACGTGTGGCCTCCCATGTACGAAGGTTTCCTTAAGCACTTCCCAAAGATTTTAATTTCTAAAACAATTTTTTACTGAACCTTTATGTAATATATAAAGGTGAGGTGCTGTCCATAGTTGGGACATGAGTCATAGTTGGTATTAAAACTCACAGTATATGTGTTGTTATATTTTGCACGACAATTTTAGTAATAAAGTTGTAGTTATTTTCTGTACCATGTATTTGGCGACTCAGAATAGGTTGGGTGGAATGGACCTATTTTGGGGGCGTCACATATAGGCTGATTTCCATTTTGAGATGTCGCAATATATAGGCTACTTACTATTTATAAAATTTAGTTGGTTCATTATTTTACTTTTATGCCCTTATAATAAATATTAAATCGTTACTCTTTTTTTGAAGAAACAACATTCAATAGCATTATTTTTATCACCACATTTAATGTAGTTGTATTCTCTTTGGTTAAATTTCTATGGTTATGGACTTTAACACATCAATCAATGAAGTTGAGAGTTCCAGTGTGATAAGTAAGGAGTAATTAACTTATTCATTAATTCCATATTAAGGGGTATATGTGGAAAATTTATGTTAAAGATTGCCACTAAACTGATTTTCTTAAACTATGTGCCAAAAAAAATCAGCCTATAACTATGGGACGGAGGGAGTATAAAATAATACTAAGCCGCTACATGATGTTACAACTTGGTTGCTATGAACAGTGTGGTGGCAACCGGTTGCCGTGGATGCATCCCCTATATATATATATATATATATATATATATATATAGGAAATGATCCATAGAATACGTTAGCCAGATGGACTGTTTAACTAACGCTCATCCAAATTATTCAAAATTAGAGTGATTGGGTGAGATGAGGCCCAACCGCTACTCATTTTAATGGCCATTAAAATTTTTTGTTGTTAGCATTATTACTCTCTCTAGTGACCAATCAAAAAACGATCAGAGTTTTGGTGGCCGCTATAGGGAGTAGCGGCCAACAACAAAAATTTGGCTTAATTACATTATCCTGATTATCATCATACATATATACTACTTATTAATCGGTAAAATAAAATAATAAAAAATTATAAGTATAATGTGATGTCCCTAAAATAGGTATACAACACTCATTCTGAGTCGCCAAATACATGGTACAGAAAGCAAACTATAACTTCAATAATACAATTATCGTGCAAAATACGACAACACATACTGTGAGTTTAAATACAAATATTGTCTTCTAGACAATATCCACACTCAAATAAGTCCTCATTACAATTATTCAAATATTATTTTACAGAAATAGTGAGAACTGCTAAAACATCTTTCTAGAACCATCACTCCATACCCCGACTAGATCCTGCTATGTTCTCACCTCCTGAGAAGAAAAATGGAACAAAAAGGAAAATGGTGAGCTCAACTAGCCCAGTAAAGAATATTATGACTAAGATAATATACAACAATTTATCACTAGTCTTCAACAGGAGAAAATCTGATAAAATATAATAGACAACAAGTTTTAGATCAACAACTGCAGCAGAAACAACAATCCATTAGAAGAGTCAAGTAGAGAAAGAATTCCATTATCTTCTAAGATTTAAAATTTCATCATAAATATTTTATCCCTGTAACAACAATCAATATACATCTTTAATCAAATATTCATCTTTAGACTACAGGCCAAAGATATTCATTTGTATCACCAGTTG
This sequence comes from Panax quinquefolius, assembly GCA_020205615.1. Taxonomy (NCBI): domain Eukaryota; kingdom Viridiplantae; phylum Streptophyta; class Magnoliopsida; order Apiales; family Araliaceae; genus Panax; species Panax quinquefolius. Next base: position 32,979,005 of record CM035166.1, read on the forward strand.
GTCATGTTCAGCTCAACACCTGTTCATCTTTGCACTACGGGCCAAAGATATTCATTAGGTAATCATTCATCTTTGCACTACTGTGCCAAAGATATTCAGTAATAATATCATCATTTAGACCGAGGATGACGAAAAATATTTTAAAGAAAACGAATCCAAATGAGACGAGAAGGACAAATAGTAGGGATTCGTAAAACAGTTTATCCAAGATCAATAATACTTCATAATAACCAATTGTGAAGCAAAATTCAAAAATAAAGATCAAAACATGGATACAATCAAAGATAGTAACCATAATAGACATCATGGACAAAAAGGAAAAATTTTATTTTTCTATGAATAGTGTCGTGATTCGTGAATAGTGTCGATACGTGAATAAGATCAGTATACGTGAATAGTAACCCTGACACAAAAAGTTCCAAATTTGATAAAAAGTTCAGACCAATATTTTGGCATAATGATATCGAAAGAAATAATATCATTTACGAAGAAAATAACATCCCTTACCTCAAACGAACAGTACTTTTGATCGGAATATCGGATATGAGGCTGAATGAAATTTGTGCTGAATAGCAACTCTCAAAGTCTCAAAATACTCACAAAATACGCTCAAAAATATAGAGAGAGAAAGAGAGAAAACTTATTTCTGGTGTGATTTTCAATTCTAACTTAGCCCTCTATTTACAGGAAAATGTTAGCACGCCGAAATAGACTTGACCTGCAACCTGATGGCTTTAACTGCTACTATTTCCATCCACCACATTTGAATAAAAATTCCAGCACATTTCTCACCAACCAAAAGTGGGGCCCACCAATTCTAGAATTTTCCACCAAAATGATAAATTTCGAAACTTCAACAATTTCTGAACCAGTCACCTCTTAAAATTCATAACAAATCATACGTTCATTTTTAACGGTTCAAAATTTGTGGACATATACTCAACTTATATATGTATAACATATCCAAAAATCACAACGATCCAACGGTAGGATTAAAAATTATAACTCACGCAATATATCTCAAAAACACTAGTTTAATTTTTAATACCTCCATTCCGACAAAAATAATGATAAAACACCTCAACATTAACTCCTTCATTTTTAACCACAATAAATATATCCAACATTTACATCCACATAAAATAAATATTTCCTTATCATATGAATCAATAATTAATTATTCACAAATAATATTACAGAATCACATTTATGACAACTAGGCCGTTTTCAGGAAAGAGGGGGCTTTCCAATAAAGATTTCTCCTTACTGGCGCGCAATTAAGTGACCAAACCTCTCCTTGACTGAACTTTCTAGACATTGCCAATAATGCTATCTAATAATATTATTCAAATAATATGAATTATTGATCTGATAATGGAAAATATTGTGCAGTGACAATCATTGAAACAACAATAATATAAAATATCAACGCAGCAATTATTGAATCAATAAAATAAAATATTGAATAAAGAATTCATCGTAATAATTATTGAGTAGTGCCTTCTTCACGTAAGGATCAATAATTCATCAATACAAATGTAATACCTGGTGCTATATTTCTGCAACCACGCCAGACATCGTATTTTAACCACCAGGTATTCCAACAGTGTTAACGGTAATAATTACGCCGTTATTTATAAAACTCAAACTTGTCGTTTTCTTGATCCGACAGTTATCCGTTTTGGGCCCCACAAATGGCTGCGCCGTCGTACAAATATTCCCCGACAGAAAGAATATTCCACGACCAAATGAATATTCCCCGACACAATGAATATTTTATAACCACTTGCTTATTTTACAAAATTTGCACATTTCACCCATAACCAAATTATTATATCAAATTAACTCCATATTATTTCAAGATAATAAATAGAGAAAATTCAATTTTATTTATAATAAGTTGGGGTCTTACAACCTCCCCTCCTTATGAAATTTCATCCTCGAAATTAACATACGTACCTGGTGTTTCGAAAAGGTGAGGGTACCTCGCTTTCATTTCCGATTCCAACTCCCAGGTTATTTCCTCAATAGCATGGTTCCTCCACAAAACCTTAACTTGTGGTATAACCTTGGTGCGTAAGACATGCTCTTTCCTATCCAAGATCTTAACAGGTACCTCCTCGTACGTTAAATCTTCGGCTATCTCGTCTGGTTCTAACGCAATAATGTGGTTCGGGTCTTTCACATATTTACGAAGTATAGATATGTGGAAAACATTGTGAACACGAGACATAATTGGAGGTAATGCGAGTCTATAGGCCACATTTCCTATTCGGTCAAGAATCTCAAATGGACCAACAAATCGTGGATTGAGCTTTCCTCTCTTCCCAAATCTTGTAACTCCCTTCCATGGAGCAATACGTAACAGTACATGATCTCCAATATTAAATTCCACGTCCTTTCTATGAAGATCCGCATAACTCTTTTGTCGATCCTGTGCCGTTTGTATACGTTGTCGAATCATTTGGATCTTCTCTGTAGTTATGCGTACCAATTCTGGTCCCAACAATGTTGATTCACCCACCTCGCCCCAAAGATAATCGAGAGAGCGACATTTTCTTCCATACAACGCCTCGAATGGAGCATGCCTATACTTGCTTGATAATCTGTTGTTGTAGGAGAATTCCACCAATGGTAGGTACTTATCCCAACTCCCTTTGAAATCTAGGACACGTAGTCTTAATAGATCTTCAAGAGTTTTAATAGTCCTCTCGATTATCCGTCTGCTTTGAGGATGGTATGTCGAATCGAATCTTAAATCCGCGCTCATAGCTTTTCGCAAGCTAACCCAAAATCGTGAAGTGAATCTTGGGTCACGATCCGAAACTATGGATACTGGCATGCCTTGCAATCTTACAATCTCATTCACGTACATACGAGCAAGACGTTCAAGGGAATAAGTCTCACATATCGGCAAGAAATGAGCATACTTGGTTAATCTATCAACAATAACCCAAATCCCATCTATTCCTTGAGAAACTTTGGGAAGACCTGCAACGAAATCCATAGTAATGTGTTCCCACTTCCATTTTGGAATCTCAAGTGGCACTTGATGCTCCGCCTTTACACGTTGACAAGTTAAACACCTCGAGATAAACTCCGCGATCTCTCTCTTCATATTGTTCCACCAAAATGTATGTAGAAGATCATGATACATTTTGGTACTCCCAGGATGGATTGAAAATGGGGTGTTGTGTGCCTCCATCATGATTCTATGCTTCAAGTCAGAATCATTAGGAACGCAAAGTCTAGAGTTGACTCAAAGTATTCCTTCTTTATTGATTCTTGCTTCTGGAATAGCACTTTCTTGCACTTTCTTCTTCATATGCATCAGCTCCATGTCCGTAGCTTGAGCAGCTTTAACTTTATCGTTTAAAGTCGGTTCTACTCGTATGTTTGATATCATCACGTGAGTACTTGGAGCCTTCATCTCTATCTCCATCCTTTGCAAGTCATACAAAATGGACCTTTGTTATAACAACATTGCACTCGTACTCGCATATGATCTTCTACTCAATGCCTCAGCTACCACATTTGCTTTTCCAGGATGGTATTGGATGGTATGATCGTAATCTTTCAACAGCTCAAGCCAACGTCGCTGCCGCATGTTGAGTTCCTTTTGGGTGAAAAAATATTTGAGGCTTTTTATGATCCAGATAGATCCTCCACTTTCTCCCCATGTGTAGTGTCTCCAGATCTTCAACGCGAAAATGATCACGTAACTCCAAATCATGAGTAGGATAATTCCTCTCATATTCTTTGAGTTGTCGCGAGGCATAAAGGCTATGACTTTCCCATGTTGCATGAGAACACATCCTAACCCTTTGCCTCAAGCATCACAGATATAACAAATCCATCCAACCAGATGGTATTTCGAGTAACAAAATAAATGAGTCTCCTCTTGAGTTCTTGGAAACTCTTCTTGCAATCCTCGCACCAACCGAATTTTGTATCTTTACGAGTCAGCTGAGTTAACGGAGTAGCGATTCAAGAAAATCCTTCCACGAATATCCGATAGTAACCAGCTAAGCCTAGAAAGCTACGTACTTCAGTCACCGACTTTGGTTGCTCCCAACTTTGTATGGCTTCAATCTTCGCCGGGTTGACAGATACTCCATGTTTTGACACCACGTGCCCAAGGAATGCTACTTCCTCAAGCCAGAACTCGCATTTCTTCATCTTGGCATATAGCTTGTTTTCACGAAGCTTTTGAAGTATCAGCTTCAAATAGTGCTCATGATCTTCACGGCTTTTGGAATAGATGAGGATGTCATCAATAAAGACAACAACGAACTGATCCAAATATTCCTTGAATACCCGGCTCATCATATCCATGAAAGCAGCAGGAGCATTAGTCAATTCAAAAGACATGACTAAGAATTCATAATGCCCGTACCTAGTTCTGAAGGCATTCTTTGGAATATCCTCAGTTTTAATCTTCAGCTGATGATATCCAGAACGAAGATCGATCTTTGAAAAGAATTGTGCTCCTTGCAACTGGTCAAACAGGTCATTAATGCGAGGTAGCGGATACCAATTCTTGATGGTGACATGGTTCAATTCTCGGTAGTCAATACAAAGTTGCATACACCCGTCTTTCTTCTTTACGAATAAAACAGGAGCACCCTAAGGAGATGTACTAGGACAAATGAAACCGATGTCTAACAATTCCTGTAGTTGGACTTTTAACTCCTGAAGTTTAATAGGATCCATTCGATATGGAGTTTTAGAAATGGGTTTTGTACCCGGTTCAAGGTCAATAAAGAATTCAACATCACGTTCTGGGGGTAGACCGGGAAGTTCTTCAGGAAATACATCAGGAAATTCTCTAACAATGTAAATATTATTCAAATCGACTTGTCTTTGTTCAAATCCATAACATGGGCTAAGAAAGCTTGACATCCATTTTTCAATAAACGAATAGCTTTTATGGCTTGATATGACAATGATCGATTTTAGTGGTTTAGTTTTTGAATTTGTATGACAAAGTTGGTTAGGAATATGAAAACTAACAACCTTACTTAAATCAATCAATTTTGGCATGATGAGTGGTTAACCAATCAATTCCTAAAATCACATCAAAACAAGTATCTTTAAAGAGATAAGATCAACATGTAATGTGATAGTGCCAACTTGGATTAAGCAAGATTTATAAACAGTGGATGTAACGAAAGTTTCACCCAACGGAGTCTCCATTGATAAATCAAAGTCTAATTTCTCCTGAGTCAAGTTTAAACGTTGAGCACAAGGCAGAGAGATAAACGAATGGGTAGAACCCAGATATCTAATAAGGTATAAACTTCGCAAGAGTTTATGATTAGCTTACCCGTGATCACCTCGTTCGGGTTCCTTGCATTTTGGCTACCACGACAAACGCTCTTCCAGAACTGGCCGATTTTGAATTATCCGGATGACCTTTGAGTCACCATCCCGTTGAACTTGGTTTCACAACTAGACAATCTCTAGCTATATGACCTTCCTTTCCACGCTTATAACACACCTTGGATTGTTCAGGCGTTTCAATGATGTGTCCTCTTCCCGTGATTTGTAACAAATAACCGGTGCTCGTTCTCCTCCCCTAGAAATAGTTGATGTTTGTGCTGATGTCTTCACGTTATCATTGTTGTACCTTCTCTTTTTGAAATCTCCTCCCGACTCGCTCCTTCTATTATCACGGACACTATTACCACCAGAGTGGTTACCGCTTTTGTCCGAATGCTTTCCTCCCTGCTGGTTTTCATTGCTCCGATGGCCGCTGCCATGGGTACGACCCTAGTTATGTTCCCTTGGTTGAACATATTCATTATCTCACTCTAATAATTGAGCCCTGTTTACAACATCTAAATATAAAGAAAATTTATGAGATATAAGATATCGCCAATCTCTAAGCTTTTTAGACCTCTCGTAAACATCCTCGTCATTCGCTCCTCATTCTCACCAAATGAGGTGCAAACCTCGATAACTCGCAAACTTCGCCTCAGATCGGGACACCGTCATATTGTTTTGTTCCAAACCGATAAACTCTACCTCTTTCATACGATTTAATACTTTCGTGAAAGTACTTGTCATTGAACAGCTTTCAAATGTTTCCAAGACATGTTGATTGGCAGTCGGGTACGCTTCACAAACTCCACACAAAGAGTTTACCTCACCGCAGAACATAAAGGTGGCGAATGGAACCTTTCTGTTCTCCGCATCCCAAGACATCGAATATCTTGGTAATTTGCTTGACCCACGTTTACGCTTTGATCGGATCCCGCTTTCCAATAAATTCGTGGTCCTAACTCCTTGAATCGCCGTCGTGATGCATCAAGCGCTGCTATCACTTCCACCCGTATTTTGTACACGAGTCTCCTCGCCCCGATTTTGCATGAACCGCAAAAAGCTCCTAAACATTCCATCATTCATCGCTTTTTGCTCTAGTAGTGTTTTTTATAGGAGGAATATTGCCTTCCTGACAACGTTCTCCTGGTTTGTGACTAAAGGTTGTTCCACGCCTCATACACTCCATTGTTAACATTCTCGCAGCCCATTCTTAAAACATCGCCATAAAACAAGGGTTAATTAAACAAATTAACATATCACATAATATCCTTATATTATGACCGACCAACAAATAAGCTTAGTTAGGACACACTAGCGAAGGATTTACTCATCTCTCCCCTCCTAGTTCTATTCCCCGATCTCCGCCAAAGATCATATCCCTAAGCTTTGATACCAACTGTGATGCACCCAAAATAGGTATACAACACCCATTCTGAGTCGCCAAATACATGGTACAGAAAGCAAACTATAACTTCAATAATACAATTATCGTGTAAAATACGACAACACATACTGTGAGTTTAAATACAAATATTGTCTTCTAGACAATATCCACACTCAAATAAGTCCTCATTACAATTATTCAAATATTATTTTACAGAAATAGTGAGGACTGCTAAAACATCTTTCTAGAACCATCACTCCATACCCCGACTAGATCCTACTATGTTCTCACCTCTTGAGAAGAAAAATGGAACAAAAAGGAAAAGGGCGAGCTCAACTAGCCCAGTAAAGAATATTATGACTAAGATAATATACAACAATTTATCATTAGTCTTCAACAAGAAAAATCGATAAAATATAATAGACAACAAGTTTTAGATCAACAACCTGCAATGAAACAACAATCCATTTAAGAAGAGTAGAGAAAGAATTCCCTATCTTCTAAGATTTAAAAGTCCATCATCAATATTTTATCCTCGTAAATAACAATCAATATACATCTTTAATCAAATATTCATCTTTGCACCATGTGCCAAAGATATTCATTCAGTATCACCAAATTGGTTATGTTCATCTCAACACTGCTCATCTTTGCACTACGGCCAAAGATATTCATTAGGTAATCATTCATCTTTGCACCACAAAGCCAAAGATATTCAAGAATATCATCATTTAGGACCGAGGATGATGAAAAATATTTTAAAGAAAACGAATCTAGTGAGACAAAAAGACAAATAGTAGGATTCAGAAATGCGGTTTATCAAAGATCAATAATACTTCATAATAACCAATTGTGAAGCAAAATTCAAAAATAAAGATCAAAACATGGATATAATCAAAGATAGTAGCCATAATAGACATCTTGGACAAAAAGGAAAAATTTCTTTTTTTGGTGAATAGTGTCGTATTCGTGACTAGTGTCGTATACGTGACTAGTGTCGTATACGTGAATAGTAATCCTGACACAAAAAGTTCCAAATTCGATAAAACGTTCAGACCAATATTTTGGCATAACGATATCGAAAGAAATAATATCATTTACGAAGAAAATAACATCCCTTACCTCAAACGAACAGTACTTCTGATCAGAATATCGGATATGAGGCTAAATGAAACTTGTGCTGAATAGCAACTCTCATAATATCAAAATACTCACAAAATACGCTCAATAATATAGAGAGAGAAGAGAAAAAACTTGTTTCTGGTGTGATTTTCAATTCTAACTTAGCCCTCTATTTATAGGAAAATGTTAGCACGTCAAGGCAGCAGACTTGACACGCATCCGATGGCTTTTTACTCGCTACTATTTCCACCCACCACATTTGAATAAAATTCCAGCACATTTCTCACCAACCAAAAGTGGGGCCCACCAATTCTAGAATTTTCTACCAAAATGATAAATTCCAAAACTTCAACAATTTCTGAACCAGTTACCTCTTAAAATTCATAACAAATCATACGCTCATTTTAACGGCTCAAAATTTGTGGACATATACTCAACTTATATATGTATAACATATCCAAAAATCATAACGATCCAATGGTCGGATTAAAATTATAACTCACTTAATATATCTCAAAAATACTCGGTTTAATTTTAATACATCCATTTCAACAAAAATATCGATAAAACACCTCAACATTAACTCCTTCATTTTTAACCACAATAAATATATCCAACATTTATATCCACATAAAATAAATATTTCCTTATCATATGAATCAATAATTAATTATTCACAAATAATATTACGTAATCACATTTATGACAACCAGTAGCTCCCTGTGAAAGAGGGGATTTCCAATAAGGATTTCTCCTTACTGGCGCGCAATTAGGTGACCAAACCTCTCATTGACAAAACTTTCTAGACATTACCAATAATGCTATCTAATAATATTATTCAAATAATATGAATGATTGATATGATAATGGGAAATATTGTGCAGTGACAATTATTGAAACAACAATAATATAAAATATCAACGCATCAATTATTGAATCAATAAAATAAAATATTGAACAAAGAATTCATCGTAATAATTATTGAGTAGTGTGTTCTTACGTAAGGATCAATAATTTATCAATACTGTGCAATACCGTGCTATCGCGGCAACTAACCGCCAGACATCGTATTTTAACCACCAGGTATTCCAACAGTGTTAACGATAATAATTACGCCGTTATTTATAAAACTCAAACTTGTTGTTTTCTTCATCCGACAGCTATCCGTTATGGGGCCCACAAATGGTGCATGTGCAGGTAATGGTAGAAAGAATATTCCACTACCAAACTAATATTCCCAACATGAATGAATATTTTATAACCATTTGCTTATTTTACAAAATTTGCACATTTCACCCATAACCAAAGTATTATATCAAATTAACTCCATATTATTTCAAGATAATAAATAGAGAAAATTCAATTTTATTTATAATAAGTTGAGGTCTTACATATAATCATAATGATCCTTATATTTTATTAATAAAATAAGTATGTATAAGGATAATTAATAATTATCGTCTTATGATTTTTAATTATAATAGAAAATAGTGATTGAATTTACTCAAATATATAAACTCAATCACTATTTCCTATTTATAATTAAAAATCATAAGACGATAATTAGTAATTATTCTTATACATACTTATTTTGTTAATAAGTATAAGGATAAGTATAAAGATAATTATTGATTATCCTTATAATTTTTTATTATTTTATTTTACTGATTAATAAGTAATATGTATAAGGATAATTTGTTAATAAGTATAAGGATAAGTATAAAGATAATTAGGAATAATCGGGATATGTAATTAAGTTGAAATTTTGTTGTTGGTTATTACTCCCTCTAGCGGCCAACCAAAACACTATTGTTTTGACCGCCCCTGAGAGGAGTAATGCTAACTAACAAAAATTTTTGGCTGGCCGCTAGAGGGAGTAGCAGCTGGGCCCTCATCTCAGCCATTCACTCTAATTTTGGACGGCTGGATGAACGTTAGTTGAAAAAGTCCCATCTGACTAACGTATTCTATGGATCATTTCCCATATATATATATATATATATATATATATATGGGGAAAATAGTTGTAACACAATATCAAAATGACGTTCTTTGACCCATTTGTTGTAAAAAGAAAAACACGCATCCAGCTTTCCTCTCCCAAATTGATGGCGCATAAGGGCTTCTCTTCTCTCCTCCCAAAACAAGGTTCCATTCTTCTCTTCAGATTAGCCAACATCGACCACCTCCTCCATTCTCTCCGATTCTCTCTCTTAGGGTTTAAGTCCTTCCATTTTCATTCATTTTCAACTCCAAATAAGAGCAATTGCTTTAATTAGAAAAAAACATACAGAGCAGTTGCTTCAATTATAGATCAGTTGCTTCAATTTGCCCAAGTTTTGCTTCAATTTCGACTGCAAAGCAGCGTTCTTTTACCTAAAAATTGAATTTCTTCGGACTAGTACAATTTTGTTTCACTTTTGTAAATTCGGCTCAGTCCCAAACTGCAATAGCTTCATTACTTGTTTGCTGTTATGATCTCCAGGACATCCATTCTAGTTTGGATAAGCAGGGAAATTGCCAAGTCTACTTGATTAATATTTCCTTCCCAACACTAATATACTAAAGTTTAAAATGTAGAACTATAAACAGATTTGCAAGTTCAGTTTATATGTTAAACTGGAAGGCTAAAAAAGTTTCATTTAACCAAATGACCCTCAAATTTAGAAAGGTGACCTTTTTCTACCAAAACCAATTTATTCTACATACTCTGAAGCTTTATGCTATGACAGAGAAATATACTTCACCACATGTTATCGCTTATACATTTGAATGTAAGATTGAAAGAACCTTTCCTTTTGAAAACAAAAATCTCTCCAACTATTAATTTCAATAGCAGAGGAAGTACTTCCAAAGTACTTATTCTACTTATTGAATATGACTTCATCTACCTAAATTATTTTAATAAGACTATAAAAAACTAAAATTCTAACCAGTTACTAAAATAAAATGATTTACTATAAAGCACTGTTCTCAGTGAGAAAAAGTTTTACTCTGTGTTTGTTTCTCTATATTTTTGTAGGAGTAGTAGTCCTCTAATTGAGGGAATTTTTTGTTTATTTGTGAAAAGTGAAGAAATCAGATGGTTAAGAGCTACACATGAGGATACTGAATCAAAGGAATTGAGGTTGTGTTTGTGGATTTCCAGTTTTCCCATTAACGTGGGTTGTTCCAATAGAAATACAAGTATAGATCTTAATTGAGTAAAACTAAATTGAGTACAGATCTCATTTGCCTTATATTTCTTCCCCTACTACTTTTGTCTAAATATCAGTTTGAGTGTGCCACTTTGGGTCATTACATGAAATAGAAGTACTTAGAAGTGAGTATTTTAGAATGCAAACATGATTGATTGCCATTTTTCTAAATTAATTTGCAAAAAAATCATGTCTTTCCAACAACCATATCCTATTGCTTCTTCTCAAGCGGACAATGCTATGTCACGACAATCTGAGACGACCATACCATTACAACACTCAGAGCCAGCGTTAAACCTTCATGACACAGAGTAATTTTTTTTGCCAACATTTTGAATTATATTATCAATCTAATTATATGTTCTCTTTTTTGTTCTCGTGTTAATGTAGAGGACGACGATACAGAATCTTCGATAGAACTTCCATATGTTGGATTATCGTTTCTTAGTCAGGACGACGCATACGTGATGTATAATACATATGCAAGGCATAAAGGATTTGGACTCCGTTTGTCGAATCTTAGATCTAAAACTTCGGGGGAGGCAATAGGTCGATTAATTATTTATAGTAAAGGTTGAATTGTAAATGATAAAGATCAGACACTAGATGAGAAACTGAAGAAACGACGAAGACAAGTAAGATTTGACTGTCGTGCAAGGATGTGGATTCATTTAAACCAAAAAACGAAGACATGGCGTGTTACTAGTTTTTGTGATGAACATAATCACGTGCTTTCTAGCCCTTCATCAGCATGGAAACATCGCTCTCATAAAACATATCATCATAGTCAAACTGTAAAAAATTGATGGAGAAGATGTATGAAGCTGGATTGCGCCCATAACCAATTGCAAATGTTGTTAATGCTCATGAGAATGGTGAGAATGAGATGATAACAACACAACAATGTGTAGATCATTTGTAAGGACCTGGAATTTTAAACAACTATATTTTTACGAATGAAATTATTTTATTATTATTAATTATTATAATGATTGGTTTCCGTAATATTTTAAACATATGCAATATGAATTAAGTAAGATAGTTACTTTATTTATTTAAGTTAACTAAGGTGAATACTTAATCAATTTGATTAAAGGAGAGTATGATAAATTATGTTAAGAATTAACATAGCTTGCATGTTAACCTTGGATGGTAAATTAAAAGATTTACAATCTTTAAGTTATTAACTATTGATATGAATTATATAAAGTGATTATATGATTATGTGAGTATTTAAATATGATAAGAATTTATCAATAATGATAAATGTGTTATGGATTATGTGGAATAGTGTATGTGGTAAATAAATATACATTATATAATGTGTATACATTTATTTTGTATATAAAAGAATTAAAATAAAGTTATGTAACCTAATATATATATATATATATATATATATATATATATATATATATATATATAAGGTATGATAATTAAATTACCTAAGGGTTATAATATGGAATAATGTTAGTATTTAAAATATATACTAACCCTAAAGAGATTTATTTTATATATCTCAATTAGTTAATTTTATAACTTTAGTAAAAAGTCTAATTGGGTTATACAAATTTAATGTACATGGGTGATTATTTAAATTACAAATGAGTGAATGAAAACCCTAATTAAATAATTAGGGTAAGATAAAATGGAAAGTATTGGAAGATAATAATTTTTCTATGGCCCAAAGAATTAATTTAAAAGCCAAAGACATAAAATAAAATGGCCCAAGCTTAGCCCAATTGAAAGGGGGGCATTTTGGACATTTAATATACTAAATAAGAAATAAAAACAAAATAAAACATGGAGGATATTAAGGCCACTTGGCAGGCTATGAGAGAGAGGAGAGAAGGGGAAAGCATATCATCATTTTCAAATCACATCTTTCAAAAGATATTTACCCACAACTTAGCTAGGTGTCAAAACTATTATGAAGGCACCACATTTCACCAAGCTAGTAAGAAATTTGTAATAATTATAGAGAGAGAAAGGGAAAGAAGGTGGGGGAAATACATCTCATCAAATTTAATTCTCTTTCATCTTTTCTTTCATTTCATTATCTTCTTTTAACTAACAAAGTAAAGCTAGAGAGAGAGAGAGAATTCGGTGGAAAGAGGGAGAAGAGGAAGATGGAGTTTCACCATTGATGCACCCTAAGTTCATCTCATACTTTGGAAGAGAAAGAAGAGTAGCCCAAAAATTAAGGTATAAACTCTAAGTTTAAAGCTTTTATTTTCATTTCTTTTGTTTGTTTAATGGAATACGGAGTTTGTATTTTTCAACTTAAAAACTATATATTTACATGTTTTATATGGTTTCATGTTTAGATCTAACATATATGAGTGTTAGAAAGTGAATAAAAATGAGAGAAAAGAAACTAGTTTTTTTTTAAGTTTGAAAATCCTAGTTTTCTCTTCCTTTGATCAACTACTTTTTTTGATCTACACCTTCTTTTTGCAATCCGTCAAAGAGGAGTACTAGATATATAAGTTAACTACTAAACCCAAATGGTAGCACTCAAAAATAATATTTTTACAAGTAGTATTGACTGTTTTAGCCAAAATAGTTTCGTTGTTAAAAAAGAAATAAAACAGTTTTGGGCCAGTCACTGCTAGGGGTAGTTTTGTCATTTTTCTGTAAGATTATTCCAAGAGATGGGAATTTCTAGAGTTGAACATAATAATGCCAATTTCTTAAGCTACGAGCTAAAAATGATTTTTGAAAAATACTAAAGAGAGTTGAAAAATTATAGAAAAATTCTTATTGCATATGGAATATATGTATCTATGTTTGGCCAAAAGATATAAAAATAATAAGTTGATTTGGTATTTTTGTGAAAAGAATTAGTGAATCCAGTTTTTTGGATTGCAATTTGGTTTGCTGGATTGACCATCTGGTTGCTGGTTTGGAATCCAGTTTGAATCCAGTTTGCTGGATTGGAATCCAGTTTGCTGGATTGCAATCTAGTTTACTGAATTTCAATCTAGGTTGCTGGATTGGTATGTTTGGATAATCTAGGTTACTGGATTGGTCTATTTGAATAATCCAGGTTACTGGATTAGTATTTGACTTATTAGATTTTAAAGAAAAACTTATAAAATGAAAGAGTAAATGTTAAGTCTTAATGTATATGGTTTAGTGATTGAAATACTATCAAAGGATAATAATATTGTTAAAGATTTAAGGTGTTTGATTATGTGATTACATGTTAGATAAATTATTATGGAATAATGGTATAATTAGTAAGATATGTAATTCTAATTGATAGATCAATCTTATTATTGATAGGTCTTTCAAAAGAATTCGTATTAAATTATGTAGCAGTAAACAACAATTAAGGCAAGTATCTAAACCTTATGCACTACTTTTATTTTGTACAAACAGGTATATGGTTATGCAAGTTTCTATACTCTTTTATTGTGCAAGTATCCCTACTCTATGCATTTACTTTATGCAAGAGATCTATAACAATGCAAGATTCCTAACATGTGCAATGTTTTATATTGTGCAAGTTGTCTATGTTCATTACAAGTATCTTAACCCTTGCATGTACTCTGTGCAATGGTTCTATGGTTCAACAAGTATTCTTAATTCATTTATATTATGCAAATATCCCTACTTTAATGAATTTCATTCGATTCGTTCATTGTTCACAAATATATTATTACAGTCTTCATCTGATCCATATATGATTAAAATTTATTCGGTTCGTTATGAGTTAAGTTTGGTTTTGCAAATGTCCTCACTTGGATAATGGTTGTATTTAAACAAGTGTTGATACATACTATTGAATTTGGGTATGTATACATGATTAAAAGATGTCTAAGCTATTTTACTCGGCTAAACATAGTTTAAAAGACATCGTTGAACATGATTGTTTATGATAAAATCGTCCAACTAAATTATTTTGGTTCCGACTCCAGACTGAGTATGAACATCCCGAAATTGGGAAATTTTTATGCGCCAAAGGCGGTTATAATGAACGTAAACATCGTTCTAGCATGTAGTGTTGATCAATATAGGGCATACGAGCTGATCATCCAATGTGTCCGTAAGTCAGGTCGGTTTGCAGATGAATTTATGTACAAACCTTTTCAAAATTGAAAATGAAAGTTCATGGTCTATTGAACGCTCAACATTCATAGTCAGTACGTAGTTTCAAAAATGTAAATGATTGGATATGTTGACTAGTATTGTTTCAGTTTACTTCACAACAACTGATTGGTTGTAGAAGTATAGTTTAAAGAAAATATTTATTTCTTTCAGCTAATGTTTATTAATTGATATTACTTGCTGGGCAATCAAATGCTCATTCTTGCTTTAAATTTAAATATTTTCAGCTAAGCTTGATTGACTAGAAGGTTTTGGTAAGGATAAGAGAAAGCTGAAGGAATAGTTATCAAGTGTTATTTGTAATAACTGTAACTAGTTATTATGATAATTTACTATTTATCATGTAATGAAGTACTTAAAGGTTATCGTAACTGGGCAGTAAAAAAATTTGATATAATATTTTTTCTTAATTAATATATTAAGTAGTTTGAATGAATGTTATCATGGAACACCAAGTACGGGTTTCAAGTACCCAGATTTGGGGGTGTCACAACATGGTAGTAAAGCTTTAGGTTAGAAACATTAGGTGGGGATACCTTACGCTATAACCTTAGGATAAAGGAAAGCGTTAAAAACACAAATAACTCAAATTAATAAAGTTTAAAGGAGATGAATTAAATAAATTTATCGTAAAACGAAATAAAAGTAACTTATATAAAACTATTAGTTGTTGTGTGTATATAATATATATTATGTACTAATCAAGATAATTTATGTGTAGATGTCAGGTGAAAAAGGATTTGGATACTCTTATATCGTGAAGAAGGAGAAAATCACTCAAACCGTGCCAATATCTAAGCTAATAACTGAAATAGAGGCTCACATTGAAAGCAACCCTGATGAGGTGATTATATTGGAAAATGTAGTACCGGAACCAGAAATGATGGTACTGACAGATAGTGATCCAGACACGAAAATTGGAGCTGACCAAGCATCAATGGAAGTGCAGAATCTACGGAACAAGGTTTCTTCTCTAGAAAAGTTATGGGAAATAGAAAGACTATTAAATAGTCAATTACAAAAGGCGTTAATCGAAATAATGGAAGAACAAGATAAACTAAAAATCCAAATTGATCAGATGGGAGCTAAATGAAGCATATCATGTACAGCTCCAAGCCAGAAGGGGAAAAGAAGGATGATTGATCGTGATATAGGAAATTCTGATTATAACCAAGGGAACATTAAAAGAATAGGAAAGTGTACAAATTGTAAAAGGAAACATGAAGGCGTATGCAGAAAGGGGGAAAATTTATGCTACAATTGCAAACATGAGGGACATATCTCTCCTCATTGTCCCAATCCAAAGCAAGGTGCATGTTTTATTTATGGGTTGGTAGGTCATCAGGTGAAAGGTTGCACACGATTAGGAGAAGGCATAGTAAATAAGTAGGATTAGTATTATGCGAATATGTATGTTCAATGATGTGTATATGATATATATATGTGTGTAATATATTATTCCAAACTTTTGTATAAGTTATAGCATCGATTCCCGACTTTTGTGGTCACAAAGGGATAACAGATGTTTATAGCGATATGTGCTATATGATGTAAAGTACTATGAATTAGTTGAATGAATATGAATATATGTTTGATTAAGGAAATGAGTTTGGTATTAAGATAGTAAGTATCTATATGATAATTGGTTAATACAGTAAACCGAATTTTTCAAAATCCAATATTTTTAGTACATGATTGTTTAAGTTTGAAATTACGTGTTACATGTTAACACTTATATGATGAGTCATAGAATGTAAAACAACAAAGAATAATGTATGGTTTTATTTAACCAGATAATGCCGCCAAAAAGACGAAACCAAAGAGCATAAGAATCTATTAACAATGCTGGAGGACAACCAGACCCAATACAGAATTTTGCTAATATGTTAGCTCTAGCCATACAGAATGGAATACCAGCCGCATGAAATCAACCTTACAATCGATTGGTGAACATTAAAGACTTCAAGGAAATAGGACCGCCAGGGTTTAGAGGGACAACTGACCCTATAAAAGCCTAAACTTGGGTGAAGGAGATAGAAAAGGCTTTTGTTATTACTAGGGTAGCAGAAGAGCAAAAGACGGCTTTTGCTACCTATATGATGAAAGGGGAGACAAATTTTTGGTGGAAGGCAAATCAAACTAGGGGTGGATAAGGAGAGGTGACATGGACTAGGTTCAAGGAACTGTTCTTCGAGAATTACTTCTCGTCCAATATGCAGGGAAGGATGGAGGTTAGGTTTTTAGAATTAAAGCAGGAAAATATGATAGTTTCAGAATACTCCGCAAAGTTTAATGAGTTAGCTAGATTCACTCCACACTACTGAAGCTAGAAAGGCAAGAAGGTTTGAGATGGGATTAAAACCCTGACTCTACAATAAGGTGGCAGGGTTGCAAATAAATTCTTTTGCATCACTCTTGGAAAAGGCTATCATAGCCGAATGAGGAAGTGAGGCCATGAGTCTCTATAATAAGGAAAATAAGAATAATGTTAAGGTTGAGGGATCTGTTAAGGTGGAAGGAAGCAGTGGAAGTGGGAGTGGAAAAAGGAAGTGGAACAATTATGGGAATGCGGATAATAGGCAGGGCTGTTAGTTCCTAGTAGGCACATAATAGATTTAGAAAGGGGGGGGGGGGTTTACTAGATCCTTTTTCGTTTCAAATACTTTTTTCATTTATTTTATATTGCTAATGACTTAGCATATGTCAAACATAAGAATCTTTTCAAGCACATCAGAATAAGTAAAAGATCCCCTTCATTGATATAATCATGAACATACATATATTCTTCGTAGAGTTAGTTTAGTTGTAAGTAGTTAATACATATATAACATTTATAGCAGTTAGGTACATAATGTAAATGACAGTAAGTAAATGACTGAAAGTAAAAGACACACGGGATTTTAAGTGGTTCAGAGACTCAAACTCCTAATCCACTTTTATGTTTTAACTAGCAGGATTTCCACTAAGGAAGGGCAGCACCCTGAATCACTAAGATTCCTTCTAGGCCAGCAGCCTTGGAACTCCAGTTCACTAAGAACTCTTCAAGCCCAGCAGGCTTGAAACTCCTTTAGTTCCCTAAGAACTCTTCAAGCCCAGCAGGTTTGGAACTTCATTTAGTCCCTTCGGACAAGAACCCCCCAGGCCCTGGCTACTTGTTGTTGTTGTTGTCGTTGTTGTTGTTGGTGCCTTGCTGCTAAGATGTCTTTAATCTTGAACATCTTCTGTACTTAGCAGCTTGGCATGGTCCTCTTTGCATTCTACTTCGAGTCTAGACCACATCTTCTTTGGTGCAGCTGATCTTCATTCTGTTATGCTCATCTTCATCCGATGTAAGTTATGCACCATCATCATTTGGGTTTGCTAGGTGTTTGAGCTTTTGGTAGACTTCATCTGGCACTTAGCATTCCCTGAACCCTTCTTGACTGGTTTGCAGACATGGTTCTGCACTTGTCCTGTTTTAGCTTTTGGTTCATTGTGATTCGTAGAGTGGCTATCTAGATCTTCTTTGTGCTTTGCCATTTTTCTGAATGCTATCTTCTTATCCTTCTTATTTCTCAGCTTAGCTGCCATCTTTAGTGGCATTCTCATCTTTGTTGAGTGAAGCTTTAGTCTGTTCATGTGACGCCCCCAAATCCGGGTATCTTCTAACCCGACAGATGGTGCTCCACGATACTACAATCCATACAATCATTCCATTGAGATAACACCAAAATGAGTGTAATTACTATCTTTGCATTACATTTGTAATAAATCCTTTCCCAGGTTCATTAACCGAATACATTCGTTGTTCTTCATAAGTATATTACAACCAAATACACTAATTTATTACAGGACGATTAATTGTCCATCTTAGCCTTTCCTTTATCTCTCTTAGAACTCTCTCGTTCATTTGGCTTTTAGTCAAAAACATATGGTTCAAGCAAGAATGAGCATAACTAGCTCAAATAAGTCTTAACAAAGAATCATATGAATATCACATTAACAATTACATGCTTTATTTCCATATTTGAACAATTATCTCTAAGCACTATGAAACATTTGACTAGTACTTCTCATGTCATAACAACAATTCCAAAGTATATATAATAGCTTAGGAATGATGAACCTGGTCAGTAGACCATGAACATAGTCTTTTCGTTTTCATACTTGAAAAGGATATCCGGCACTAAGGCCATCCATCCGTCTTTACTTACGAGCACTTCTAGGTGATCAGCCTATTGTACTCTATGTTGATCAACATTCTTACGTTAAACGTATTTACGTTCAACATTTGGCAACCTCGCGTGCCCATCGAATAATCGATGAAAAATACTTTTGTTTGTTCATAGAAAAACTTACCTTCTCATCCGTACCAAATACTTGGCATAGGATAGCGTTAACAGTTCTATATCGAAAGACTTGTAAACAAATCAATCAATTTTTCAATACTTGTCTAGCCAAGTTAAAACAGGCATCGACTCTTTCTTTAATACCATTCATGCATTGTATAACATGCATCACATAAATCTTGACTAACACGAAGGTTAGGCAAGCGTTAAGAAAGACTTGCCTTCAATCGTCTTCGAATAAATAATTCAACTATTCTCAGTCTCTACATGATCTACATGATACATTCACATAGCACACTGTAATTAGTTATCAAAAAAACTAACTTTACGGTTCTAACCAATTTCTTTCTCTTCTATGTCTTATCCGAATTAACTTTGTTATTAAAGTCGATCTGACTTCCTATACTTTGGTATGGCTCGTTAATGTTCTTACATTACTAACCGACATTAGACCATTATTGGTTAAGTACCAACGTTGAACGTCATTTACGGTTTACTTATTACGTTCTCGCGTTCTCTGTTTAATTTCTATTAAACCTTACTAAATCATCTAACATTATCACCTTATAAGTGATTTAAGTTCAGTCTTATTATGTACATTAAGTACCTTCAATGTCTTACCTTAAGTCTACATTCAAATGGAACAAAACTTAACATGGTCAACATTTTTCTACTGCAGGCGCTGCGACGCGACATCCTTAGTATTCTAGTGGCGCTGCGACACGAGTTAGCAGGGCACTCGGCCGAGTCTGGCGCTGTAGCGCGACCACTTTGTACTGGTTTTGGCGCTGCGGTGCCGAGTCTGTGCACCAGTTGGCCAAAATAGTTTTACTTTTCTTACGAAACTCCCGACTTCCTTATTTGTTCGTTTTACATCCGAATTGACCCATTCAAAAGCCTACAACTCACAAATTACATCCTTTACGTGTTTGTATAAGAATTTCATATTTTCAAATCCGTTAACTCGGAATTCACCTTTGAGTTCATTTTTAAGCGTTCGTTTAACGTTTTCGACCGTTCAATACTCGTTTTCTTCGTTATAAGTCAAAATGCAACGATTCTTTCGCCAACGACTCTTAATTACCTTATCTCACGTGTTTACATTGGAAACCATCATTTTCAAGTCACACGACAACTTTTGACCTTTAATCCGGGCTTTTTACGTTATTGACTTTTAACGTCTATTTTTGCAAAATTCGCCATAACTTCGTTACTCGTATTCTATAAGCCAAATCAAATGGAAAACTCCATTGATTCATCATAGTCATCCTAACCAAACAATAGGCACATTCCTTAGCTATAATGATTTTCAAAATGTTCATCCAAAGCTAAGTTCACGTTCAAGACTTTCTATGGTTTTTAACTTACGTAAATACTTACGATTTCTATTTGGTCATGACCTATCAATGATTTGGTCATTAATAGGCATCCTTATATCTCCTCAATAAACATTCTCCATCAATCTACAATTCTTCTACGAGAAAGAAATCGAAAAAGATGAAGATTTCGGTTTATGAGAATTTACCTTTGAAGTAATTAACGTTCTTGATAAACGTCTATTAGTTTGCTTGGAAGTAGAATGATTATATGTTTCTAGCTCTTTTTCTCTCACAATATAGTTGGATAAGCTTTGTAAAACAACAAAATAACCAACCTAAGCTTTGTATTTATAGGAAACCAAAATGAGGGGCAAAATGGTCCATATGGCACCTCCTTACTATTGCACCTCCTTTGCAACTTAGCCACCAAGAAAAATACTTGGTGAGCAAGTTTGTCACTTTACTTGACCACCAAGTGGCCGACCCACTCCCATGGGTTGCCCCATGGGTTTTACCCATCCCATGACCCACCGATTCGACCCGCGGTTTACTTTTTGGATTGGGCTTGACATAATTAGTATTGGGCCTTGCCTTGGACTTGCTTATATAATTCGTTGGGCTTGCTATTGGTTTAAGTCCAATTGAATTATACCAAACCCTTAACTCATACTCCATTAATACGTCTCATATTCTACGCGTATAACTCACGTATTCTCTTCGTCTAATACTCATATAATAATCGTATTATACGTCGTACTATTCTTCATACTATACTCGTATTCATAATAATATAATACTCGTATTTCATACGTATAATATCCGAAACGACTATACACATTTCATTTTCTTTTTGGAAACCTCTTTCACAAACCTTTAGGTTTTATGTTCGCAAGCGAAAACTTCGTTTGCCACAATGGAAATATTATTGGATATTCTATAATACCTTCATATTTTATCATTATCCGTTTCTCGAAATTTCAAACCATAGCTCCGAACGAAATCGGATGAATAATGTTTTAACGCAAACATTCTAAAAAAACCTTCATTTTCGCCTTGATAATTCACAATCATTAATACTAGCACAAAGCCAGAATACTAACCACATCCGTATATTCTAGGTCATAGAACGACGTTCGAACATCTTACTCACATAATAAATCAATTAAATTCATTTAATTCACATAATCAAATAAAAATTTAATTCATTCAAAATTTGAAATTCTCGGGCGTTACATTCTTCCCTCCTTATAAGGGTTCTGTCCCCAGAATCTCGCTATTCTTACATAAACAAATGAGGAAACTTTTCCTTCATTTTACTTTTGAGTTCCCACGTTGCTTCTTCAGCATCATGGTTACTCCAAATTACCTTTATTGAAGGCATTACTTTATTTCTCAAGACTTGTTCCTTCCTATCAATAATCTGAATCAGAAATTCTTCATACGTTAAGTCTTTTTCTACTTGAATAGACTCATACTCTATTACGTGCTTGTAGTCCCGGTTTATGACTAAATACGTATACACGTGAAATACATTGTGTATTCTTTCCATTTCTGGAGGTAAGGCTACTTCATAAGCTACCTCTCCTACCCTTCTTAAAATCTCAAAAGGTCCTAAAAACCTTGGACTTAACTTCTCTTTCTTTCCAAAATGTATCTTCCCTTCTAGGGCGATACTTTTAGAAAAACATATGAACCTACTTCAAATTTCCTCTTCTCTCGATGGGGATCTGCATACTTCCTTTGTCTATCTTGAGTTGCTACGAATCGAGTTCGTATTAGCTCAACCATGTCTGCCATTTGTTGTGCCATTTCAGGTCCCAACATTCGACATTCACCTATTTCATCCCAGCAAAGTGGTGTTCTGCACTTCCTTCCATACAACGCTTCATACGGCGGCATGACTATACTAGCGTGAAAACTATTGTTGTAAGCAAATTCTATCAAAGGTAGATGTTCATCCCAACTTCCCTTGAAATCCATAACGCAAGATCTTAACATATCTTCTAGCGTTTGAATTGTTCGTTCACTTTGTCCATCCATTTGTGGATGATACGTCGTACTCAATCTCAAATGCGTTCCCATTTGTTCTTGCAAACTTCTCCAAAAGTTCAATGTGAATCGTGGATCATGATCGGACACAATTGAAACAGGTACTCCATGTCTGGAAATGATTTCTTTGACATAAAGTTTAGCTATATGTTCTAAATTATACCTAACTCCTATTGGTAGAAAATGAGCCAATTTAGTTAACCGATCCACTATTACCCAAATAGCGTCGTATCCCTTTCTCGTTGTTGGAAGTCCCACCACAAAGTCCATGGTGATATGTTCCCATTTCCACTCCTAATCTCCAAGTGGTCAGATCAATCCACTCGGTCTTTGGTGTTCAGCCTTAACTTTCTAACAAGTTAAGCACTTATTAACGTATTCTGCGATCTCTCTCTTCATGTTCGGCCACCAAAAGTTATGACGAAGGTCTTGATACATCTTAGTACTACCAGGATGTATCGAGTACCTCAAACTATGTGCCTCACACATAATCTCTTCTTTCAACTCAGAATTATTTGGAACCCAAATTCTTCCTTCAAAACGAAGTAAACCTTCTTTATCAAGGTTATACTTAGTCTTCACGTCATCCTTCATTATCTTCCTCACACGCTCACATTCTTCAAGATTTATCTCAGACTTCCTTAACCCGTTCCACTATCGTTGGTCGAGTCTCTATTGAGAATAACATCTCCCCCATTTCACTTGGTAACTTAACTTCTAATTCCATCTTTGCCATCTCTGTTATTAACTCATTCTGAGTCGTTAACATTGATAGCTTTTTTCTACCCTTCCGACTTAACGCGTCAGTTACTACATTCGCTTTCCCCGGATGATATAAGATATCATAATCATAATCTTTTATCAAACCTAACCACCTTCTTTGCCTCATATTCAACTCCTCTGTGTGAAGATATATTTCAGACTTTTTTGGTTCGTGTATATCTCACATTTTTCCTCGTATAAATAATGTCTCCATATTTTTAAAGCAAACACTACAGCTGCCAATTCTAGGTCATGAGTAGGATAGACCTTCTCATAATCCTTTAACTGACGTGATGCATACACAATTACCTAGCCATGTTGCATAAGCACGTAACCTAGTCCTCTATGCGAAGCATCGCTATAAACTACAAAATTGCCCGTATCATCTGGTAAAGATAATACAGGTGCCTCACTCAACCTCCTTTTTAGTTCTTGAAAACTATGCTCACACTTTTCTGTCCATACATACTTCACCGACTTCCTCACGACGGTTGTGTGAGAGTAGCTAATTTAGAAAAGTCCTGAATGAACCTTATATAGTATCCTGTTAACCTTAGAAAACTCCTAACCTCGGTTGGAATTTTCGGTTGCTCCCACTCATTTACTTCTTCCACATTCGCTGGATCTACGGATATGCCATCTTTGTCTATAACATGTCCTAGAAACTGCACTCGTTCAAGCCAAAATTCACACTTAGTGAATTTCGTATACAACTTCTCCCTCCGTAGTGTTTCCAACACTATTCTTAGATGTTCAACATGATCTTCTGGCGTCTTAGAATAGACTAGAATATCATCAATGAACACTACAACGAACTTGTCCAAATATTGTTTGAACACTCTGTTCATCATATCCATAAATGCGGTTGGCGCATTCGTTAACCCAAACGACATAACCAAAAACTCGTAATGCCCATAGCGAGTTATGAACGCCATCTTAGGTACATCCTCCTTCCTCACTTTCAGTTGATGATACCCCGTTCGCTAATCTATCTTAGAAAAATACTTTGCCCCTTTCAACTGATCAAATAAATCATCGATCCTGGGCAACGGGTATTTATTCTTAATCGTTAACTTGTTCAACTGTCGATAGTCAATACAAAGTCGTAACGATCCGTCTTTTTTTTTTACAAATAATACTGGTGCTCCCCACGGAGACACACTCGGTTGAATGTACTTCGTATCTAACAGTTCCTGCAACTGAACCATTAACTCCTTCATCTCAACTGGCGCCATCCTATATGGTGCCTTTGAAACTGGTGTCGTACCCGGCAATAAATAAATCATGAATTCTACATCCCTATATGGCGGAATACCGGGTAACTCCTCCAGAAACACATCCGCGAATTCTTGAACTACTGCTATCTGTTTTAATGATGGTCCCACTCTTTGGGTATCCACCACATGATACAGATAACCCTTACACCCCTTCTTCAACATCTTCCTAGCTTGTGTCATGGTTAGACAACAAGAACGTCCCGGTGATTTATTACCATAAAGCACCACCTCAGTTTTCTTAGAAAGCCTTAGGTTTACATTCTTTCTATAACAGTCTATTATTGCTCTGTGGTTAATTAACCAATCCATACCGAGAATCACATCGAATTCCCTTAACCTTATTGGTAAAAGATCTATTGATAATCTATTACCCCTGATATCTACGAAATAATTCCTATGAATGTGTTCAGTGAGCAATTGTTTGCTCATTCTTGCAATTAACACTGCATTCTAAAGTTGAAAGAGTCGATGAGCCATCTACTAGCAAAGGAAAGGGCAAGATGTCCAAGTGTTGATGAATTATTAGAATTTATTTAAATGCATTATGTTATAAGACTTGTTTTCTTTTATGATGTATTTTGCAAACTTATGTAATAATTTAAGGTTAGATTATCTGGGATTGTTATGAGATGATGTAACCCTTTAATGGGGAAGATTATTGTTTAAATTAATTGATGTTTTTATCCTTTTTTTATGGGGTAGTTAGATGTAATTATTTTGATAGTGAGCACCAAATCCTATGGGAATGAAGTACCCAGATTTGGGGGTGTCACAGGTTGGTATCAAAGCTTTAGGTTATGAACCTTAGGTGGGGGAAAACCTTAGGAAGTAACCTTTAAGGAGTCAGAAAACATAGTGGTGTCTAACTCTTATCGGGTTTTAAGGAATGGATTAAGGCATCCATTGAAACTAAACAATAAAGGACATTATGTGCTATGTGTTAATAACTTATGTGCTCGCGAGTATCGATAATGTTAAGTAAAACTTAAAATATTTTGTTGTCAGGATGTCTAACAAAGGAGAATCCAGTCCAATTAGGGAGGTGATACCTCAGATGTGACACCCCCAAATCCAGGTACTTTATTTCCACCGAATTTGGTGCTCACTTATCAAAACTATTATATCTAACTACCCATAATCAAAGGATAAAGACATAATTTAAATAACTTAAACAATAATCTCTCCCATTAAAGGGTTACATCATAGTCTCAAAACAAATCCCAGGTAATCCAACCTTAAAATTATTACATCAGTTTGCGGAATACATTATAAAGTAAAACAAGACTTAAGACTTTAATTACTTAAATAAACTTTAAACAACTCTTCATCACTTAGACATCTTGCTCTTTCCTTTGCTAGTAGATGGATCATCACCTCTTTCAACTTTTATTTGCGATTGTTTAATTGCAAGAGTGAACAAACAATTGTTCACCGACATAAAGAGAGTATAATAACAACATGAGAGAGAAAAACTAATCTTCGAATGATAAAGAACTTGTTCTACTTAATCAAAATAGAAAACAAGTTTGAACTTTAACTATCTCGAAGGTCTTATGACCACTTAACTATGTCCACGGTGTTTAGGTATTATTACCTTAACCTCAACAAATCGTTAGATTATACGGACTCTTCTTAACGCACTCTGGGGATCAGCCCTTTGTACCATGTATTGTGCACACATCTAAATGTTACACGCACAAAATCCCCTATGTTAGGGTTGTTCGTCTCAGCTTTGAATTTAGAATTTCCGCACTAAAGAAAGTTTAGTTTGGAACTAGCTTATCGTTGTTTCTAGAATTTTAGAACACTTATTCAATTCCATAAATAAAGAATTAATACAAGAATGTATAACTGAACAAGGCTATTAAAGTCAAAGATCAAATATCGACAATATATAACTGAATAAACATGATATATATGCAAAGTATTGTATTCAAGGAATTAAAACAATCTCCTTTGAATCAATGTCTTAGAACAATATATGTTTTGAATACTAATAACAAGAAATGAGAATGTGAACTCATTCGATGTAACGAATTAGGTTGCATGAGCTTATTCAATCATTTATCAGAATAGAATCAATAGTCTTGCTCAATGACAAATATAAGATTTAGAAACTTGCACATTTATGAAAGTAGAGTTAGAGAACTTGTATAACCATAACAAACTAACTCAATGAAAGTATGGAGTTAGAAGACTTGCATTGTTTGTGAGCTACACAAATGAAATAATCTCCAATTATCCTACACATATCATCGAAATCGCAACAACAATTAATTGTATGAATATTAGCTTTAGGGTTTAAACCATCATTTAGGTTATAACCCTAACCTATCACCTAACCATTTAGGTTAACATACTTAACGCTTCTGAAATTACACATTGATCAACATAACTTAGTCGTTCAACTCTATCTTTCGAAAACATCTCATTTGGTTTCATTTCATAACTTATTTATATAATTATTTCAAATCTTTGTACTTTGCATTTCAACATATTAACATCTGTTATTATAGTTTATAACATGTTTTAACATCATTAACATACTCACTAAACTAACACAAGTCCGACAAGCTTGACCTACAAACAAGCGTGACCTCATCATCTCGAGTCAGAAAGGGTGGTAAGCAAATTGCGCCACACATAGACTTGAAAAGCCAAGGCATTACTGCTTTTTACTCACCACAAAGCCAGTAATTTACTGCTGGTGCACAAAATGCAACGCAGCACTCGGCGGTGAATAAGTAGCTTTTTTAGCCCAACTAACACGAATTTCACCCACCAAACAGTAAAATTAACATCGACAATTGGTACAGACTATTACAAACATGATTGCTGACATTTACAATCTATTAACACAATTTATCATCAACTAACACTAGTTTAATTTCTCAAAATTCCATATTTTCCCATAAAACTCCATTTTTTAACTTCTTTCACAGAAATCATCACTGACATCTCAAAACTTGGCCAAAACACTTAATTCAAATTACGTTATGCTCGTTTCTTAATAGACTAGCATAATCAAGACTCAATTTACAGAATAACATACAAATTGGCCACTAGAATTGGTACTATTCACAAGCCATATGGAAAATATACACTGTCATATTTTTCTTCCTTTTAAAACTGTAATTAGCATACGAATTCTTTCTTACATATAAACTCAAACACAACCAACACATATAATCATCACAATTCAATTGTCTAGCAACAATTTGACAAAATCGATTTCACAGAGAACAAAAAATTATGTCGTAACTCATATATGTATATAAATATATATATAATAATAAGGTTTAGAAAATACCTTCACTTAGCTTGGTAATCCACTTGGTTACACACTGAAATTGCTTAGATCTCCTCTCAATCTCTCAAGTTCTCTGTTAAACTCTACTTAGTTTTCTCTCAACTCTCAGACTTAGCCAAGGAAAGAAATAAGACGCGTACACAATTATACTAACTCCCACGTTCCCTTACGTTAGAAAAACAAAAAGACTTGTCAGTTGAATAATCCAAAGGCCACAAGGCCTTGTTTGGCTAGCCATCTATTTCCCAACTAATTTATTTTAATAACATTTATATTATATAGTTTTATGTCACACTTTTAATTGATTAATTTAAATAACTTAGTTTAGCTAATTTAAATAACTCATAATAATAATAAAATTCTTATTATCATTATACCTTATAATTAATAAATAATTATATATATCTAATTTAATGAATAAATTAGAAACATCAGCTTATTTATTTTACTTGTTTCCATTAAATTAAACAATTCATTTAATTTAATTATTTTCTTTAAATATTAAACAATTGATTTAATTTAATTACTTCCTTAAATTAAGTCCAACAAATAAAATTATCATTACTCGATTCAATTAACATTAATCATTTTAGCTACTAAATTAATTCATGGCAATTCATCAAATATTTATTTTTCTCAATAAATAAATTATTTTAAATATTTATTTAATTCCATAAATATTTAAATTAAATTACAAATTTCTCGATCGTTACATTCTTCCCTCCTTAAAAGGATTTTGTCCCCAGATTCACGACTCGAAAAATTCATTCATTACATTCTTCCCTCCTTAACAAGATTTTATCCCCAGAATTGCTATACAAAATCAAGAAAACAATTGAGGATAATTCTTCATCATAACATTTTCAAGTTCCCACGTAGCTTCCTCGGCATTGTGGTTCCTCATGATTACCTTAACAGAAGGTATCACCTTATTCCTCAGTACTTGCTCTTTTCTGTCAACAATTTGAACATGGACTTCTTCATATGTTAAGTATTTTTCAAACTGTAAGGGCTCATATTCTATAACATGCCTATAATCAGGCTTATATGGTCTCAATACTGAGATGTGGAAACATTATGGATATGCATTAACTCTGGAGGTAAGGCTAGCTCGTATACCACTTCGCCAACCCGTCGAAGCACTTCGAAAGGTCCTATAAATCTAGGGCTCAATTTCCCTTTCTTTCCAAATCGAATTTTTCCCTTCTAGGGAGATACTTTCAAGAAAACATAACTACCAACATCGAATTCTCGATTTTGTCGGTGCTGATCGGCATATTTATTCTGTCTATCAATCTTGCTCGAATCACCTTGATGATTGTGACGGTTTGTTGCACCAACTCTGGACCCAATAGCTGACGTTCTCCAACCTCATCCCAAAGATAACGGAGTTCTCAGACTTTCTCCGTGATATAACGCTTCGTAAGGCGGCATGCCAATACTCGCGTGATAACTATTATTATATGAAAATTCAACCAATGGTAAATAATCATCCCAATTTCCCTTGAAATCCATAATACATGCTCTGAGCATATCTTCTAGTGTTTGAATGGTTCTCTCGCTTTGTCCGTTGGTTTGAGGATAGTATGCTGTGCTTATTCTCAGCTGTGTTCCCAAACATTCTTGTAGTCGTTTCCAGAAATTAGATGTGAAACGTGGATCTCTGTTTGATACAATGGACACAGGTAAACCGTGTCTTGACACAATTTCCTTTACGTACAATTTTGATTACCGATCTAGGGTAAATCGAATCTTAATCGGCAAAAAGTGAGCCGACTTCGTTAATCGATCAACAATTACCCAAACGGCGTCATATCCTTGCTGAGCCGTTGGAAGTCCTACCACAAAATCCATTGTGATATGCTCCCATTTGCATTCTGGTATCTCTAACGGTTGTAACAATCCGCTTGGCCTTTGATGTTCAGCTTTAACTTTCTAACACGTTAAGCATTTCGCCACACACTCAGCCACATCCCTCTTCATATTCGGCCACAAAAAATGATGTCTAAGATCTTGGTACATTTTCGTACTTCCAGGGTGAATTGAATTTCTTGAGTTATGAGCTTCACTCAGGATTTCTTCTTTAATTTTTGGTACTTACATTACCCAAATTCTCCCTTCGAACCGAAGTAACCCTTCCGAATCAATTTTGAATTTGTTTTCCTCACCTTTAGCTTTTTTCTGTTTTATCTTGTCGCAGTCTTCATCCTGAAGTTGTGCATTCTTCACTTTATCTACCAGCGTTGAATCATTTCCAATCTGGAACAACTTTTCATCGAATTCTGTCGGATATTTAATTTCCAACTCCATCTTAGCCATTTACGACACTAGCTTCTCCTGGGCTGTCAACAACATTAACTTCTCTCGTCCCTTCCTACTTAAGGCATCAACAACAACATTCGCCTTTCCGGGCTGATAGAAGATCTCGCAATCATAATCTTTGATTAGTTCCAACCATCTTCTTTGTTGCATGTTTAAGTCTTTTTGTGTAAAGATATACTTCAGACTTTTATGGTTAGTATATATCTCACACCTCTCTCCGTAAAGATAATGTCTCCAAATCTTCAGGGCAAACACTACCGCAGCCAACTCTAAGTCATGAGTCGGATACCCCTTTTCGTAATCTTTTAATTGACGTGATGCATACGCGATAACTCTGTCGTTCTGCATAAGCACACAACCTAGTCCTTTATGCGATGCGTCACTATACACCACAAAATTTCCTGTATCATCAGGCAATGACAACACAGGTGCTGAACTCAATCTCTTCTTCAATTCGTGAAAACTTTCCTCACACTTCTCCGTCCAAACAAACTTAACCGCCTTCCTGGTTAAATTCGTCAATGGGGTCGCGATTTTGGAAAAATCTTGCATAAAACGCCTATAGTAACCTGCCAACCCTAAGAAACTCCTTATTTCTGACGGTGTCTTCGGCTGATCCCAGTTTACTACAGCTTCAACTTTTGATGGATCCACCGAAATTCCGTCTTTATCAATAACATGCCCAAGAAACTGTACACGTTCCATCCAAAACTCACATTTTGAAAATTTTGCGTATAACTTCTCCTTTCTCAATGTCTCTAACGTCACTTTTAAGTGTTCAACATGTTCTTCCTTGGTCTTAGCATACACCAAGATATCGTCAATAAACACTACCACAAATTTATCTAAAAATGGTTTAAACACCCTGTTCATCAAATCCATGAACGCTGCATGTGCATTGGTTAAACCAAATGACATAACCAGAAACTCATAATGACCATACTGAGTTCTGAATGCCGTCTTCGGTACATCTTCTAGCCTCACCTTAAACTGATGATAACTACTCCTTAAGTCTATCTTTGAAAAATATCTCGCACCCTTCAGTTGATCAAACAGGTCATCGATTCTTGGTAACAGATACTTATTTTAATCGTAACCTTATTCAATTCTCGATAGTCAATGCAGAGCCGCATCGATCAATCCTTCTTCTTCACAAATAACATTGGCGCTCCCCATGGCGATACGCTCGGCTGGATATACTTCTTGTCGAGCAATTCTTGAAGTTGCACCATCAACTCTTTCATTTCTACCAGGGCCATTCTGTATGGTGCTTTAGATATCGGGCCTGTTCCTGGTACTAAATCAATCACGAACTCAATTTGTCGATCTGGAAGAAGACCCGATAAATCATCTGGAAATACGTCTGCAAAATCTCTTATGATCGGTATCTCTTCTATCTTCGCACTTTTCTTTTGTGTATCAACTATGTAGGCTAAGTATCCTACACATCCTTATCTTAACAACTTCTTGGCTTGCATCACCGTCAAACAACTTGCTTGTCGAGGTGATTTGCTGCCATAGAACACAACCTTTGACTGAGTCAAAAGGTTAACAAATTTTCTTTGGCAATTAATCACTGCTCTGTGATTGAATAACCAATCCATTCCCAGTATAACATCAAACTCCCCCAATCTAATTGGTTTCAAGTTTACCCTCATCTCTTGACCCTTTATAACCACTTTACAATTCTTATATACAAATCTAACAAGAGTCACTTCCTTATTCACAATCTCTATACTT
This sequence comes from Panax quinquefolius, assembly GCA_020205615.1. Lineage (NCBI taxonomy): Eukaryota > Viridiplantae > Streptophyta > Magnoliopsida > Apiales > Araliaceae > Panax > Panax quinquefolius. Next base: position 33,011,253 of record CM035166.1, read on the forward strand.
AAGGGAAATTCTAATTCTTCCTGGGGAAATTCTAAGTTCTGAGCAAATTCATCGGAAATAAATGAACAAGTAGCACCCGAATCAAATAGTACATAAGCATTAATACCATTAATCGGAATGATACCTGACACCACATCCTTAGACTGAATAGCATCCTGCACGGTCATATTGAAAGTTCTTGCAGTAGGTCGGCTTGACTGAGCTGGTCCAGTGATAGTCAATGCACCACCACCATTGTTGTTTCCTTTTCCACCACTTGCACTTTCTGCTGGCTTTTTAGGACAATCACGAGCCATGTGATCTTTTGAACCGCAGGTAAAACATGCTCCTTTCTTCGGACTAAAATAGTTCCGTGCAATGTGTCCCTCCTGACCACAGTTGAAACACACTCGCTTTCCCTTCAAACATTCCCCAATATAATTCTTTCCACACATTGCACAAGCTTCAAACTTTCTCTTCTGCTGACTTCCCTGATGTCCCCCTGTAGTTGAATTCTCGTTCCATTTCCTCTTCTGATGGTTAATTCCAACATTACTTCCACCAGCCTTATTCTCGTTATCATTCTTCCTCTTCTTCTCATCTTGGTTATACTTGGTCAAGGCATCGCTTCCACCTTCCGCGATAATTGCCTTTTCCAGTACAGCTGCAAATATATTTAACTGGAACATTGAAACCTTGCTATACAGCCAGGGTTTCAATCCTTGTTCGAACCTTCTCGCCTTACGCTCATCCGTATTGACTTGATAAGTGGCAAACCTTGCCAACTCGTTAAATGTCGCAACATATTTTGGCACCGTCATAGTTCCTTGCTTAAGCTCAAGAAATTGCACTTCCAATTGATTCCGAGAACTCGCTGGAAAGTACATTTCAAAGAACATCTCCTTAAATCTACCCCCACGCTATCACTCCTTGTCCTCCACGAACTTTATTTGCTTGCCACCAGTAGTTAGCTTCGGACTTAAGCATAAACGTCTCGAACGCAGTCTTATGATCTTCGCTAACTCTAGCTGTGAGACCCCGAATTTTATGAAATAAAAGTATTCAATTTTTCTATTTTGTTAAATAGTTAAATTGATAAAAGTTTAAAGTTAAGGGTAATATGTGAATTTTTTTTTTGCTAAGTAAGCAAGTTGATATAAAATATTCGTTGTGTCGGGGAATATTCGATTAGTCGGGGAATATTCTTTTTGTTGGGAAATATCCATACGACGGTACAATCATTGGTGGACCCCACAACGGAATTATTGTCGGATTGAGAAAACGACAAAAATATTTTTATAAAAATAATGGCGGAAGTTTTACCGTTAACTGTTGAAACACCCGTTGTTAAAAGTACAGTAATACGCGTGGTTGCAAAGTAGCACACGATATTGATTATTGATGCTTACGTGATAAGTCACTCAGTTTTGTTTTATTGGTATTATTAATGTAATAAAACAGAAAAGCTTTTTATATATAAAATGTAATACTTTTATAAAGTTATTCGTTTTATTAGGCTAATAGTAAAATCTTTTTATGTAAAATGTAATACTTTCATAAAGTTATCTATTTTATTAGACAATAATTAGAATATATTATATTTTTTATTATGCATAGTATTTGCATAGTATTTCATAGTGCACGATAGTGTTTTTGTATAGTAAAATCTTTTATAAAGTTATTCGTTTTATTAGATTATAAGTAGAATATATTATATTTTATTTAAAAGATTTTGCTTTAAATATGGACTGTCCGATTAAAATAAATCAATCTCGGACCGCTCATGAGTTAGTTATTATGCGTATCCATTTTTCTATAAATAGAAACTCATTCCTTCATTATTTCTTACTTAATTCATCGAAACTATAGAGAGAAAGAAGAAAAGTGTTCTGCTACTTCACTACTTCTATATCCAGTACTCTTCTTTCTAAGGTAGGGAATATTATTTGTTGTACTCGTAAGGGATATTATTTGTTGTACTCGTAAGGGGTATTATTTCTTTTGTATTCATGAAGAGAACTTCTGTTATTCCATTTTTTATTATTCTACTGGAATAACCAGTATACGCGGACTACCCTATACCTGGTGACATTCTTCTAATATTTCGTCTTTATTATTAATCTATTGGAATAACCTGTCTATGCGAAGTATCGCATGCCTGGTGAATTCTTCTGTTATTTCATTATTTATTATTTTGTCAGAATATCCTGTCTGTACGTTTTACGCTGGACCTGGTTCCATTATTTATTATTCTGTCGGAATATATTGTCTCGAAAGGCCACGTGGGACACGGGTTCCATTATTTATTATTCATTTGAATAACTCTTTCATAAGGCCTATCGCACGCTCGGTGAATTCTTCTCGTTATTTCATTATTTATTATTCTCGTTGGAATATCTCGTCTCGTACGTTTACGCATGACCTGGTTCCATTCTTTATTATTCTATTGAAATAACCTGTCTATGTGGATTACCGTATGCATTGTAAATGATCCTTCGTATTCATACGAATAGTATTTTCATTAAAAAGGGTTTCTTCCAGTAAGCGCTTCAGAATTTTTTTGACCCTCAAAAATTCTGGAAAATTTTGAAATGATAATTTGATGAGTTTTCTAGATTGTCCAAAAAATGACGATTTTTGGATGTATAGATTAAGAGTTATGGATTTTATGGGAAAAGACTATTTTAAAAGTAAACCCTTATAACTCTTGGTGGTTAACTCCAAAATTGGTGAAATTTTTATTGGGAGTACATGTATATAACAGGAGTATACCTTGTAAATTTCAGAATTTTTGGACAAAAGTACAATTTATGATAAATGTCTAAATATTTGGCGACTTTAGCCATATGAAAAATAGTAAATGAATTTTAGAAATTCGAGAAAATATATGTTCAAGATGGGACTATATTCGCTAAATCCCGTAAAAGAAATATTTTTGGGACTGATTTGGTATTTTCATGAAAAAAATGAACTAGTTATGAGTAAATGAATTAAATATGTTATGTGAAGTAATAAAATTAGAAAATAGGATTTTATGGCTTGAGAATCCTATATAGGGTATATGCAGATTTTGATGAGGATTTGATCATTGATTATGAAATCTTATGAGTATGGCATTTTGAATGACTAAATGCATTATTTGATAAAGAGTAAACAATTGAAATAAATTGTTTATAAGTTTAAGAAATGATTAAAATATTGTTATAATATTAATGATATTAGATTATGAGATTATTAAGTGATTGATAACATTTGGTTATTATTGAATTTGGATAAATCAGTATTATAAATGTTTAATATTTATCATTTATCTCATTTGATTGATTCTTATATCGTTGTCATCATCCTCATGCTTATATTGTGTTTAAAGTCATCTTTGGCCGTAGTGCATAGATGGACTTGATATGATTATGACCAGGGATTATTCGGTATAATCATGATCGTAATGTTACAAATGATGTGGAAAAAGTTCTCTTTGGCCCGTAGTGCATTGATGGACTGTTTTTGGTATGATTATGGCTATGGATTCTCTTTGGCCAAGGGTGCAAAGATGAATTGTTTTATAGCATGATCAGACTGGTTGATGAAAACACGATTATCTTTGGCCCGTAGAGTGCATGGATAATTCGTGGTCGTGATACTAATGAATATCCTTGGCCCGTAGTGCGGTGGATGATTCGATGATGTGGATTTATTATCGAGTTGAGTCTCAATGAATGAAATATTAATTCATGGATGTGATAATAATGAATATCTTTCGTCAGTAGTGCATGGATAATTCATGGATGTGATATTAACGAATATCCTGGCAGAAAAGTGCATGGATAATTCGATGATGTGGATTATTTATTAAGTCGAGTCTCAATGATAAAATATTGGTTATACACTTTTAATTTGTAGAAGATAGTAGATATCATGCTCTACTGACTCTTCTAAAATATGGTTGTATGTCTTTGGCTTGTATTGCAAAGATGAATTGTTAATGAATATCTTTGGCAGTAGTGCAAAGATGAATTTATTCGTATGATTATGAACAAGAATTGTGATTTGGTATAACCATAATTTTTGATGTTTCAGGTGAAGATAGGTGATGAAAATTATCTTCGTCCTGGGTGCGAAGAGGAATTTAGAATCACAAATTATGGTTATAAGTTATTCATATGATTGTGGATAGGAATTGTTGATTGATGTTACAGGGATAAAATATTATTGGTGGACTTTTAACATTGAGAAGATAATAGACCTGATGGTCTATTTGACTCTTCTAATGGATTGCTCGTTACGCTGCAACTATGGTTAAAAACTTTTATCATCTACCATATGTTCTAAATCTCTGATTTATTAATTATGAAGGCTATTGATAGTGTAAATTAGCTTAAGTCATGATATTCTTTACTGGGCTAGTTGTGCTCACCCTTTCTGCTTCATAATTCCTTTCGGGTAATAAGAGTGTTGTCGGTTCGAGTGGAGATAAAAGGGGAATAGAACTGTGGTCTGTAGTTGTTGATGTTCTCCCTAAACAGTATAGAAAAGTGTGTTGTATTCTATACATCATTTAATAGTTATATTTGGTGAATCAAATAGGGTGAGGCGAACCCAACTTTGGAAGGGTGTTTAATAAGACATGGTTATGCACATCCACTTGCTGATTATATCTACGAGCACTACCTATATGATCTTAGAGTTTATTTGAAATATAATATTCACTTGGAGACAGTGGAGATAGTTATATGTCAAGAGAAGACTCACCATTGGAAATAAGATGATAGTAATCTTCTCGTTTTTCTTTGGGGTCTATTGGGTCAACCAAGGATAATTCTGTGGACATATGATATCTATTATAACCTAGACGCATGGCCTCCTATGTGTTGGGTTTGTAATATTCATAACGCAATCAAAATTGCAAAATTAAGCGGAAGCGAGTAAAAATCAGAGTTTAAAAAATTTACAAACCATATACCCGGATCACCCTTTATGCATAATTATTAATTAAACGAAAAGATAAAGAATAAAATCATACCCTTGAAGATCGAGCTTCCTCGTACAAGTTCACCTCCAAATCCTTTTTCGCTCAACTTGAATCCACCGGGTTTGGTTCCTTCATTCGATCAACGTTAGCCACCCATATGTTTGGCCTCTAGAGGTGATCCACCAAGGAAAAATAAAGATTCAAGAAGAAGGGGTATTGGCTCAAACCCTAGTTTTCCTATCTGTATAGAAAAAGGGTACTCTCCAATAAATTGGAATTATGTCGTATGTTGTAAAAGTCAACAACCCCTTCACCCATAATAAGACTCCTCTTATTTATAGATGTGGGCAACCCACCTTAACAATTAAGGAATTGGGTTTTATTTAATTAATTAAATTCTTTTAATTAATTAAGCTCCCTAATCTTATTAGGGATAATTAATTAAACTCCTTTAATTAATTTTCCTTCCTAATCCAATTAGGAATAAATGAGAGTACTTATATTAAATTAATTCCTAAACTCTTTTAGAAATTAAAATAATAATAATTGTAATAATATTAATAAGACTCTCTTATTAATTTATATTTAATATTTCTAAAATATTAAATAATAATATTAAGCTATTTAATTTATTCTATCACCATAGATTAAATTAAATATACTTAACATATTATTACGATTATGCCATTAACTTCTTAAATAATTATTCTTCCTTTTATGGTGTGACCCTTTAGGTTCTCCATATTAAACCGGTTGTGAATAAATCAATTAGAACAATTCTAATCTTATTTAAATAAATAAATTAAACAATTAATTTATTTAAATAAATAATATTTATTCTACAATAGGATAAGCCTCCCCTAGCGATCAACGACTTTCCAGATAATATAGATTTCAACATTAATCATAAAAGAACCTTTGAGTAAATAGTTACCGCACAATTCAATCCTTCCACCATACAATGTCCCAATTAAATATAAGACATGGAATCATCACAAGTCTTATTTTATTTAATTATATGTATTTCGACTCTTAAATGCACAACTCAAATAATGCAAATTAGAAACTCCTTTCTAATTTCATTTCTTGCCGCCAAGGACTATCGGGTTGTCATTTATCGAATCACATAGGATATTTTCTTTTTTTATTGAAGTGGTAGATTCTTTATCGATCATACATTATCTCCATGTACAACTTATTATACCCAAGCATACCCTTTGATATACCCTAAGGGTCTTAAGGAATAAGTCAAAGTATAACTCATCATACACAAGATACTATGATGATCTCAAGTCCAAGGATCACTCAGACTACTATCACTACAGAATTCCTATCGACAGCAAATAAAACTCCATTAGGTATTCCTTAATGAGCCAACGCTCAAAGTGAACTTATTCTCTAATAAGCACCTACATACTTGCTTTAGTGTTCCACACAAATGATCATGAGATCAATCATCCTCATCCAATGAAAGCAAGCAACGTATGTACCAATCTATCCGGATTCACTAATCCCCAATTTAGTAATCCAATGATTGGGAACTATTTTAGTTTTAAGCTTTCTAAGAATTTAGATCTCATTAGAATGATCATCATCATTATTCTAAAAGCATTGCTTAAAACTATGGGTTTATTACATATTAAAAAATAGCATCATCTAGATAATTAAAAGCCTTTAATAAATTAATACTTTTTATTAATAAATGAATAAGATTGTTACAAAGTATACGCTTTATCATCAAACATGATTGGCTTGTGTGCATACTACTTTCAATCTCCCACTTGCACTAAAGCCAATCGCCATGGTATCTCATACTCTTTTCTCTAAGTGACGATTATCCGCCGTTGGATAAGCTTTAGTTAATGGATATGTAATGTTGTTCATGAGAGTCCACTATCTCTATAGTGATTTCCCATCTTTCAATGATTCTAATAATCAAATGAAAGTGCCACAACACATGTTTAGATCCAAGATGAGACTTAGAACTATTCCTAGTTTCGTAATGAACTTTTAATCCAAACAATCAACTTGCAGCCTTCATTTATAGCTATATACTTTGTCTTTATCACTAAACCAAAGAACTCTTTCATTGCTTGGAACCTTTCCAATTCATCGCACCACTGCTCAAGGTAACCCTTTACCTTAAAGTGGATTTTTCTATCATCTTGGTTTGTCTTCGAAAAAACTTGAGTCTGTTAAGCCCTCTAGTTTTAATTTAGACCCACCATGAATATGATCACATCCTTAGTGCTTGGTTAAGCACTTTAAGATGTTTTCACCGACTCATAGTGAACTTCTCCATGATACGACCGATCAACATCGTGTCTCGTACATTTCATTGCATACATGATAGTTACTCATGTGATCTCTCTTTTGGAGTCTTTGGGGACTATTAGAGAGATACACTCCATAGCTCATCAACATGAGACAACTCTTGAGTTTGCCATGCTAAACGACTTTAGCATCAAATGAATATACATTCCTCGGGTTAAGTCGAACATCCTTAAATCTATCTATATAGATTTTATCCCCAATTAAGATACTCTTCCCAAATCATTCGTGGAGGAATTTTTAGACAAATTTATCTTTTACCGATTGTAGCATTGGTATGTTATTCCTCATCCGTAGTAGATATCAACATATAATACTAAAAATTTCACGACGCTCCCACTGACCCTTTTGTACACACTAGAAGTCTTACCTCATCGAATGTAACTCTGGATCATCATCTTCTATGATGTGTACCTCATCATCATCATCCATGATGAATCCATACCTCCTAGGTATCTTTTGGTACTATTCCGCATTTACGATTCTATTGTGGTACAATAGGTCTTCATCTATATGTGTTCCTCTTATTTGACTTATAGTGTTTTGTGGTTATTGAACTCTTCAAGATCTATTATCCTCCCACTAGCCCCTTCAATAATAAACACCTTTATCTTAGAAGGCAGCGTGTTTCGCAACAAACACCTTTTGCTAAGTAGGATTATAGAACATATACCCTAAACTTACTTTAGGATGTCCCACAAATTCGACACTTGTCAAATCTTGTCCCAAGCTTATCCTTTGAAACCTTTTTCACATAAGTTGGACAACCCCTTATCTTAACATACTTAAGATTAGGAATCCTCCCTGTCCATAACTTTTATGGAGTCTTGGGGCCGGATTTAGAGATTACCTTTTCGTAGATATGCAGCCATTTCTAGGACATTATCCCAGAAGGATACTGGAATGTCGGTAAAATCATTATGGACCGCACCATGTCCAACAAGGTACGATTTTTCATTCAGATACATCAATCAATTATTGCGTATCAGGATGTGTCCATTATGAGAAAACCATTTGAGATGATCTAGAAACTTATTGCACAAGTATTTATTCCTTGATCTAATCAAAGAATCTTAATATTTTGCCAATTTGTTTCACTTCTGAATTCTTTGAACCTTTCAAATAATTCACTTCAGTATTTCAACAAATACATATATTCAACTCTTTGAATAATCATCTCCTTTTCTTATATTATTTTGTTCAATTTATTAAATAATTTTCCACGTAAGTCAAGTATACAAAATCTATTAAGTAATATTTCATTCTATACAAAACATTATTATTATAAATAGAACAACAATTGTTCTTAATTATAATACCAAAGATTTCATTGTCCAACAATAAAATGGAAATAATATTTTTAACAAGAATCGAATACAATAACAACTTATCGACTTAATAGATTTGCCAGTAGCATTACTAAACTATAAGTTTCTATAGCTAATGTGGCAACCTTTGCTTCATTTTCCACACATAGGATTACTTATCTTTGTTTAACTTTCTACTTCTGCTTGGTCCTTCATAAATCAATATTTATGATAACCAAAGTCAGATCCAATACCCAAGTAGAACCTCGACTTAAAGAAAAATTTATTTTAAATCATGAACAAATTTGTATTATAACCTAAACTTCACTAAGCTTCTTTGGTTAGCCTCTCGCAAGATGTTTCTCGCAGCTTTTTTCCAAAGTGTCCAGCTTATTATAAAGTGGAAGCAAACTCCTTTGCTATCCGTATCGCTTTTGCTCTTATTATCCTTTGTTTACGCCTTTCTATTTACCTTCTTTGAATCGCTCTTCTTTCGGAAGATCCTTTGGCCCCTACCAAGAAGACTTGATCTTTCTTGGTTGGAAAGTGACTCTCAACATTTTTTCAATATGTTAAGCAAATCAACGAGGTCGATATCTAGCTTGTTCATATGAAAAATTCACAACAATTGTGAAAGGAGTCCGGAGTGAGTGCAAGATCAAATCTTCGCTCAACTCTCCATCCATGACAAAACTCGTTGTCCTAATTCGATCAATCAAATTGATTATGTTAAGAACCTTTTTTCTGCATTTATATAGTGCCATTGGCCATTCTAGATCGGAAGAGCTCCTTAGATATCTCGATATCTATCGGCCCTACTTTCCTCACCATCAACTACTTGATGTGCGGGGAATATAGTAGGAGCATCCATAGTTTCATGCCGACGTCAAGCTCGTTACTCATAGATGCGAGCATGATGCATCGAGCTAATCGTGCATCATCTTGCCACTTTCTAAAAGTAGCAATCTCTTCCTCAGAGGCATTGTCTCGCAACCATTGCAGGGATAAGCGACATGACATAAGATAGCTTTTTCATTTATGAGAACTATTCTCAAATTCCTTAACCAATCCGAGTAATTTGGTCTCGATTAATTTAGCATCTAATATGCTTCGTAGTGATAGTAATTTAGACATTGTAAAATTTCGTAAATGAATTTGTAATTAACAACATTTTAACATACATTCTTTTATTAATTACCAAAATAAATTAGGTCTTGTTTTAAATTGGTATCTCCCACTATTTTCTTCAAACTATATTACCTCACTTATATAGTTCGGGCTGCTAAAAATCTAATTAAAGATTTGCTAGTGAGAATAAGGATCCCATTTCAAATGTATATAGCCTGTGGTGACACAACAAACTATATATAAATAAATAGGTAGACAACTTTTGTCAATTACATCAACTACGCAACTCCTTTTCTTTTGTCTCTTAGATTATTTTGATCAAGTGGTGGCACATCCGAATCAAAATTATCCAAGTTAAGTCCGACCTAGCACTCCATATATTCAAAAAGAAAAATATCATCCTTGTGGTGACACAACAAAACAATATTGTTCAATTTTCTTTATAAGCATCAAATGTGATAAATTAACATCTTAAATACTTAATACTTGCCTTTGTGGTGACACAACAAACTCATATTAAATATTTAATACTCTATTAATTTTATCATGCTAGAAGGCTTAACGCTCGATATTCCAAATATCTTTGAACGCTTAGGACTTAATATAAAAAATTGAGGGGTTTGTTATTAATTTGTCTCATCTTCTTTAGCGCAAGCATTTACATATATATATAAAATACGCGTTATATTAATAAACATGCGAAGCATGTTTGCATAATATATATATATATATATAGTATAAGCATGCACATATAGAATACTATATTCTACCCGAATTGATTATGGACTTTTATTCTAGTTTCGTTCACTAGAGCCACCAAGTGAACCAAAAGGTCAAACCCCAGGGGTGCAAGAAATAATATTTAAATATAACTATTACATTTAAACTTAGGGCTCCATTACAAACGGGTCTTCAAGCGCCTTGTTTCCTTGATCTCCAATTTTTCAAAAATTAATTCTAACTATTCCTATTACAAAACTATTTTAAAATAAATAGAAAAACCTTGATCACATCAAGGGAAGTACATAGGAGGGAGATAGAATTTACATTAAGAAAAATTAGAGAAGACGAGGTACGCAGTAACCCCATTTAATAAAACCCATACATTCATGCATCCAACTAAAATAAAATCCAATCACATCGGGTCAATAGTCCATAATCAATCCCATTTATTATCATACACATCATCATATACATCAATAAATAACATTCATCTTATGAATAATAAACATTTAATATATATATTGATATCATTTAATGGGCAAATTTAGTTAGTATAAAATCTATTTTTGAATCAAAATAAACTCCTTTATTTTAATCCAAATTTAAATTAAAATAAAACTATTTTATTTTAATTTATCCAATTTTGAATAAAATAAACTATTTTATTTTAATCAAAATTTTAATCAAAATAAACTCCTTTATTTTAATTAATTATGGAATCCAATTCCATGTAAAAAAAAAAATTATTAAAGGAAACACGGATTATTTTCCTATTCACAAATAAACTCATTTATTTAAGGAAATACGGATTTCTCTTTCTATTCACAAATAAACTATTCACAAATAAACTCCTTTATTTTGAATAATATGAAATCTTATTTCATATTTAAATAAACTCCTTTATTTAAGGAAATATACGGATTCTTTCCTATTCACAAATAAACTCTTTTATTTTGAATAATATGAAATCTAATTTCATATCTAAATAAACTCCTTTATTTAAGGAAAAATAGAATCCAATTTCAACTCCAATTAGTTAGCATGGAATCCAATTCCAACTCTAATTAGTTAGCATGAAATTCTAATTTAAAATTAAAATAAATCTTTTTATTTTAAAATTAAAATAAACTTTTATTTTAATAATAAAATAATTAAGAATATTATATATTATTAATATATAATAACATAATCCCATTTATAAATTAATATATATATATATATATATAATCCGTATATATATAAATTAATATATATTTATAAATTATATAATCCGTATGGTAATAATTCCTCCTCTTTAACAAATCATTGAGTCCTTCATAATCATGCTCCATATTTTTTTTTTTTTTTTTTATATATATATGAATATAGCGGTGTAATGGTTATACTTGAAACTTTCTTTGATTTAGTGAATAAGATACTCTATAAAAAAAAAATATGCATTAATAAAAAAAACATCATGTTTCATTTTTTGATAAACATTTTGGAAGTTCACACTGCTTTTTTTTTTTAGTCAGCAGTTTTTTTTTTTTTATTTTTTTAATTTAAATTTTATACAATAAAATTATGCCCAATTAAATTTTTCTAAACACATATCAATATACATATCAAATTAAAACAATTAATAATTTGCATAAAGGTTTGGCTCTGATGCCACTGTTGGGTTTGTAATATTCATAACGCAATCAAAATTGCAAAATTAAGCGGAAGTGAGTAAAAATCAGAGTTTAAAAAATTTACAAACCATATACCCGGATCACCCTTTATGCATAATTATTAATTAAACGAAAAGATAAAGAATAAAATCATACCCTTGAAGATCGAGCTTCCTCGTGTACAAGTTCACCTCCAAATCCTTTCGCTCAACTCAACTTGAATCCACCGGGTTTGGTTCTTTCCTTTCGATCAACGTTAGCCACCCATATGTTTGGCCTCTAGAGGTGATCCACCAAGGAAAAATAAAGATTCAAGAAGAAGGGGTATTGGCTCAAACCCTAGTTTTCCTATCTGTAAAGAAAAAGGGTACTCTCCAACAAATTGAAATTATGTCGTATGTTGTAAAAGTCAACAACCCCTTCACCCATAATAAGACTCCTCTTATTTATAGATGTGGGCAACCCACCTTAACAATTAAGGAATTGAGTTTTATTTAATTAATTAAATTCTTTTAATTAATTAAGCTCCCTAATCTTATTAGGGATAATTAATTAAACTCCTTTAATTAATTTTCCTTCCTAATCCAATTAGGAATAAATGAGAGTACTTATATTAAATTAATTCCTAAACTCTTTTAGAAATTAAAATAATAATAATTGTAATAATATTAATAAGACTCTCTTATTAATTTATATTTAATATTTCTAAAATATTAAATAATAATATTAAGCTATTTAATTTATTCTATTACCATAGATTAAATTAAATATACTTAACATATTATTACGATTATGCCATTAACTTCTTAAATAATTATTCTTCCTTTTATGGTGTGACCCTTTTAGGTTCTCCATATTAAACGATTATGAATAAATCAATTAGAACAATTTAATATTATTTAAATAAATAAATTAAATAATTAATTTATTTAAATAAATAATATTTATTCTATAATAGGATAAGCCTCCCCAATGATCAACGACTTTCCAGATAATATAGATTTCAACATTAATCATAAAAGAACCTTTGAGTAAATAGTTACCGATAATTCAATCCTTCCACCATACAATGTCCCAATTAAATATAAGACATGGAATTATCACAAGTCTTATTTTATTTAATTATATGTATTTCGACTCTTAAATGCACAACTCAAATAATGCAAATTAGAAACTCCTTTCTAATTTCATTCTCGCCGCCAAGGACTACTGGGTTGTCATTTATCGAATCACATAGGACATTTCTTCTTTTATTAGAAGTGGTAGATTCTTTATCGATCATACATTATCTCCATGTACAACTTATTATACCCAAGCATACCCTTTGATATACCCTAAGGGTCTTAAGGAATAAGTCAAAGTATAACTCATCATACACAAGATACTATGATGATCTCAAGTCCAAGGATCACTTCAGACTACTATCACTACAGAATTCCTATCGACAGCAAGTAAAACTCCATTAGGTATTCCTTAGCGAGCCACGCTCAAGTGAACTTATTCTTTAATAAGCACCTACATACTTGCTTTAGTGTGTTCCACACAAATGATCATGAGATCAATCATCCTCATCCAATGAAGCAAAGAACGATGTACCAATCTATCCGGATTCACTAATCCCCAATTTAGTAATCCAATGATTGGGAACTATTTTAGTTTTAAGCTTTCTAAGAATTTAGATCTCATTAGAATGATCATCATCATTATTCTAAAAGCATTGCTTAAAACTATGGGTTTATCACATATTATAAAACAAAGATCATGTAGATAATTAAAAGCCTTTAATAAATTAATACTTTTTATTAATAAATGAATAAGATTGTTACAAAGTATATGCTTTATCATCAAACATGATTGGCTTGTGTGCATACTACTTTCGCTATGTACGAAGGTTTCCTTGAGCACTTCCCAAAGATTTTAATTTCTAAAATAATTTTTGACTATACTTTTATGTAAAGTACCATTGTAAGGTTGTGGTCGAGGCACCATAAGAGTTACATACATTTGTATTAAAACTCATGATTAATCGTGGTCGTATTCTATACTGACGTTCAACGAACATATAAATAAAGTTGTATTTGAATTTTGTACCATGTATCTGACGACTCATAATGGGTGATGTATACCTAATTTTGGGGCCGTCACAATTGGTATCAGAGCTTAGGGATATGGTCGTTGGCGGAGATATGAGTCTAGAACTAGGAGGGGAGAGACGAGTTATATACTTCGCTAGTGTGTGACTTACCTAAGCTGAAATTGTTTACTTGATAAGTTGACAAATTGTGATATGTCAATTTACCTTTATTTTGAAGATATATTCTAGAATGATATCTGAAATACAGGAGATGCGCAATGGAAAGAAATCATGATACAGAGGATATAATCGGGAAGGTACAATCCGAAAAGAAAGCAAGGTATTCTCATCTCTTCGAATATCAGGTACGTACGTAAATTTCGAGGGCGAAATTTCATAAGGAAGGGTGATTGTGACACCCCGAATTTTATGAAATAAAAGTATTCAATTTTTTTATTTTGGTAAATAGTTAAATTGATAAAAGTTTAAAGTTAAGGGTAATATGTGAATTTTTTTTTTGCAAAGTAAGCAAGTTGATATAAAATATTCGTTGTGTTGGGGAATATTCGATTAGTCGGGGAATATTCTTTTTGTTGGGGAATATCCGTACGACGGTACAATCATTGGTGGACCCCACAACAGAATTATTGTCGAATTGAGAAAATAACAAAAATATTTTTATAAAATAACTACGGAAGTTTTCTAATTAACTGTTGAAACACCCGGTGTTAAAAGTGCGAATGTCTGGCGTGGTTGCATAGTAACACACTATATTGATTATTGATGCTTACGTGATATTACACTCAGTTTTGTTTTATTGGTATTATTAATGTAATAAAACAGAAAAGTTTTTTCTATAAAATGTAATACTTTTATAAAGTTATTCGTTTTATTAGGCTAATAGTAAAATCTTTTATATAAAATAGAATACTTTTATAAAGTTATCATTTTATTAGACAATAATTAGAATATATTATATTTTATTATGCATAGTATTTGCATAGTAAATTTTTTTATAAAGTTATTCATTTTATTAGATTATAAATAGAATATATTATATTTTATTTAAAAGATTTTGCTTTAAATATGGACCGTCGATTAAAATAAATCAACTGACCGTTCAGTTGAGTTAGTTACTATGCAGTCCATTTTTCTATAAATAGAAGCTTATTCCTTCATTATTTCTTACGAATTCACTGAAACTATAGAGAGAAAGAAGTAAAGTGTTCTACTACTTCACTACTTCTATATCCAGTACTCTTTTTTCTAAGGTAGGGGATATTATTTGTTGTACTCGTAAGGGATATTATTTGTTGTACTCGTAAGGGGTATTATCTCTTTTGTATTCATGAAGAGAACTTCTGTTATTCCATTCTTTATTATTCAGCTGGAATAACCAGTATACGCGGACTAGACTATATTTGGTGACATTCTTCTATTATTCCATCTTTATTATTAACTGTTGAATAATGCATACACGCCAAGTATCGCATACTGGTGAATTCTTACATTATTTCATTATTTATTATTACAGCCGGAATATCACATCGCATGCGTTTACGCCGACGGGTTCCATTATTTATTATTCATTTAATATTGTGCGAGCGTTCTGCCGGACACGGTTCCATTATTTATTATTCTATTGGAATAACTCGCGTCTTGCTGATCTATCGTACGTACGGTGAATTCTTTCGTTATTTCATTATTTATTATTCATTGGAATATCCGTCTCGTGCATTTACGTATGACTGGTTCCATTCTTTATTATTCATTGAAATAACTGCCTCATGTGGATTACCGCATGCATTGTAAATGATCCTTCGTATTCATACGAATAATATTTTCATTAAAAAGGGGTTTCTTCCAGGGGCAGTTTCGTAATTTTTTTGACCCTCAAAAATTCTGGAAAATTTTGAAATGATAATTTGATGAGTTTTCTAGACTGTGTCCAAAAAATGGCAATTTTTGGATGTATAGATTAAGAGTTATGGATTTTATGGGAAAAGACTATTTTAAAAGTAAACCCTTATAACTCTTGGTGGTTAACTCCAAAATTGGTGAAATTTTTATTGGGAGTATATGTATATAACAGAGTATACCACAGTAAATTTCGGAATTTTTGGACAAAAGTACAATTTATGATAAATGTCTAAATATTCGCGCTTTTTAGCCATATGAAAAATAGTAAATGAATTTTAGAAATTTCGAGAAAATATATGTTCAAGATAGGACTATATATTCGCTAAATCCGTAAAAGAAATATTTTTGGGACTGATTTGGTATTTTCATAAAAATAAACTAGTTATGAGTAAATGAATTAAATATGTTATGTGAAGTAATAAAATTAGAAAATAGGATTTTATGGCTTGAGAATCCTATATATAGGGTATATGCAGATTTTGATGAGGATTTGATCATTGATTATGAAATCTTATGAGTATGGCATTTTGAATGACTAGATGCATTATTTGATAAAGAGTAAACAATTGAAATAAATTGTTTATAAGTTTAAGAAATGATTAAAATATTGTTATAATATTAATGATATTAGATTATGAGATTATTAAGTGATTGATAACATTTGGTTATTATGGAACGCTGGATAAATTGTATTATAAATGTTTAATATTTATCCTTTATCTCATTTGATTGATTCTTATATCGTTGTCATCATCCTCATGCTTATATTGTGTTTAAAGTCATCTTTGGCCGTAGTGCATAGATGGACTTGATATGATTATAACCAGGGATTATTCGGTATAATCATGATCGTAATGTTACAAATGATGTGGAAAAAGTCCTCTTTGGCCCGTAGTGCATTGATGGACTATTTTTGGTATGATTATGGCTATGGATTCTCTTTGGCCAAGGGTGCAAAGATGAATTGTTTTATGGCATGATCAGGACCGTTGATGAAAACACGATTATCTTTGGCCCGTAGTGCATGGATAATTCGTGGTCATGATACTAATGAATATCCTTGGCCTGTAGTGCAGGGATGATTCGATGATGTGGATTAATTATTGAGTTGAGTCTCAGCGATGAAATATTAATTCATGGATGTGATAATAATGAATATCTTCGGTAGAAAAGTGCATGGATAATTCATGGATGTGATATTAACGAATATCCTGGTAGTAGTGCATGGATAATTCGATGATGTGGATTATTTATTGTCGAGTCTCAAATGATAAAATATTGGTTATACACTTTTAATTTGTAGAAGATAGTAGATATCATGCTCTACTTGACTCTTCTAAAATACAGTTGAATGTCTTTGGCTTGTATTGTAAAGATGAATTATTAATGAATATCTTTGGCCGTAGTGCAAAGATGAATTTATTCGTATGATTATGAACAAGAATTGTGATTTGGTATAACCATGATTTTTGATGTTTCAGGTGAAGATAGGTGATGAAAATTATCTTCGTCCTGGGTGCGAAGAGGAATTTAGAATCACAAATTATGGTTATGAGTTATTTATATGATTGTGGACAGGAATTGTTGATTGATGTTACAGGGATAAAATATTATTGGTGGACTTTTAACATGGAGAAGATAATAGACCTGATGGTCTATTTGACTCTTCTAATGGATTGCTCGTTACGCTGCAACTATGGGTGAAAACTTTTATCATCTACCATATGTTCTAAATCTCTGATTTATTAATGATGAAGGCTATTGATAGTGTAAATTAGCTTAAGTCATGATATTCTTTACTGGGCTAGTTGTGCTCACCCTTTCTGTTTCACAATTCCTTTCGGGTAATAAGAGTGTTGCCGGGTCGAGTGGGGATAACAGAGGAATAGAACGGTGGTCTCTAGCTGTAGATGTTCTCCCTAAATAGTATAGAAAAGTGTGTTGTATTCTATACATCATTTAGTAGTTATATTTGGTGAATCAAATAGGGTGAGGCAAATCAATCTTTGAAAGGGTGTTTTGCCACTATCATACAAGATGTCTAATGACATACAACCTCGTGTTCTCATAAGACATGACTGTGCAAATTCACTTGCTGATTATATCTACGAACACTACCTATATAATCTTGGAGTTTATTTGAAATATAATATTCACTTGGAGACAGTGGAGATAGTTATATGTCAAGAGAAGACTCACCATTGGAAAGAAGATGATAGTAATCTTCTCATTTTCTTTGGGATCTATCGGGTCAATTGACAAGGATAATTTCGTGGACATATGATATCTATTATAACCTAGACGCATGGCCTCCCATGTACGAAGGTTTCCTTGAGCACTTCCCAAAGATTTTAATTTCTAAAATAGTTTTTGACTATACTTTTATGTAAAGTACCATTGTAAGGTTGTGGTCGAGGCACCATGAGAGTTACATACATTTGTATTAAAACTCACAATTAACTGTGGTCGTATTCTATACGACAGTTCAATAGTTATATAAATGAAGTTGTATTTGAATTTTGTACCATGTATCTGACGACTCATAATGGGTGATGTATACCTAATTTTGGGGGCGTCACACTAGCAACATCTAACACCTTCTCCATTTCCATGATCCAGGTTTGGGCTTCCACTGGATTCATAGACCCTTGAAACTCTGGCAGTCCGACTGCTTTGAATTCCTTGAAAGTCGTAACTTGAGCTTGCGGTTGATTTGCAAGTGCGCCCGTCAATAAAGCTACCAATTGCTGAACTGGATTCACGTTGGTCTCATTGTTATTGTTAGTAGACCCCTCAGGAGGTACTCGCTGACGTGGTTGTGTTCTTCTAGGATGCATTTTCTGTTAAAATATACGCTTATTAGTTCATTACTCAAATTCTTGAGTATTCAAGGTTTAACTTAAACATTCTAAAATCGAAGCTTTAACAAATTACATTTCAAATAAACTCTAATATTTTATTCATTCACAATGTTTTAAACATACTAAAGATAGCATATCTGCTATAAACACCCACTTTCCTGAACTAAACCAGTTTCAGGATTACATACTCATACTATCCCTTTATTAATCTCAAAATAAGGGATTCACAATCTATTTACTCGCATAATTAACCACATATTATTATCACTCTTATTTTATATCTATTCATATTAAGACGTCGTATGGCCTCTCGACGCTCTTCCTCCATGATACGATACGCAGTCCTACGATCCATCACAAACCACGGCGAGTCTTCAAATTGAGGTGGGTAATAATGGACTCGATCCTGGGCCCTATTAATCGCCGAATTAAAAGCATAATCCATCTCCTTCATCTTGGCTTTCTTCACTTGGACCTTAGCCTCAAAGACGATCGATCGCACGTTGAGTCGCCTTCATACAAGCATCCTCTGCTTCTTTTGACGCTTAGTTGATTCCTCTTTGAAGTCATCTTTCATCTTCTCCATGTCAGTCTTCATCTTCTCGTTCACTGCCAACAGGACTTCATGCTGACCCTTGGTATGAACTAGCTCCCATCCCATGTTTCCAAATTTTGAGTCAAGTTCCTGAATCTCTACCTCCTTCTGTTCCAATGCAACGTGATGCATCTCTACCATCTCCTTCAGCTCCTCAATATTATCCTGTAACTCTATGTTACGGTCATATAGAGCATCATACATCTCAGCCGATACAGAGTTTGGTGGAAACTCCTCAGGATCCTCCTCATCATCATCCTCCTCAGGACTATCCTCCTCGGGATCGGTCACAGGCTCATCCTCTTGGATCAACTGTTCCCGCACTACGTGAATATCCCGGGGTTCATCATCTCTAGGTACCTGAGGTATCGCCTCTCTAGCTAGACTGGACCTCCTTCGTTAGACATCCTGTCAACAAAATATTTTAAGTTTTACTTAACATTATAGATACTCGCGAGCACATAAGTTGTTAACACATAGCACATAATGTCTTTTATTATTTAGTTTCAATGGATGCCTTAATCAATTCCTTAAAACCCGATAAGAGTTAATCACCTCTATGTTTTCTGACTTCTTAAAGGCTACTTCCTAAGGTTTTCCCCACCTAAGGTTCATAACCTAAGGCTTTGATACCAACCTGTGACACCCCCAAATCTAGGTACTTCATTTCCACCGAATTTGGTGCTCACTTATCAAAACTATTATATCTAACTACCCATAATCAAAGGATAAAGACATAATTTAAATAACTTAAACAATAATCTCTCCCATTAAAGGGTTACATCATAGTCTCAAAACAAATCCCAGGTAATCCAACCTTAAAATTATTACATCAGTTTGCGGAATACATTATAAAGTAAAACATGACTTAAGACTTCAATTACTTAAATAAACTTTAAACAACTCTTCATCACTTAGACATCTTGCCCTTTCCCTTGCTAGTAGATGGATCATCACTTCTTTCAACTTTAGCTGCATTGTTTAATTGCAAGAGTGAACAAACAATTGTTCACTGACATAAAGAGAGTATAATAACAACATGAGAGTGAAAAACGAATACTGAATGATAAAGAACTTGTTCTACGAATCAAAATAGAAAACAAGTTTGAACTTTAACTATCTGAGGGTCTTATGATCACGAACTATGTCCACGGTGTTTAGGTATTATTACCTTAACCTCAATAGTCGTTAGATTGTACGGACTCTTCTTAACGTACTCAGGGGGATCAGCCCTTTGTACCATGTATTGTGCACACACATCTAAATGTTACACGTACAAAATCCCCTATGTTAGGGTTGTTCGTCTCAGTTTGAATTTAGAATTTCCGCACTAAAGAAAGTTTAGTTTGGAACTAGCTTATCAGTGTTTCTAGAATTTTAGAACACTTATTCAATTCCATAAATAAAAATTTAATACAAGAATGTATAACTGAACAAGGCTATTAAAGTCAAAGATCAAATATCGACAATATATAACTGAATAAGCATGATATATATGCAAAGTATTGTATTCAAGGAATTAAAACAATCTCCTTTAAATCAATGTGTTAGAACAATATATGTTTTGAATACTAATAACAAGAAATGAGAATGTGAAACTCGTTCGATGTAACGAATTAGGTTACATGAGCTTAGTCAATCATTTATCAGAATAGAATCAATAGTCTTGCTCAATGACAAATATAAGATTTAGAAACTTGCACATTTATGAAAGTAGAGTTAGAGAACTTGTATAACCATAACAAACTAACTCAATGAAAGTATGGAGTTAGAAGACTTGCCTTGTTTGTGAGCTACACAAATGAAATAATCTCTAATTACCCTACACATATCATCGAAATCGCAACAACAATTAATTGTATGAATATTAGCTTTAGGGTTTAAACCATCATTTAGGTTATAACCCTAACCTATCACCTAACCATTTAGGTTAACATACTTAACGCTTATGAAATTACACATTGATCAACATAACTTAGTCGTTCAACTCTATCTTTCGAATACATCTCATTTGGTTTCATTTTATAATTTATTTAAATAATTATTTCAAATCTTTGTACTTTACATTTCAACATATTAACATCTATTATTATAGTTTATATCATGTTTTAACATCATTAACATACTCACTAAACTAACACAAGTCCGACAAGCCTAACCTGCAAACAAGCAGACCTCAATTGTCTCGATTAGAGGTGTGTAAGCAATTGCACCACACATAGACTTGGAACCCACAAGTAATTGTACCATTTTTGCCTTGCCACCCAGTAGCAAGTGCTTATTAGTAGTGCATGAACATGCACGCAGACTTAAGGTGAGCGAACAAAGAGTCGATTTTAGCCCAACTAACACAAATTTCACCCACCAAACAAAGTTGAAATTAACATCTACAATTAGTACAAAGCTATTACAAACATGATTCACGACATTTACAATCTATTAACACAATTTATCATCAACTAACACTAGTTTAATTTCTCAAAATTCCATATTTTCACATAAAACTCCATTTTTGAACTTCTTTCACAGAAATCATGACTGACATCTCAAAACTTGGCCAAAACACTTAATTCAAATTACATTATGCTCGTTTCTTAATATACTAACATAATCAAGACTAAATTTACAGAATAACATACAAATTGGCCACTAGAATTGGTACTACTCACAAGCCATATGGAAAATATACACTATCATATTTTTCTTCCTTTTAAAACTGTAATTAGCATACGAATTCTTTTTTACATATAAACTCAAACATAACCAACACATATAATCATCACAATTCAATTGTCTAGCAACAATTCGACAAAATCAATTTCACAGAGAACAAAAAATTATGTCGTAACTCATATATGTATATAAATATAAATATATATATATATATATATATAATAATAATAAGGTTTAGAAAATACCTTCACTTAGCTTGGTAATCCACTTGGTTACACACTGAAATTGCTTAGATCTCCTCTCAATCTCTCAAGTTCTTTGTTAAACTCTACTCAGTTTTCTCTCAACTCTCAGACTTAGCCAATGAAAGAAATAAGACGCGTACAAAATTATACTAACTCCCACGTTCCTTACGTTAGAAAAACAAAAGACTAAATGGGTTGAATAAGCCAAAGGCCACAAGGCCTTGTTTCACTAACCATCTATTTCCCAACTAATTTATTTTAATAACATTTATATTATATAGTTTTATGCCACACTTTTAATTGATTAATTTAAATAACTTAGTGTAGCTAATTTAAATAACTCATAATAATAATAAAATTCTTATTATCATTATACCTTATAATTAATAAATAATTATATATATCTAATTTAATGAATAAATTAGAAACATCACCTTATTTATTTTACTTGTTTCCATTAAATTAAACAATTCATTTAATTTAATTATTTTCTTTAAATATTAAACAATTGATTTAATTTAATTACTTCCTTAAATTAAGTCCAACAAATAAAATTATCATTACTCGATTCAATTAACATTAATCAATTTAGCTACTAAATTAATTCATGGCAATTCATCAAATATTTATTTCTCTCAATAAATAAATTATTTTAAATATTTATTTAATTCCATAAATATTTAAATTAAATTATAAATTTCTCGATCGTTACATTAGATACCTAGAGATGATGAACCCCGGGATATTCATGTAGTGCAGGAACAGTTGATCTAGGAGGATGAGCCTGTGACCAATCCTGAGGAGGATAGTTCTGAGGAGATAGAGGAGGATGATGAGGAAGAGGATCCTGTGGAGTTTCCACCAAACTCCATATCGGCTGAGATGTATGATGCTTTATATGACCGTAACATAGAGTTACAGGATAATGTAGAGGATGTAACGCCCGAGAATTTCGGATTTTGAATGAATTAAATTTTTATTTGATTATGTGGATTAAATGAATTTAATTGATTAATTATGTGAGTAAGATGTTTAAAGGTCGTTCTATGACCTAGAATGTGTGGATGTGGTTAGTATTCTGGCTATGTGCTAGGATTAGGTGTTTTAAAATATCAAGACGAAAATGGATGTTTTCCGAGAATTTTCCCGTAAAAACACTATTCATCTGATTTCGTTCGGAGCTTAGGTTCGAAATTCTGAGAAACGCGTAATGATAGAATATGAAGATATAATGGAATATCTGATAATAGTTCCGTTAGGGCAAACGAAGTTTTTGCTTGCGGACGTAAAACATAAGGGTTAGTGAAAGAGATTTCTGAAAGGGAAATGTAATGCGTATAAACATTTAGGTTATTAGAACGTATGAGATACGAGTATTATACTCGTTTGAATACGAGTATGGTAGAAAGAATAGTACGATGTATGATACGAATATCGTATGAGTATTTGATGAAGGGAATACGTGAGTTATACACGTAGAATATGATTAGTTCTAATGGATTATGGGTTAAAGATTTGGTAGAATTCAATTGGACTTGGATTAATAGCAAGCCCAATGAATTAAGTAAGAAAGCCCAAGTCAAGGCCCAATTTTAAGTTAAGTCAAGCCCAATCCAAGAAACCTAACCGCGGGTCGAACCGACGGGTCACGGGATGGGTAAAACCCATGGGGCAACCCATGGGATGACCCATAAAGGAGGTGGGCCAGACACTTGGCCACCAAGTAAAGTGATTACTTGGTGGCTAAGTTCAAGAGGAGGTGGAATAGTGAAGAGGTGGCCTCTTGACCATTTTGCCCTCCATTTGGATGTCTTATAAATACAAAGCTTAGGTTAGCTATTTAGTGTTTTACAAAGGTTGTCCAACCTATATTGAGAGAGGGAAAGAGCTAGAAACTTATAATCAATCTACTTCCAAGCAAACCATTAGATGTTTATCAAAAACGCGAAGAACGACAAAGGTAATATCTCGTAAACCTTAGTCTTCATCTCTTTCGATTTCTTTCTCGTAGAGAATCATGACTTGGTGGAGCGTGTTTAGTGAGGAGTAATAAGAATGTCTATTAATATTGAAAACATTGATAAGTCATGACCATATGAAAATCGTAAGTGTTTACGTAAGTTAAAAACCGTAGAAAGTCATGAACGTGAACTTAGTTATGATAGGACGATTTAAAAACCATCATAGCTAAGGTATGTGCCTATTGTTTGGTATGGGTGTAGATGATGAATCAATGGAGTGTTCCATTTGATTTGGCTAATTGAACACGAGTAACGAAGTTATGGCAAATTTTGCAAAAATAGACGTTAAACGTCGAAAACGTAAAAATCTCGGATTAAAGGTCAAAAGTTGCCGTGTGACTTGAAAAAGTTGGTTTCCAATGTCAACACATGAGATAAGGTATTCAAGAGTTGTGGACTCGAGAATCGTCGAATTCCGACTTATAACGAAGAAAACGAGTATTAAACGCTTGAAAACGATAAACGAACGCTCAAAATGAACCAAAAAGGTGAATTCTGAGTTAACGGATTCGAAAATGTAAAAATTCTTATATGAACACCTAGAATATGTAATTTGTGAGTTGTGGGCTTTCATATGAGCCAATTCGGACGTAAAACGAATAAGTTATGAAGCCGGGAAGTTCGTTGGAAAAACCAACTGTCATAACTATCTGGTGCACAGGGGCAGCGCTGCAGTGCCAACCCAGTGTTAAATTGTCATGCCGCGGCGCCAGGTATGGCCAAGAGAAACCCGAAATATATGGAGACTCGTGCTTGTCACAGAATTAGTGCATGGACTCAGTGTACATGTATAAAGTCCCGCAAAACCCCTAGAGATTGACGCCGCAATGCCACTATACAAAGAAGATGCCGCGCCGTAGCGCTGACAGTGTAAAAAGGTTGACTAAGTTAGGTTTTGTTTCTAAATTAAATGGAAACCAATAGTAAGACATGAATGTACTTAATGTACATGATAAGGCTGACCTTAAATCACTTATAAGTGATAACGTTAGAAGATTTAATATGGTTTAATAAGAATTAAACGGAGAACACAAATGTATAAGCAAGTAAACCATGAATGATGATTCAACGTTGGTAGTTCACCAATGATGATCGAATGTCGGTTAATAACGTAAGAACGTTAACGAGCCGTAATGAAGCATAGTAAGTCGAATTGACATTATTAACAAAATAAATTCAAGTAAAACATAGAAGAGAAAGAAGTTGGTTAAGACAATAAAGTTAGTTGTTTGTAAACTAATTACAGTGTGCTATGTGAATATATCATGTAGATCCTGTAAAGACTGAGAATTGATTGAATATTATATTCAAAGACGCTTGAAGGCAAGTCTTTCTTAACGCTTGTCTAACCTTCGTGTTAGCCAAGTTTTCTATGATTCATGTTATAAGATGCATGAGTGGTTTTAAAGAAAGAGTCGATGCCTATTTTAACTCTGCTAGACAAGTCTCGAAGAATTGATTGATTTGTTTACAAGTCTTTCGATATAGAACTGTTAACGCTATCCTATGCCAAGTATTTGGTACGGATGTAAAGGTAAGTTTGTCTATGCACAAACAAAAGTATTTTCATCGATTATTCGATGGGCACACGAGGTTGCCAAATGTTAAATGTAAATACGTTTAACAGAAGAGTGTTGATCAACATAGAGTACAATAGGCTGATCACCTAGAAGTGCTCGTAAGTAAAGACGGATGGATGGCCTTACTGCCAGATGTCCTTTTCAAGTATGAAAACGAAAAGAGTATGTTCATGGTCTTTAGACCGGTTCAGAATTCCTAAGTTATTATATATACTTTGGAATCATTGTTATGAAATGAGAAGTACTAGTTAAATGTTTCATAGTGCTTAGTAGTTAATTGTTCAGTTATAGAAGTTAAGCATATAATTCTCAATGTGATATTCATATGATCTTTGTCAGATTTGTTGAGCTAGTATGCTCATTCTTGCTTGAACCATATGATTGCAGCTAAAGCCGAACGAACTGAGAGTTCTAAGAGAGATAAAGGTAAGGCTAAGATGGACAGTTAATCGTCCTGTAATAGATTAGTGTATTTATATGTAATATACTTATGAAGAACAAAGAATGTATTCGGTTTATGAACCTGGGATAAGACTTGGTATTATTGTAATACAAAGATAGTAAATACAATCATTTTGTTGTTATCTCAATGGAATGACTGTATGAATTGTAGTATCGTGGAGCACCATCTATCGAGTTGGAAGATACCCGGATTTTTGGGCGTCACAGAGGAACTGAAGGAGTTGGTTGGGATGCATCACGCTACGATGGAGCAGAAGGATACAGAGATTCAGGAACTTGACTCAAGACTTGGAAACACAGAGTGGGACCTAGTTCATACTAAGGGTCAGCATGAGGATCTGTTGGCAGTGAACGAGAAGATGAAGACTGACATGGAGAAATTAAAAGATGACTTCAAAGAGGAATCAGTTAAGCGTGCAAGAGTAGAGGACGCTTAGATGAAGGTGACTCAACGTGCAGACCGTGTTGAGGCTAAAGTCTAAGTGAAGAAGGCCAAAATGAACGAAATGGATCATGCCTTTAATTCTGCGATTGATAGGGCCCATGATCGAGTCTTTTATTACCCGCCTCAATTTGATGACTCGTCGTGGTTCGTGATGGATCGTAGGACGATGTAAGACCCCAACTTATTATTAATGAAATTTAATTTTCTCTATTTATTATTTTGAAATAGTAAGGGTTGATGTGATTAATGTGGATAGTTAGGGGTAAAATACGCAAATATTTCAAAATAAGCAAGTGGTTATAAAATATTCATTGTTCTCGGGGAATATTTGTTTGGTCGTGGAATATTCGATCTTGTTGGGAATATTAAATAAATGACGGCCAGCGACCCATGTGTGGGCCCCATAACTGAAAGCGATTGGATGAAGAAAACGACAAATATAAGTTGGTTAAAAATAACTGGCGTAGTTGTTACCATTAATCTTTTGTTAAAATACTCGGTGGTTAAAACACAAAGAAGACTTTGCAGTATTGCACCAATTATTGATTCTTACGTAAGAAGGCACTACTCAATAATGGTTACTGATAATTCTCAAAAGTATTTTATTGATTCAATAATTCTGCGTTGATATTTTATATTCTTTGTTGTTTCAATAATTGTCATTACACAATATTTTTCGTTATCGAAGCAATAATTCATATTATCTGAATAATATTATTAGATAACATTATTGACAATTTCTAGAAAGTTACATCTACGGAGAGGTTTGGTCACCTAATTGCGGCCAAGAAGGAGAAATTCTTATTGGAAAGCCCCTCTTTCCTGAGGAGGCTATTCAGTTGTCAATATTGTGATTCTCGTAATATTATTTGTGAATAATTAATTATTAATTCATATGATGAGGAAAATATTGATTTTATGTGGATATAGATGGAGAAAAATTTTAATGTGACAATTGTTGAAAATTAAAATTTTATCTTTTCTCGATAAGATAATGTATTATTATATTTTAATAATATAATAATGGTGATATTTTTACAACGAATGTGGGATATATGAGTATCTGAGGAGGAAGAGTATTTTTGTTGCAATAAATGTTTAAAACATGTTAAAACATAAATTGGACCCCATTTATTGGATCGAAATTTGATTATACCGTAAAATCGCCTGGTTGTGGATTTGGTCAATTTCATTTGGAATTTGGAAAAACTTTCTTCCGCAAAGTTGTAGAGAATTGAATTTCCTATAAAACTCTCGAGATTGAATTTTTCGATAAAAGGGCTATTTATTATGAATTATTGATGTTCGAAATTCTTGAATAATTGATTTTTGGAAGTTTTAATTATTTTAAATAATAAAAACGTTTTTGATTTGTTTGGTAGACTTATTTGTTGTCAAGCATGGCTGAATTCAGATCATAGATTGTGTGCGTGAGGAATTTATATATAATATATTAATATTATATTAAATTTTTTGCTTTTAGTGTTCTAAAGCAATTTCTATAAATAGGGTGCTTAGGTTAGAATTGAAAATCACACCGTAAACCCAAGTTTTCTCTCTATATTATCAAGCGTATTCTTGTGAGTATTTTGAGTATAATTTGAGTGTTGCTATTGATTGCAAGTTCAAGTCATAGCCTATATCCCAGTATTTAAATTAGAATCTTGATCTTTTCAAGTAAGGGATGTTATTTTATTCGAAAATGATATTATTTCTTCAATATCATTATGCCGAAATATTGGTTGGAAATTTTTATCAAATTTGGAACTTTTTTCATGACGGGGTTACTATTCATGAGTTACTATTTATGAGTTACTATTCATGAGTAGTATTCACGAGTACTATTCACGAAGCGTGAAGATGTTTTTTGTGAAATTTCTATCTTTTGGTGTCGGAGTTACTATTCACGTATACGGCACTATTCACGTATACGACACTATTCACGAATACGGATTCACCGAAAAATAAAATTTCTTCTTTTTGTCCAAAATATCTATTCTGGATACTAGCTTTGATTGTATCCATGTTTTGATCATTCTTGAATTTTACACCACTGCGATTATTTTTGAGGTATTTTTGGACGTGAATAAAACAAAGTACGAATCCTTAATCCTTAATCCTTGTCATTTTGTTTCCTTTGGATTCGTTTCTTTAAAATATTTTTCATCATCTTGATCTTAAATGATGATATTATGGAATATCTTTGGCACGTAGTGCAAAGATGAATGATTTTCAAGAATATCTTTGGCTCAGTAGTGCAAAGATGAGCAGGTGTTTAGATGAACATGACCGGTGATGAATATCTTTGCTTTTGTAGTGCAAAAGATGAATATGTGATTCAGATATATATTGATTGATGTTACAGGATAAAAGATGAGCGATGAACTTTTAAATTCATACATGGAAGATAGTAGTTTGCATTCTCTACTTAAACTCTTCTAATGAATTATTATTTCAGCTGCGAATATTGATTTAAAATTTGTTGTCTATTGTATTCTATTAGATTTTTCCTGTTGAAGACTAACTGTAATTTGTTGTATATTATCTTAGTCATAATATTCTTTCTTCGAGCTAGTTGAGCTCACCCTTTTCCTTTTGTTCCATTTTTCTCGGGAGGCAAGAATATAGCGAGTACGAGTGGGGTATGGAATGAAGGTTCTAGAGAGAGTTGTTTAGTAGTCCTCACCATTTTGTAAAATAATGTATCAATAAATGTGATGAGGATTTATTTGAGTATAGATATTATCAGAAGATAATATTTGTATTTAAACTCACGCTTTTCATTGTTGTAATAATAAAGTTGTAGTTGTTTCTGTACCATGTATTGACAACTCAGAATGGGTGATGTATACCTATTTTGGGGGCGTCACAGACGACATATCGTATTATGGAGGAAGAGCGCAGAGAAGCCTCTCGATGTCTTAATATGCATAGATAGAAAGAATAAGAGTGATAATAATATGTGGTTATTTATGTAAATAAATAAAATTTTAAATCCTTTATTTTGAGATGAATAAAGGGGTAGTATGAGTATGTAGCCCTGAAACTTGTCTAGTTTAGAAAAGTGGATGTTTATAGCAGATATGCTATCTTTTATATGTTTTAAAACGTTATGAATGAATAAAATATCAAAGTTATTGGAAATGTTATGTGTGATAGCTTTAATCTTAGAATGTTTAAAGTTAAACTTTAAAATATTCAAGGAATTGAATAAATGAACTAATAAGCGTATATTTTAACAGAAAATGCCTTATAGAAGAAGATAACCACGTCAACAACTACCTCCTGAGGGGTCTACTAATAATAACAATGAGGCCAATGCTAACCCGGTTCAGCAGTGGGTGACTTTGTTGACTGGAGCACTTGCGAATCAACCGCAAGCTCAAGTTACGATCTTCAAGGAACTCAAAGCGGTTGGACCGCCAGAGTTTCAAGGGTCTATGAATCCAGTGGAAGCCCAAACCTGGATCATGGAAATAGAGAAGGTGTTTGACGTTGCTAGAGATAACGAAGATCAGAAGACTGCGTTCGCGATGTTTACGCTGAAGTCCGAAGCTAGCTACCGGTGGCAAACAAATAAGGTTCGTGGGGGACAAGGAGTGATAACGTGGGATAGATTTAAGGAGATATTTTTTGAAATGTACTTTCCAGCGAATTCTCGGAATCAGTTGGAGGTGCAATTTCTGGAGCTAAAACAATGAACTATGACAGTGCCAGAATAAGATGCGAAGTTTAACGAGTTGGCAAGGTTTGCCACTTACCAATTTAATACTGATGAGTGTAAGGCGAGAAAGTTCGAACAAGGATTGAAACCATGGCTGTATAACAAGGTTTCAATGTTCTAATTAAATACATTTGCGGCTGTACTGGAAAAGGCAATTATCGCAGAAGGTGGACGCGATGCCTTGACCAAGTACAATCAAGAACAGAAGAAGAGGAAGAATGAGAATTAAAATAAGGCTGGTGGAAGTAACGTTGGAAGTAACAATCAGAAGAGAAAGTGGAGCGAGAATTCGACCATGGGAGGACAGCAAGGAAGTTAGTAAAAGAAAAAGTTTGAAGCTTGTGCTACTTGTGGAAAGAACCATACTGGGGTATGTTTGAAGGGAAAGCGGGTGTGTTTCAACTGTGGTCAGGAGGGACACATTGCACCGAACTATTTTATCCTAAATAAAGGAGCATGTTTTACCCGCGGTTCAAAGGATCACATGGCTCGGGATTGCCCTAAAAAGCCAGCGGGGAGTTCAAGAGGAGGAAAGGGAAACAACAACGGTGGTGGTGCATTGACTATCACTGGACCAGCACAGTCAAGCCGACCTACTGCGAGAACTTTCAATATCACCGTGCAAGATGCTGTTCAGTCTAAGGATGTGGTGTCAGGTATCATTCCGATTAATGGTATTAATGCTTATGTACTATTTGATTCGGGTGCTACATGTTCATTTATATACGATGAATTTGCCCATAATTTAGATTTTCCTACGGAGAATTAGATTATCATTTGAGCATAAAGATTTCAAATAGGGAAGTGATTCCTGTTAGATTCATATATAAGAATTGTAGAGTGGTTATTAAGGGTCAAGAGATGATGGTAGACTTGATACCAATTAGACTTGGTGAGTTTGATGTTATACTGGGAATGGATTGGTTATTCAATCACGGAGCAGTAATTGATTGCCAAAGAAAATGTGTTAACTCTATGACTCCATCAAAGGTTGTGTTTTATGGCAGTAAGTCACCTCGACAAGCAAATTGTCTGACGGTGATGCAAGCCAAGAAGTTGTTAAGACAAGGATGTGTAGGATACTTAGCCTATATAGTTGATACACAGAAGAAAAGTGCGAAGTTAGAAGAGATACCGATCATAAGAGATTTTGTAGACGTATTTCCAGACGATTTGCCGGGTCTTCCACCAGATCGATAAATCGAGTTCGTGATTGATTTAGTATCAGAAACGGGCCCGATATCTAAAGCACCATACAGAATGTCCCTAGTAAAGATGAAAGAGTTGATGGTGTAATTACAAGAATTGCTCGACAAGAAGTATATCTAGCCGAGCGTATCGCCATGGGGAGCGCCAATGTTGTTTGTTAGGAAGAAGGATGGATCGATGCGACTCTGCATTGACTATCGAGAATTGAATAAGGTCACGATTAAAAATAAGTATCCGTTACCGAGAATCGATGACCTGTTCGATCAACTGAAGGGTGCGAGGTATTTTTCAAAGATAGACTTGAGGAGTGGTTATCATCAACTGAAGGTGAGGCCAGAAGACGTACCGAAGATGACATTTAGAACTCGATATGGTCATTATGAGTTTCTAGTTATGTCATTTGGTTTAACCAATGCACCTGCATCGTTCATGGATTTAATGAACAGGGTGTTTAAACCATTCTTAGATAAATTTGTGGTGGTGTTTATTGATGATATCCTGGTGTATTCCAAGACCAAGGAGGAACATATTGAACACTTAAGAGTGATGTTGGAGACATTGAGAAAAGAGAAGTTGTACGCAAAATTTTCAAAATGTGAATTTTGGTTGGAACGTGTATAGTTTCTCGGACACGTTATTGATAAAGACAGAATTTCGGTAGATCCATCAAAAGTTGAAGCTGTAGTAAACTGGGATCAGTCGAAGACACCGTCAGAGATAAGGAGTTTCTTAGGGTTAGAAGGTTACTATAGGCATTTTATTCAAGACTTTTCCAAGATCGCGACCCCGTTGACGAATTTAACCAGGAAGGCGGTTAAGTTTGTTTGGACGGAGAAGTGTGAGGAAAGTTTTCACGAATTGAAGAAGAGGTTGAGTACGGCACCTGTGTTGTCATTGCCTGATGATACAGGGAATTTTGTGGTGTATAGTGACGCATTGCATAAAGGACTAGGATGTGTATTTATGCAGAACGACAGAGTTATTGCGTATGCATCACGTCAATTAAAAGATTATGAGAAGGGGTATCCTACTCATGAATTAGAGTTGGCTACGGTGGTGTTTGCCCTAAAGATTTAGAGACATTATCTTTATGGAGAGAGGTGTGAGATATATACTGACCATAAAAGTCTGAAGTATATATTTACACAAAAAGACTTGAATATGAGGCATAGAAGATGGTTGGAGCTAATCAAAGACTATGACTGCGAGATTTTCTATCATCCCGAAAAAGCGAATGTTGTTGCTGATGACTTAAGTAGGAAGGGACGGGAGAAATTAATGAAGTTGACTGCCCAGGAAAAACTAGTGTCAAAAATGGCTAGGATGGAGTTGGAAATTAAATATCTGACAGAATCCGACGAAAAGTTATTCCATATAGGAAACGGTTCAACGTTGGTGGATAAGGTGAAGAATGCACAACTTCAGGATGAAGACTGCAAAAAGATAAAATAGAAAGTATCTGAAGGGGAGGAAAGCAAATTCAAAATCGATTCGGAAGGGTTACTTTGATTCGAAGGGAGAATTTGGGTTCCACCAGTATTGGAAATTAAGGAGGAAATTCTGAGTGAAGCTCACAACTCAAGATATTCGATTCACCCTAGGAGTACAAAAATATATTAGGATCTTAGACATCATTTTTGGTGGCCGAATATGAAAAAGGATGTGGCTGAGTGTGTGGCGAAATGTTTAACGTGTTAGAAAGTTAATGCTGAACACCAAAGGCCAAGCAGATTATTGCAACCGTTGGAGATACCGTAATGGAAATGGGAGCATATCACAATGGACTTTGTGGTAGGTCTTCCAACGACTCAACAAGGTTATGACGCCGTTTGGGTGATTGTTGATCGATTGACGAAGTCGACACAATTTTTACCAATCAAGATTAGATTTAACCTAGATCGGTTGGCAAAACTTTATGTGAAAAAAATTGTTTCAAGACACGGTGTACCTGTGTCCATTATATCAGACAGAGATCCGCGTTTCACATCAAATTTCTGGAAATGATTACAAGAATATTTGGGAACTCAGTTGAGAATGAGCACATCATACCATCCTCAAACCGACGAACAAAGTGAGAGAACCATCCAAACACTAGAAGATATGCTCAGAGCATGTATAATAGATTTCAAAGGAAATTGGGACGATTATTTACCGTTGGTTGAATTTTCCTATAATAATAGTTATCACGCGAGTATTGGCATACCGCCTTATGAAGCGTTATACGGCAGAAAATGCAGAACTCCATTATGCTGGGATGAGGTAGGTGAACGTCAGCTATTGGGTCCAGAGTTGGTACAACAAATCGTTGAAATCATCAAGGTCATTCGAGCAAGATTGATAGTCGCATGGATGATGAAGAAATATCCGATCTACACCGACAAAATCAGGAATTCGATGTTGGTAGTTATGTGTTCTTGAAAGTATCTCCCTGGAAGGGGAAAATTCAGTTTGGCAAGAAGGGGAAATTAAGCCCTAGGTTTATAGGACCTTTTGAGGTGCTTCGACGCGTTGGTGAAGTGGCATACGAGGTAGGTTTACCTCTAGAGTTGGTGCATATTCATAATATTTTCCATGTTTCGGTGTTGAGACCATATAAGCATGACTATAAACATGTTATAGAATATGAGCCTTTACAGTTTGAGAAAGATTTGTCCTATGAAGAAGTCCCTATTCAAATTATTGACAGGAAATAGCAAGTACTAAGGAATAAAGTGATACCTTCTGTTAAGGTAATCTGGAGGAACCACAATGATGAAGAAGCTACGTGGGAACTTGAAGATGTTATGATGAGAAATTATCTTCAGTTATTTGTTTAATCTTGTATAATGATCCTGGGGACAGAATCCTGTTAAGGAGGGAAGAATGTGACGAATGAATTTTTCGAGTCGTGATTCTGGGGACATAATTTTTTTAAGGAGGAAATGATGTAACGATCGAGAAATTTGTAATTTAATTTAAATATTTATTGAATTAAATAAATATTTTAAATAATTTATTAATTAAGGAAAATAATTAATTAATGAATTGTGGTGCATTAATTTAGTAACTAAATTGATTAATGTTAATTAAATTGAATAATGGTAATTTTATTTGAAGAATTTAATTTAATAAAATAATTAAATTAAATGAATTGTTTAATATTTAAGAAAATAAGTAAATTAAATAAAGTTATGTTTAAGTCTAATTTATTAATTTAAATTAGATATATAATTATTTATTATTCATAAATATGATTATAATAGAAATTATTATAATTATTATTATAAGTTATTTAAATCAACTAAACTAAAGTTATTTAAATTAACTAAAGTGTGATAAGTGAAAACTATATAATATAAGACTATTAAAATAAATGGGAATGGGGGGAATTGGTGTGTGGCCAAACAAGGCCTTGTGACCTTTGGTCTAATTTAACTGACACAAACGTATTGTATTTTTACCTGACGTACATGGGGGTGAGGGAGGCCAGTTATATTAACGCGTCTATTTTTCTAAGGCTAACTAGATAACAGAGAAATAGAGATAGAACAGAGAAAGAGTGAGAGAGGTTATGAGGAAGACTCTGTAGATTTTGCTAAGGAGTTAGAGTATCAATGTTCTTATCATCCTCTTCCCAACAATCAAAGGATTAAGGTATAATTCATTCTTAAATTTCCAAGTTTTAGTTTTTATTTAAGTTCTCTGTAATTGGTTTTGTTGGTTTGTGGTTTCAAACGTTGATTAAATGATGTGGGTTATATTGTAGAATCTGTTGTTATCATATATGGGTGTTGTTTGAGTATCAAAATATAGGAAAAATGGCTTTAGAAAGTACAAAATTTCATGTTTAATATGTATGATAATTTGTAAATTGATGTTGGATTATGTTAGTATGTTAAGAAACGAAAACGACATAGTTCGAATCATGTCAATTGGTTAAGAAACGAATTCATGGCGATCGAATTCGCTAAAAGTGTCAAAATTGAAGAAATTGAGAAAATGGTGGTTTTAATTCTTCAAAACTGAATATAAAAAATGTTTATGTAGTTGGAATGGTGAATAGAATGTTTAGTGATGTTATTACAAAGTTTTAGTTACTAGGTTTCATGAATTTATGTGGAATTCAGATTTTTTGGCCCTAAATGAGTCGATTTCGAAGTTTACGCAAAAGAAATGTTTCGGTGCGTAGAAGAAGCCTTATAGGACTCTAAACTAACCATGGTGCTGGCAGCAAATGGTGGTCGATTAGACCCAGAATTGAACTGTTAACAACATAGCTTGGAAACTGTTAACCTAACTTATTTTAATGATTGTAGATGAACCTAAAACATGTTATAAGACATAACAACATGTTGTAATCGCAACGTTGAAACTATAGGTTATGAATTAGTAAGTTGTGTAATGAACCAAATGTGATGTTTTCAAAAGTTAAAGACAAATGATAAGGTTATGCCTTAAATGGTGGGTTAAATCCCTAAAACTAATATTAATATAACCAATTGTTATTGCGATTTCAATGATATGTGTAGGGTAATTGGAGAAATTATTATACTTATGTAGCTTACATACAAGGGAAGTTCTCTAACTTCATTCTCTTTATAATGAATGCAAGTTCCATAATTCCGTTATTTTGTTATTATCAAGCAAGCTTTCTTGTTCTAAATTCTCATTATGCAAATCCTATATTACAGTTGAGCAAGCCTATTGATTCTATCTTGTGTATGATTATACAAGCTTTTGTAACCGAATTCGTTACATCGAGCAAGTTTTACTTTCCTTAATATTATTCGAAGCACATATTGTTCTAATACATCGATTCAAATGAGATTGTTCTAACAGTTTTAGTATGTTAAGAAACGAAAATGACATAGTTCGAATCATGTCAATTGGTTAAGAAACGAATTCGTGGCGATCGAATTCGCTAAAAGTGTCAAAATTGAAAAAATTGAGAAAATGGTGGTTTTAATTCTTCAAAACTGAATATATAAAATGTTTATGTAGTTGGAATGGTGAATAGAATGTTTAGTGATGTTATTACAAAGTTTTAGTTACTAGGTTTCATGAATTTATGTGGAATTCGGATTTTATGGCCTAGAAGTAGTCTCGATTTCGAGTTTACATAAAAGCTGTTTTACGGAAATACCGAAAGAAGACTTATGGGACTCTAAGCTAACCATGGTGCTGGTGGCGCTTGATGGTCGATTAGACCTGTAATTGAAGCTATAACAACATAGCTTGGAAGCTATAACCTAACTTATTTTAATGATTGTAGATGAACCTAAAACATGTTATAAGACATAACAACATGTTGTAATCATAACGTTGAAACTATAGGTTATGAATTAGTAAGTTGTGTAATGAACCAAATGTGATGTTTTCAAAAGTTAAAGACAAATGATAAGGTTATGCCTTAAATGGTGGGTTAAATCCCTAAAACTAATATTAATATAACCAATTGTTATTGCGATTTCAATGATATGTGTAGGGTAATTGGAGAAATTATTATACTTATGTAGCTTACATACAAGGCAAGTTCTCTAACTTCATTCTCTTTATAATGAATGCAAGTTCCATAATTCCGTTATTTTGTTATTATAAGCAAGCTTTCTTGTTCTAAATTCTCATTATGCAAATCCTATATTACAGTTGAGCAAGCCTATTGATTCTATCTTGTGTATGATTATACAAGCTTTTGTAACCGAATTCGTTACATCGAGCAAGTTTTACTTTCCTTAATATTATTCGAAGCACATATTGTTCTAATACATCGATTCAAATGAGATTGTTCTAACTCTTTTAGATATAGCACTTTGCATATATATCATGGTTATTCAATTATACATTGTTGTTATTCGGTCTTTGACTTTGATAACCTTGTTCAATTCTATGTTGAGTATATTAAACCTCCAAGTAGTAAGCAAACTCTTATTGATTGAACTAGTCTATTATGAATAGTGTTCTAAAATTCTAGAACCACTGATAAGTTAGTTCCAAGCTAAACTTTCTTTAATGCGGAAATTCTAAATTCAAACTGAGACGAACAACCCTAACATAGGGGATTTTGTACGTGTAACGTTTAGATGTTTGTGCACAATACATGGTACAAAGGGCTGATCCCCCTAAGTACGTTAAGAAGGGTCTGTATAGTCTAAACAACTATTAAGGTTGGGGTAGTAATACCTAATTACCAGGGACATAGTTTGTGGTCTTAAGACCCTCAGACATTAAAGTTCGAACTTATTTTCTATTTTTGATTCGTAGAACAAGTTCATTATTGTTCAACATTCATTGTTCATTCTCATGTTGTTTTTATTACTACTCTTTATGTGACAACCCGGAAATCCGGATTGTCCAGAAATTAAGATTTAAAGAATTAGTTATTAATAAAATGAATTTTTATTAATACTATTATGTGCTATGTGTTTATTAATCGTTCTATAACCTAGGGTGATTATAAGTCGGGAGGATTTTGGCTACGAGCTAGATTTAATGAGTAAGAATTTTCAAGACAAAAATGAAAGTTTCCGGGAACAAAATATTTTTCGGGGAAAAAGACGAAATAGGCACTCTTCATCCGTTTCTGCTCGGAGATTTATTTTGAAATTCCGAGAAGTTATTGATTACGTAAAATCTTGAGATGCGATGGAATATTCAATAATATTTCAGTTATGGCAAAAAACGAAGTTTTCGCCCGCGGACTCAAAACCTAAGGGTTAGGGAAAGTGAGTTCCGAGAATGTAATGAGTATGTATAATAACTAGGGTTATTATGCGTGAAAAATATGAGTATGATCGAGTTATTATATAATAAGTAAAGAAGAAGAATAGTACGACGTATAATACAAATATCGTACGAGCTAAATACGAAGAGAATACGAGAATACGAGAATGGAATGCGTAGAATGAGATTAGTCTTAATGGACTTTGTGTTCATGGACTTTGTAGAATCTAATTGGACTTAGATTATGTCAAGCCCAATGATTTGTGAAATCAAGCCCAAGTTAGGCCCAATAAGAATTAGGGTTAAGGCCCAAACCGAGAAAAGAAAACGCGGATCGAACCGATGGGTAAACGGATGGGTAAGAACCATTAGGGCAACCCATTGGGTGACCCATGGGCATGTGGGCCGGCCACTTGGCCTCCAAGTAAGGGTGGTGGCCAAGTTAACTTGGTGGCTAAGTTGAAGAGGAGGTGGGAATAGTAACTTTAGGGGCGAAATGACTATTTTGCCCATAGCTTTGGTTTTCTATAAATAGAGACCTAGAATTTCATTTTCTAGGATTTTTGAAAATCCTACACTTGAGAGAGATAGAGAGAGCTCGGTTGGGAGAGGAAGAGGAAGAGCGTGAGCATGAATGCTAAGATCAAAAGTGATCATGAAATAGAAAAGCTAGCGAATCGCCGGCTTTGTATAACGGAAGAGAAATAAAGAAGAACGGTAATCCGAACACTAGTTTCTTCTAAATTTTCTTTAAGTTTTTATGTTCAAAAACATAAATTAATGAGGATAAGAAGTAGAATAAGTTATAAAAGATTTCATATGGTTGAAATCGTAAGAAAATGAAGAAATAAGAATTAGAAATTTATTTTATAAATTTCTTAAGGAAGTATAAGATTCGTAAGGATTTTGAGCGATCCGAATGAATCTTATGATTGAGTAGGCTAAATAAGTAAGGAATGGTGTTCTATAACATCAAATTCCAAGAAAAAGTGAAATCATAATCCAAAATATCGATTAAAAATGAAGAACGAACGAAGAACGCGAAGAACATGAAGAACATTGTTGATGGACAAATTTAAAACCATCGTAGTATAATTGTTGTTGATGGACAAGTTTCAAACCATCGCGTATAAGTTAGTTGCTTATTTCTTTGTTAGGAACGTTAGAAACGTTCATGAAGAACGGATTAAAACTAAGCTATAACGAAGTTATGGCGAAAATTTTGTAAAAGAAGAACAAAAATTTGAAAGTTAGTAAATGAACCCGAACATGTAGGGTTTCATAAGAATGTAAGAGAACGTATAAAACGTGAGTCGTGGACTCAAGAACGAATGAATTTCGAGTTCGGATGACCGAATTACGGACGAACGAACAAAGAACGTTAAAAACGTTAAAATGAACGAAGAATGAAGATTAAGCCAATTGAATGGCATGTTAATGGATTTAGAACAAAGTTCTATCTGAGGGTAATCGAAGTACGTAAGATAAGGAAGAAAATGGCTTTGGAACGACCTCGTTCCGAGTTATAACGAAGAAGTTATGAGATTTCGAATTCAGCGTCTCAAGCTTGTAAAAGACTTAGAAAAATTTTCTAGGTTTCATACTTCGGTATTGTATGCATGAACATACCTTGAGGCCGATGCCTTGTTACATAATGATGTCCGAGCACACTGCAAGAGTTCGCCGTAACAGGAATCGTAGTACAATTTGTGGTGCCGTAGCGCCATATAAAGTACGAAAATCATCTGGAGTGTGGCACCGCAGCGTGGCCCACTAAGTAAGGACTCGCGCTGCAGCGCCAGCCCGGGAAGAGAGGAGAAAGAAGTAGGCCGCACCGCAACGCGAGAGGAAGGGAAGGGCACGGTGTCGCAGCACCGGTGCAGAGTAATGCCCAGAAATGAGATTTTTAGTTCTCAGTTACTGGAGGATGTGCAAGAAAGAAATATGAACATAATGTTCAACTAATGTAACACTTAATCAAGTGTTTTAAACCTTTAATAAAGGTTGAACGAAAAGATTAAACGAGAATAAAAGATAAAGAATGTAGATGCGGGTTACGGAACCGATGTCCAGGGACTGTAGTCGCGATAAACGAACGTGAGGGATTGCTATGGTTGTGATTCCTTAGACGTTGGTTGATGATGTTAATGTATAACATTTTGATGTTATGACATGGCATTGAGAGATGAATGTAAAGCGTTTAGACGCTATGAACGCAACGTTGTTGCGATGAACGATCGATCTTAGCATACAGCGAACCGTATGGCTTTGACATTAAGAAAGAATAATGAACATGGGGTTCATGGGATGGATAACGATCGAAAGCAATTGAAACCTTGAGTAAAGGTTGAGTGAGAGATTAAGAGACGAGCAACGTGAACGTTGAATACGTAAACGATCTTCGTAAATCGTATTCGCGTTTGACGAACATACTAAGTATACCCTGGTTATATGACTTAGATGTTGATGAATGTAGTAAGTAAGATACGAATGATATCAAGAAAGCCGTATCGAATGGTAATGAGATTAATGAAAGCCGAATGTGAATCGGATAAGAATGAATCCTGAGGTATGGCAATTACTTTCCAGAAAGCCAAAAGGAATAAGAAATTAACTTAACGAACATTATAATTTAATAATTCGTATAAATTAAGAGAAAGTTAGGTTGTGGTAAAATCGTAACCTTTGATGGTTGACATATGGGAGCTGGGCTAAACAATTCCTTCAGAGAGCGAAGGTATATCTGGCCCGGCAACCGATCTAACTCACTGTGATGGCAGTGTAGATGAGACGAGAACTTGTTTGTTAGTTGTTTGTGGGAAACCACTCAGAGTACCATATGGACTACTAGCAGAGAAGCAAAGTGTGCTGAGTCCTAGAAAAGTATAAGAAGAAGATAAGAACGTAAATCATCAAAGATGATGAACGTTTTGAGTAAGACATCTCCGTATGTCATAAAGCCGTAAAGCGGTAAAGAAAGTTGGTCGTGTAAACTTAGTTGTAAGAACGTGAACCTTAAGAAGTAAAGTAAAGTAAACCAATGCGTAAGTCAAGTATATGACTAATTGGTGTATGTGTTGTTTCCTTATGTGTTATTTAGGGATTTGGAATGAAGCGATTCGGTAATGGTACATATGTCATCGTATAAGGCAAGTTTCTTAACTTCATTCATATTTTTAAATGAATGCTAGTTTTTAAAACTTCTTAGTTGTTGAACTTGAGAAGTTCTGTCTATGTGCGAATGTGTGATATTTGTACAAGGTGGTAGAACGTATGAGGCTTTGTGCCACAATTTGAAAACTTTGGTGTTTCTGTGAGATGAACTGTTCTATGTTTGAACTGTTCAATAAAAGAATGTTCTGTTTATACATGAACCGTTATTATTGTTAAGTCTGTCTTTATTGATTCTAGCTTTGCAGACGGTATGTGCATGAAAGAGAGTAGGGAATGAAAGTATTTCAAAGTGCATGTAACTAATATTTTAAAATGATAGGAATCAAGACTATTCCTATTATTCAAGCTGCTTCGTAACCTTTATTCGGTTATTGAAGTCTGAAAAGAATGTTTAAATTCTTGAAGTTGTTTGTTCAACTGTTATGACTTGCTGGGCAATTGAATACTCACACTTGCTTTAAATGAAAAACATTTTTCGTGACGATGTTAGAAGAACTTAAGGATCCGTATAGATCAAGTCGACGGTATCCAGATGATGAAGTGTCATTCGAGAATGTGAATGAGCGAGAAGATCAAGTAAAGACTTGTAATGTAGAAAGATGAGAATTAATCTATAGAATAGTTTAATGAACGATTATGTATCCTTGGTGGCAGATAAAAGGCACTCGTGCAAGATGTAAAGAATAATGTAATTATCATTATTTGTAATGAGAAAAGATTATAAGGTTTTAGAACCTGGGAATTTGAGAATGTATGTCGTTATATTTCAGTATATAATGATGTATGTTGGATGAATGATGTACTCGTGACGTACGGAATCCGGGTGTGAAGATAGACCGAATTTCGGGGTGTTACACTTTATATCAGTGGGCAATTGTTTGCTCACTCTTGCAATTAACACTGCAGCTAAAGTTGAAAGAGTCGAAGAGCCATCTACTAGCAAAGGAAAGGGCAAGATGTCCAAGTGTTGATGAATTATTAGAATTTATTTAAATGTATTATGTTATAAGACTTGTTTTATTTTATGATTTATTCCGCAAACTTATGTAATAATTTAAGGTTAGATTACCTAGGACTTTTATGAGATGATGTAACCCTTTAATGGGGAAGATTATTGATTAAATTAATTGATGTTTTATCCTTTTTTTATGGGGTAGTTAGATGTAATTATTTTAATATTGAGCACAAAAATTGTGACGCTCCCAAATCCGAGTGCTTGAAACCCGTACTTGGTGCTCCACGATAACATTCATTCAACTACTTAATGTATTAATTAAACAAAATTATTATATCAAAGTTATCTACCTTCCCAGTCTCGAGAACCTTTAAGTCTTACATTACATGATAAATATTATATTATCTTACTACAACAGTCATATCAACAAAATGTAATCTATTCTTTCAGTTTCCCCTTTCCTTTGTCCTTGCTGGAACCTTCAGGTCGTGCTAGCTTAGCTAAAAATATTTAAATTTAAAGCAAGAATGAGCATTTGAGTGCCCAACAAGTAATAGCAATGAATAAAGATTATCTGAAAGATTTAAAGATTTTCTTTCAACGACACTTCAACAACGAAGTAATAGTTGTGAAGTAAGCTGAAACCATACAGAACTACATATAAACTCTATTTCATTTTTTGAAACTACGCACTGACTATAAATTTAGTAAAAGTTTAATAAACTATAAATTTTATCTTAATTTTCGAAAAGGTTAAATAGAACTTCATCTGAAAATCGCTACGTCGTATCTTTACGGACACGAGTGTGATCGCCAGATTTATGCCTGTATTGATCAACACTACTTGTTTGAACGATAAATCGTTCAAATTGGTCTCTACCAGTAGCATAAAAGTTTTTTCCCTGTTAGGGATGTTCATAATTAATCGACATTGAAATAAAACATTTCAATTTAATAATAATAATATTCTATTATGTTTACAATATTTTTAATTCTACGCCTAAATTGAAAGTTAAATAGCTTAGACAATTTTAAATAACATATACATACGAAAATCAAGTAGGTATGTGTTGACATGAGGTTAAACATAATCGTTATCCAAGTGA
Organism: Panax quinquefolius; assembly: GCA_020205615.1. NCBI lineage: Eukaryota > Viridiplantae > Streptophyta > Magnoliopsida > Apiales > Araliaceae > Panax > Panax quinquefolius. The sequence continues at coordinate 33,055,085 of CM035166.1, forward strand.
GGCACTTGAATAATCTAACATAACTATCTATCCACAAGGTATACACCCATCGATCATACATTACTACAAGATCTTTGGTAAACGAATATAATTCTATAACTGGCATGAATACTAATATTTAAATACATGACCAATAATAATAGGGTATATTAACTTATATAACATGAGTATAATATTCGATAACTTACTTATACAGGAACATTGCATAAGTAGAAACAAAAGTATGGATACTTGCACAGTCTACCGCATCGCTTACAACTTAGATTTTATCTTTTATCTTTGAAACATATCATTCATAAGATTATTCTTTTGACCAAAATAATTTATCATAACACATATCACTGCTATTTGCAGTCATCATATAGCTTAAACACATTGTCACATATTTATAACAGTCATTCTAACACAAATAATTACTTATCAGGTCAATCTATATAAGTCTGAGTCAACTTCGGTTTTATTTCGGTGTACCGACGACTTTATTGGATAATAATCGAGTTTATATTTTCTTAAACTCTATTCTGAAACTTCAATACTTTATTAAATAATTTAAATATTTAATCATATTATTTTTCAATGTCTTATAATAATTTTTAAATAATTATTATAATTTATCATGATTTTTCAAACACTGAAATCTTTTTTAAATGATTTAAATACATAATAATTCCATTATCATTAATATAAAAATATTAATGAAATACTTTACAAAATCTCTAAGTTATTAATAATAACTCAAAGTATTTTTAAAACATTTATTTTACCCTCAAATGAATTTTAAATCATTTTTAAATAATCACTATTAATATTTAAATATTAATGTATTATTCATGAAAATATTAAAAGTCATTTATTATAACTTAAAATATTTTTAAATCCTTTATATCCATTTTAAATGATTCTTAAATCATTAAAACCATTTTAACTATTTATTTAATATAAATATTAAATAAACTTATTATCATAATTATTACATTATTAATGAAAATTACCTTAAAATATTAAAAGTCATAATTTATAACTTAAAATATTTTTAAACCTCTTATTATCATTTAAAATAATTTTTATAATATAAAAATAATTTTTAACCCATTTATTAAATAAATTTAATACCAATAATATTCAAATAAATAGTAATATTAATGAAAAATATGTCAATTTATCAAAAGTTCATTTTTATAATTTAAAATATTTTTTAAAACTGATTTTGTAATTTTTAGAAATTTATTTCTATTTTTAAAGTATTTTTCGAAAATTAGGAAACTAAATTAATTAAATCTGTCGTTAAAGGCTTTAGCGACGATTTCTGTTGCAATAGGTGTTCTTGAGGGCCAAGAACACTGACATTCAGTGGCTAAGGTACCTACTTTGACCGGCTTTAATTTTCAGTATACACATGTTCTGGACAATCTTAAGCACTGATCATGTAGTATTTATGTAATATTACATGAATCAAGCATTAAATCAGTCATACTAACACATAGCACAAAGATCTAGCCTTGCAAAGGTGTTGTCAGAACTTTCTGGGTTTTCCTGAAACCCAGTCAGTTTCTAGGTCCATTTTGAGGCTTTAAATTTTATACGTTCTGGTTACTGTTAATGTGAGTAACACTACAAAAAAATGGGGCTTCCGCAACAACTGATTTTCGTTGTTAAAGGTGCCAAATTTCATTGCTAAAGGGTTTTGGCAACGACTTTATTGTCGTTGCGCAATGAGCGTTGCTAATTGTTCCACAACGAACGTGTTTTTTTCGTTGCCAAAAGTAATACATTTTGCAAAGAAATTTGGCTTTCGTAGAGAGGCATCGATCCTTTAGCAACAAAATGTATTGTTGCAGAATAATTAACATTTCGTTGCTAAAAAGCCCATTTCGTTGCAAAAGCCTTTTAATTGGCAACGAAATGACCTCTTTTTCTTTGCAACGACCATGCATTTTTGTTGCGATTGACACCATTTTGCAACGACATTTTTCGTTGCAGTAAATTATGAAAATTGTTGCCTAAGCTTGCTTTCGTTGCGGAATGTAAACTTTTTAGCAACGATTTTCGTTGCTAATTAGATTATTTAGCAATGACATTATCTTTGAATCAAGAACGAAAATGTTTGTTCTTTGGTTATTTTCAATAGCAACGAAAAGTAAATCGATTAGCAACGACATTATATATGTTCATTTCTTTATATATGTGCAACGAAAGTTGATATGATTTCTTGACGATTAAAAATGTTGCATTTTTATTTTAGTATTAGTAACAATATCCTCTCCGTTGTTATTATGTTAATTTTTCGTTGCCAAATATTATATTTTTAATGTCATTAGCAACGAAAATATGTTGCTAAATGTATAAAAAATTATTGCTATATTAAATCTTATTCAATACTTTTGTAACGAATTATGTTGTTGCGAAATCAAAATTTCACATTCTTTTTGTGTACCTAGATGGCTCAATTTCCCCATAACAAATAATGGCAAAAATACAAAAAACTTAAATATTATTAACTTAATAAAATCATCCACTACATAATCATTCATTATCTTTACAATTTACTATCTAAAGCTACCACAATTCTTTAATCAAAGTATATGTCTAAATATATAGAATAGGCTATGACGGAGACATAGTCTCTCTTCTTCCAAAGCGAGCAAATCAAACATACCCATCAAAAGTGTCCGGAAGAAAGGTTAGGAGATGAAGCCTCGGCAAATAACAAAGCCGATTAGACTGCTTATTGTAAGAAGATAAGGTTGGTACGCTTTATGAGTCTGAGGCGTGGCCTCAAGCGATAGCAAAGTACAACAGATGCCTGACATGATAATCGGCGTAAGTTACGGAGCAGGCGTATGCCACTATCCCCAGTAGAAAGCTCGAGCGGTGTAAAGTGCGGTTCAATACCTCGATCACTATAAAATGAAAAAATTAGGGCGATGCAAGTTTTGAGAGGTATCCTAAAAATGAAATATACCGTAGCCTTTTTCCGGTTATAAAGTTCCCACAAGATTTGTTCTCCAGCGTAGTAGATAAGGAAAGCGGTAGCTACAAATTATTCATTAATACAACAAATAAGTCAAGATATCATTGCGATCTAAAAGTTCTAAAAACTATTAGATGGAAGAATAAGAAGCTGAGCAAAAAGAAGAATAATCCATGATTATATTTCTGATGTGCCTACATATGGAACAACATATTTTGACAATTTGAGGAGTACAACATGGTGTATATATATTATGGGCTCTATTCCAGCTTAAGTGCATAAGCCACTTCCTACGAAAGAAGGATTTCAAAATATTCTTTTATTAGGTTCATCATTTCCAAGTGGAATGCTTTGAAGACTAGTTAGATTTTGGATTATAGACCAAACTTAAACCACATTTCTAATAAATTTATTTACATGGTAAAATTATCCTGGAATGTTAACTTTACTTTAGAGACAGTCCTCCTTGCTGGAAATAAAAACAATATAGAGAATACAGATTTGGTAGCAGTTCTAAATCCATCTCAACAGGTAGCTTAACTTCACAACATTTACGAGTAGAAACAGTCAAGTCAGCAAACACAAATATTGCATCAACCAAACTAAAATATCATCAGAGTCAAAATTATTCACAAATATTCTTTAAATGTATCTCTTATTCTTATTTTGTAACCAAGGGGACAGACTACTATGTGACAATATTCCCCAGTGCCCATGAAATAGCCTTTGTTTACCACAATTTTCTACAAGAATTCTTCCTACAAAACTAAAATATTATCTCACCAGATCCGCAACTTTTTCCCAGGAAAGAATAATTAGATGGCACCAGCTAACTATAACAATTTTGGTTGTTACCAACAATACAATCATATTTCATGGATGTAAAGGAATGTGAATATTTGAACAATCTTACTGCTAAAAGGCGGTCCCACTTCTCTGTAGATTGCTCTACATTTTTACGACTTTATGCAAGATGGCAAAGTTTCCAAATGTTCGGAAATCCATCACCGGAGGATCGGTCGAGGAGCTCATTTGGGAGCTTGATCCTGAACCACCCCAAGTGTCCACCTTTTGGTGTGACTATCAATAAACATTTTGGGTTCTCAAGTAACAACGAGGTGATTGAGAAGTCGGATAAAACATGCCCATTAGCTCATCTTCACATATCATTGCTAGTGTGTGGCCATGTTATTTAAATTGTAAAGAAATCATGTCTGAAGAAATGAAAACATTTCCACACCCATTCTAGAGGACCCACATAAAAATAAGGAGAGCAATTTTTATTAGAAAAATATGAGTAAATTGATGTAGTGACCAGTGAGATAGAAAAGGTTGATAGTTTTCAATTTTGCCATCTTTTGGAAAGACTGAAATGAGTTCAACTGTACTGCTCGGAAATATCATCAGAGTCAAAATTATTCACAAATATTGCAGCAACCAAACTAAAATACTTCTCTCCACTCTAATTAATCAGTGAAGAACTCATAATTATCAGAGTCAAAATGTAATGAAACCAATCATATAGTGAACTAGCACATTAAAATGTAATAAATAAATTCTTAGGCTACTCAACTGCAGTAAGACAGCTGCTCGATCGTGTTATCCTAGAAGCTAATGAATCTTGACTATATAGAGCAAAAAAAATGGGCAGATCAGTGCTATGTCTCATCAGTGCAAGTAGAGAAAATTTTTGCCACAGCCTGCCTATGCCAAACATTTAGAGAAAAAGAAGTGAATTAGAACTTTGAACATGACAAAATTTAATCTCACTGCAAGAAGCGAGACAAATGTTGAGGGCTTGAGGCACATTTCTCCAGCATGGCTTGAATCGATGAAGGATAAAAACTTAGAGCTGAATACTACACAAATATTTAAACAACCTAGCGAGTGTATTCTTTTCATCAAAGCTCATCATATATCAATTGCGTAGTGTGTGATACATAGCCCCAAAGATCGATTACGGTGTGTTCTATAATCTAGTGAACATATGTATGATATATTTGGTTCACGAGGCTCCTACAACAAGACCAATGGATTTCAAAACTACCACACAAAAACATAAATCCATGTTTTTTTTGAAAACAAACTTACCAACATCTTTGCACTCCCAAAATCACATAGCTTCAGCTGATGGGTGTGATGATTGACCTGCACCAAGCATTACTACCATCAGATTCAGAAACTTTAATAAACTTTAATAATTTACTCAGCTGGCAGTCATGCATATGAACAAACAGGTTGAGAAAAAGGAATTTCATTTTATTTAAATATCATGCTTCCAGAAAATTGGAGGACCAGAATTTGTAATAACATAAACCGATAACATATTTAAGTCAATAAATCAAAGTTAAGAAGTAGAATAATATCAAGTTCTATTCAGGTGCATTTGGCCCAAATGACAAAGCTACGCTTGGAGGTATAATAAGGCGCCTTGACTCCTAAATTGGGGATGACCAATTTGCATTAGAGCAGGCGAGACGAGAGGTTATTCTAAGGGCGGTAGAATGAGATGTTTGGACACGAAACGAGCGACAATCGACTAAACTAAATAATTAAGCATCATTCAAATGTTTCAACTTTGATAAGATGAAAGGCATACCTTATTTGATGCTAGTTACGATCATCTTTCTCTTCCTCGTCCATACTTTGTTCTTCTTCACTCGATAATCTCTGGTGTATCATCCTCACTATACCCCTCGTCAATTCATCCTCCTCAAAATCATCTTCATCGACATCATCATCTATGTCTCCATCCGATAAGATATTGTGTTCGATGTTAATTTTTGAGTTCTTTGTCTTAAAGACAACATTATTTATTGTTTACGAATCAACATCATCTCTATTCATTGGCCTATATCCCGATCTTGAACAACAATGTCAATATCGGGTGAGTCATCATCAAGGTTAACAACATTATCGATTGGTATATTCTTGATCTCGTCCATTTCATCCTCGGAACATCAAATACGTGTCGGTGGTTAAACCTTTGAACAATTTTCGATTGCATCCTAATTTCAAATCATCGACAAAAAAAACTTGTTTTTGCTTGAGAAAGCTAATATGTATGGGTCGTTTTTATACCATGTGCTACTTACATTTACACTTGTAAAGTGTGTATCCTTCTAATACCCATACAGCAGATTAGATAAATCAAACCACTCACAAGAAAATATAAACACATTATACCCTTTTCCATACTCTATTTTGATAATATCATTTAATAAGCCAAAAAAGTCGATACTTTTCCCATCGTGTTCTCCTTCACATGTTATTCCACTATTTTGGCTTTGCCTACGATTGTCACGATCTTTGACAAGAAACCTTACTCCATTTACAATGCATCCTTTATATTTCCATACTCGTAAATTTGGACCACTTGCTAATGCAAATAGTTGATCACTAATGACATTTGATGTGGTATTCCAAAGATGATGAATCTACATGATGTAAAAATTTAAATTAATCATTGATTTTCAAATAACAACAAACAACTTTAAAAGGAGAAGAAATATTATTTTACCTTCTTTTTAAACCACTAAGGAAATCTTTTTTTCAATTCGATGTTGTTTTGGTAAGATAGTTTCAATTCTTCCTCACATTCCCTACAAGAATAATATTAGTACAAAAAACTAGTATGAAGCAATAATTATTTGAATAATTTAATGATAAAATGTATAACTTACTCGATATAAGGTTTGCGTCTTCACAATTATTCAAGACATACCCGATTAGCCATTTGAATCTCCTTGGAATCGGCGTAGTCAAAAAAGAAAACCACTAATGGTTTAACATTTTGAGAAAAGAGCGAGAAAGAGCATCTTTTCTAACTTTTCCATCGAGGATTACGGTCCTTTTATTGAACTTGCTCTCACTTCGTGGTAAGTACAAGGAACAAAATGTCAAACATTCATCTGCGACATACCCTTGAAGAATTGATCATACGGATGTGCTTTGTTCTTACGTACTTTTTTCGGCATGCATAGATACCTTTAAAAAAATTACGAAATTAAGTATGACCACAACTATAAAGTTCATAGATAACTAGAAATATATAGTTACATACCTTTCAATTGGATACATCCACGAATAGCATCTGAGGGCTGTAAACATTGCTTCTTGTGGTAGATGAGCTACGCCAGTGAACTGAAATATCAATGAAAGTAGGTGGATAAATCCTCTCGATCTTACATAAGATAATTATAATATCCTTCTCCATTTTTCTTAAGGCATCAACTTTTAGTGTTCTACTACATAGATTTTTAAAGAATGCACCCAACTTAGTTAATGTTGTTGCCACATCGTCATTAAGATTTCCTCGCACTCAATGAGGATTAATCGTTGTAAAAGAACATGGCGGTCATCGTCTTGTATCTGACGTCTATTATCACTTGTATTAACACATCTAGCAATATTTGATGCATATCCGTTTGCAGAATTTGATGAGAATAGTATAAAGGACAAAATTTGTCTCTCTCTTTTTGGAAAAAGAAAAATTTGGTTCTTGACTTGTCAAACTTATCTCCCAAGTGGTCTTAAGTGTAGCTCTTTCGTATATTCATATCCTCTAAATCTTGTCGAGCCTTGTAAGTGTCCTTATTTTTACCTTCAATCTTTAGTAATGTCCCAGTATGTTATCACAAATATTCTTCTCGATGTGCATTACATCGAGCTTATATCGACCTTCAAATCTTTCCAATATGGTAGCTTAAAAAAATACTTTTCTTCGTCAATTAGAGTTCGATGGAGTTCTTTGTCCTCTTTCGCTTTCTTTCTCTATTCATACTTACATTTTTTGGATTCTTGCCAAAATCCCCAAAATTGATTGATTCTACATGATGTAAAATTTACGATCCGCTTAGGATCTTAGGTGGTCTCTGAGTTCCTCCTTTCCATCAAAGTCTAAACTCTTTCTCCACTACTACAAGGGCAAGATAAACCATAGGAAGTAAATTATGTGAAAAATGTGAAGATGAAATTAAAATAAGTTACGTATTAAAAATACCTATGATTAGGATGAGAAATGCATGATGCCCCAGTAAGAGATTTTACTCCTCAACCTAGTCGGCGTGTATCTACATTGCAAAGTTGGACAAGCCATGTACCCTTTGGTACTCCATCCGAAAAAGATTTGCGGTCTGGGAAAATCGTTAATTGTCCATAAAAGCGAAGCATGCATGTTGAAATTGCACCCGATATAAAAGTCGTATGTTTGAATTCCTTGTTCCCATAAATCAACAAGATCATCTATTAAAGGACATAAATAAACATCGATTTCATTACCGGTGCTTTTGGTCCGAGAATCAAAAGTGACATTATGAAAAAGGGCTCCTTCATGCACATCGAGGGGGCAAATTATCGGAGTGAGTATTCTGAAGCCACATCTTTATGTAAGCAACTCATATTTCCAAATGGATTGAATCCATCCGTGGCTAGGCCAAGAGCGAATGTTTCTTGGATCATTGGAAAACCATTCATACTTTCTATCAAAATCCTTCCACGATCTGAGAATCTGCTTTGGATGCCTCGGTTCACCTTCTCTTTGAAATAAGTTTTTCCTTGTGCTTGCCGCATGTCTTTTGCTATTTTTTTGACATAAAAAGTCTTTGCAAGCAGCGGTTTTATAGGAAAGTATCTCAAAATCTTGTGTGGGATTTTTTACCCTTCCATCATTAACTTTCCATCTTGATTCCGCATCTTTGGACACTCTTCTAAATCCTTATTATCTTGCCAAAAAAGGCACAATCATACCTTGACAAAAATGAGGTGATTAACTATATATGAATGAGTGTTATAATTAAGGACTTTTTGGTATGTTATTTTACTTACTTGCATGCGTGTATTGGAAGGTATCGAGGCCAATTTCACGTAGCATTGTCTTTGCCTCGTAGTATGATTTTGCAAATTCGCACCATCGGGAAGAACATCTTTAATCAACTCAAGTAGCATATACATGGACTTATTTGTCCGATGGTTGAAAACCTTCAAATGCAACAATTTTATAACAAATGACAAAATGGAGTACTTTTGGCATCCCGGATATAACTCTCTTTCTAACATATTAAGCATTTGTTCAAAAATACGGTATGATTTTGATTTTGGAAGGTATCTTCATTCCCACCAACAGCAAAGGTTCCTCGATTAATATCTTCCATTAGCGTCTCAATTTCATCCTCATCACCATCTAAATCATAGTCCATAAACTCCTCATTTTGACATAAAATATTCTGAAAATGTTCATTGGGTATACGTGGAATGGGTTCATCGTGGTAAATCCACTTATCATAAGAAGGCATTATCCCATTTATGCACAAATGTGAAGACACCTCTTCTTGGGTTTTAGTGTATAGGTTCATACACTTGATCTGAGGACATCTAATGTCATTTGTTGGGCCAAATGTTGCGTACATACTCGATGAAGCTTTTGACCCCATTGCGATAAAGTCATTTGATATCTATTTCATGATGTGTCCAACTCTTATCCATGAAATTAAGTTCAACTGAAATTTATTCATCAACTTGAATTACATCAACTCAACCGGTGATTTAATCGATAACACAATACAAAAATCGGATAAAATAAATCAAATGATAAGGAGATCATTATTTTGTTTTGGACTACGATGGAAAATGTTGGTGTTTCTTTGTCTAAGGAGATCATGTATTAAGGGGAGGTTGGTAAGGGAGAATTTTGTGGAGAAGGAGATAGTTTGTGGCATACAACATTTGGATCGAGGTTCAAGTGTACTTGTGTTGTGTGAAGGCCTTAAGAACAATAAACCCATCAAAGGAGAAGAACTCATATGGATGGTTTTGATATGATTCACAAGTTCCCAAATGGATGTGCGAAAAAGGTATCAAATGATAAAACTACAACAAGATTGAAAAACAAATCAAATGATAAAAATGCGTAATATTTGACAAATGTCCACATATTGAAAAGATTAGACAAAGCAATATTCAAAGAATATTACTAATACCAATATCAATTTCTCTGATTCATATAACCGATTTGATTTGATTAAGCACAAATGAATAAACAAAGTGCAAATATTAAGAAATAAATAAAGCGAGATTTGATTTCTTCAAGAATTGAAAGAGAATAGAAGAAAAATAACCCTAGAACCCGGATGGGATCGATTTGATTACCAATGAAGCTACGGATGGAGGAGAGAAGTAGGTCGTATGCACGAATATGAAGGACATTAGTGCAAGTGAAGCTACGGATGGGATGGATGTGAGTTTTGGCTAACGTAAGGAAGGAGAAGAAACCCAAATCTATACGTGAGTTTTGGTAAGAAATGAGAAACCAAAATTAGCATCTCTTTCTTCCGTATAACACCAAACAACTGTTTGGTAAGTTAGGACTTTGTTCCAAAGACAAAGTTTGATAACATTTTTTAAAAAAAATTAGAAGGAATAATATACTTATATTATTATTATTTTAAAAACTTAAAAGATAAATTTAAATTTTAGGATATTATAAATTAATTATAACAAACTCAAATATAACACTTTTTGTAGAATTAAAAAGTAATATAAATAAACATTTATAGTTTGTTCATAAAAAAAATAATAATTATTATAATTTCGTTTATTGTCGATTAACAATATTTTAATTTTTTAAATTATTATAAGTTAATATTCTATTTAATAAAATTAATAATTTAAATTACTTAAAAATATTATTAAGAATAAAAATTGTACAATTTATTAATTACATTACAATTTGAATTGTAGTATATTATAAATTTAATAATAAACTCAAACTTTACTCTTTACATAAAAAATATGTTTTTTTAATTTGTTCTCTATTCCATATAAAGAGCATACCACCATTATCTTGTATTTTCTATTTCTTTATGATATGGTTGATGTATGAAATTTTAAATTTAAAGTAGTGGAAAGATATTTACTTTATAGATTATTATAGTCCATAATCGATATTGTAAGTTACGTAAATAGTGTTATTAAAATTAAATTTAATATTCCTCCATAATTTGAAATTAAAATTTACTCACTATTCATGTGAGAGAGATTATATGAAAATATAATTTTTTATGTAATTTTCTATTTTTATTGTCAACAATAAGTCTAATATCACATCTGTTAGTTCACATACAGATTCATACACTCATATGCATATTGACATGATCCATGACTTACTCTTGGGTTGATTATGCTAATATGCATGTAAATGTATGTGAGCGGTATATGAGCGGTTGTATGTGATAATAGAATTATATTATTGTCAAATGACATGTTGAACATTTTTCTTTTTAAACAGTTTTGATAGTATTTTTTATCTTTTCCATGTGGATAATTCTCAAAGAAGGAGCTTGACCTAACTCTAAATAAATAACCAACGAAATTTGGTCCAAGTAAAAAGGGTTACGGTAAGCTTAAGTAAGTGGTCTCGGTTTCAGGTCCTTGTGGAACATTTTTGGGAGAGATCTCCGTTTTAGTGCCCGACCGGACCTCGGAGGAATAGTGTTAGGCAAGCTGAAAACCTATATGTATGAAATGAAAATCACACATTCGGATATAACTAGTCAAAGTTGGAACTTTTTTTATATTTTTATATTCTTTAGTTTCTTTTAATTTTTATGCGTAGTTGCCTGATACCTTATATTGATAGGAAATAGATTTTTCATATTTTAAAATAATATTTTTTTATATGAGTATCTTTCACATAAATATAAGACCCACACGTTATTTATGTGAAAAGATCATATAAAAATATCAATTTTTATGTAAAATATCAATTCTCTCGATCGCCAAGTAAGTGATCTCGATTTCAAAGAGTATCATTCATTTCGTTCGGTTTTTGATTTTACGGTTTTACGAACAGGACCAAAACCAAGTCGATTCAGTTTATAAAAAAATCAGGTTGCAGTTTCAGATTTTTAAAACCCAGGTATATCTGGGTTTTGATCTATCTGGTTTTCAGTTTAGGTTTCGACGTTTTTTATGGTTCGATAAAAAAATTGAATCGAATAGTATATCCGATTTTCTAATTTTTTATTATTATTAATAATTTATTAATAATAATAATAATAAAATAATGATTATAATAATAATAATAATGATTATAATAATACTAATAATAAAAATAATAAAATAATAATAAAAATAATAATTATATTAATTTTTGATAAAAGCCGAAATCATGGGTTTGGTATATCCAAATCAATAGAATGCTAAATTATTGGTATCAAGATTTGGATAGTTTCAGTTTCGGTCCGGTTCGATCTAGGAATGGTTGATCAAGATAAAAAGCAGTTGAACACCCATAGTTTCAAGTCATTGTAGAACTTTTTGAGAGAGTTCTTACAATATTAAATTAAATCTAATCTTCTAAATAATACTCCTAATAAACTCCATAATTTTACTTTTATGGTCAATTTATCAATTTTTAAAATTATTTAGTAAAATTTTTTATACATAAATTTTAAATTTTGAATCTTGACAATTGTAGTAAATTCTCCATAATTTATTACGATCATAATCGACAGACATATATTTTATTTTTTTAAAAAAATTAATTTTAAAAAATGATCAAGCATGTTAGGTTGATCTTATGAAGTAATAGATAGGCTTGTATGATCGTCGAGTACTGTACCAGAGATCGTAGTCTGCCAGGAGAGTCAAGGATAACTCGAGAGCTATCGAGGCAGAATCATAGTTTGCAAGATAGTAGATCTCAGAGTTCGTAGACTGGCAGGAGAAACGATGAAGGATCGTGGTATATTGAGAAGAGCTTCATCGGGATCGTAGTGTGCTGAGGAAGTCATGTTCAGAATCGTAGAGACAGCCTGCCTACGAGCCGACCGAATATATGCTAAAGCCAAGTCAGAAACGTAGACTACACTCGAGATCGTAGAGTCTACTGATGCCGAAGCTATATCAAGGATCGTAGACTACACTCAGAGTTCGTAGAGTCTATTAATTACATGCAGAGATCGAAGTCGAGCAAGATCAGATAAAGACAACAATCGCAAGGCAGAAACCGTAGAGTGTCAAGATCTGATCTCAAGATCGTAGTGTCTGTACAGCCGAAGCTGAATCGTAGAGTGCAGAACTACGACCTCAACAGAAGTGCTCATAATGCATAGGCAGAATCGTAGAGCAAGTATGATTCTCAACTAATGAGCACTCCCAAAATATCCAAAGGAACGAAACCTCTGGTTGGCATTGCAAAGATACATCTCACCTGAAGAGAACCAGAGAGCACTCAACGAATAGCATGCAAGCTAAAAGAAGATCTTAGCACCAACCCAATCAGCATCAAGATTAAGTTGTAAAGCCATTCGAGATAAAGTCTTCCACAAGACAATCATTAGAAGACTTCAGTAACTGACTAAGGAAAGTCAGCAAGTGCAGTAGCTGTCAAGAAGACAGAAGACAACGATCTTGGAAGCTACTAGGATCGTAGTGTTTGCCAAACAAAGAATGAACTGATGGAACGTGCACAGAGATGCTGGCCAGCCTCTGAAGAACAAGGCTAAAGTGATTAAGTGTAGGGTCAGTCCATTGATGATAAGTGAATGGGAGATCACAAGGAGAAAGCGAGCTGGACGCGCCACAAATCTAAAGTGTCTTGCTATTCAGTAGAGGCCAGATCAAAGGAGTCAAGCTATGATCGATCTACGAGAACAAATAAGCAAAAGCGAAGTGTTGAAGCCTTTGCATAATAGAAGGAAGAGATGTTCTACATTGAAGATCCAATCAACACTCTTCAAGATCGTAGTGTTAACTCTACCAGTCAATGAGTAACACTCAACAAGACACTACGATCAGGTCCTTGAAGACATACTTTAGAATCATAGAGTTTGAACAACCGAAGGTTGAAGCATTGGCAACTGTTCAATTTGAAGGATGGTATTCGGACAAAAGCTTATTGAGAGCATCGATGCAAAAGGACAACCTCTGATCGAGAAATCAGAAGGAGGAAATAAAGTCTTCGACCTGCCCAAGACATTAAAGTGATAACTCTGATGGGTAGGTGAAACAGTAGACTGTAATGTCATATAAAGTATGACATGTCACATCAGCAGTCTACCTCTGTCAACTCGAGATCTGTGAAGATATTTGAATAGCCTTCAATGGCTACTTTCCAACGGAAGGATTAGGAATGAGTATAAATAAGGAATAGCTTCAAAGATCGAGGGTTGCTGGAGTTGCCATTTTTGGAGAGAAGTTGGACTGTACTAAACCACGTAAGATAGTGAGTCCGAAGGCTCACTCTACGATCCACCAAGAACACTCAGATACATGCAAAGGAAGAAGTAGAAGTGAGAGTTCTACTACAAGAAGAGTGTTCTGAACTGCCGAGAGAAAGAAGAGCATCATGTCATCTTGGTGTCCATCATGAGAAGACTTTAGGTACAATAGAGAAGAGCTTACAGTCATCTTAGCAAGTCCATCATGAGAAGATATCAAGTATCAAGAAGGGAGATCGCAAACGTCATCATGGTGGCAAGCATGAGAAAGTTTCCAAGTACCAAGCAGAAGAACTTACAGTCATCTTGGAAACCTATCATGTGAATCCATCATGTATCAAGAGGAAAGATCTTCGAGGCAGTCATCAAGGGATTATCCGAAGAGGTTGAGTAACTGAAGAAGCTGAGCATCATGCAACACTCAACTGCACTTCAAGGATGATCACGTCAAGCTGCTAAGTATAGAAGATGTTCAGAATATGAAGACATCACTACTACAAAATACTAAATAGACAACACTTAAACTACAACGTTTTTTATAAAAACGTTGTGGTATTTTTTTCCACAACGTGTTTAAAAAAACGTTGTAGATATGTGCAAAAACGTTATCTATTTAAAAAGGCATTTTTTTGGTTTTAACTAGATAACACTTTTTTTTTAAAAACGTTGTCTATCTACAAAAACACGGAGCAAAAAAAAAGACGCGAGAATGAAACACGGAGGAAAAAAAAAGACACGGACCAAAATCGGCTATCACTGTATTCTGTTCGCTATTCTTTCTTCTAAATCCCTAAATCCCCATTCAGCAGATTCAGATCTTCTTCGCCGCCTCACCGGAAGGTGAAGAAACTCGGCCTTCCGGCTTCTGGAGTTCGATTGAAGAGGGACAAAAGAAGACGAGTTGACATGCTGCAGGGCACTCGAGATTATTCGATTTGCTTCAGCCACTACCGTTGCCGCCGCATCAGCTTCTTCTATTTCCGGCTTCCACCGTCCCGGAGTCATCGGAGGTGGTTAACACTCCGGCGACCCCTAATTCTTCTTCGATCTCTTCATCGTCCACTGAAGGTTATTTCTTCTCTTTGCTACAGCCTCCGAATTTAAGGTCACTAATGCTTGGTGTTGTGGATTGGGGTTTCTTGCGTTTATCCACCTAATAGTGATGAGGAGAAGGAGATGCTTACTTGATTTTTTATCCTTATTATAATTCTCACGTCTGTGTGAGGGTAGATGTGCTGCAATTATGGATTCAAGGACATCCTTTCTAACTGGTCCAACCGTACGCGTGCACTCAGGAGGATTCACCGATTCAGGCTCTGTTTGTATAGTGGATCTCAAAATTCAAGGTGAAGTTTTCATTATTTTTGCTGTTTTTTTACCTTTTATTGGTAGGAGGATGAGTATTTTGTTTATTGTTATCTGTGTAGTCCTGGAATTGAAACGGTGATTGAAGGTCAAAACATGGGGAACTTACAAACTGATGAGAATGTTATATGTAGTACCCGTGAGGCAATCGTAATTCGATTATAAATTAATTGCATCTTGTTTTAATCCGATTATAAATTAGTATGTATAAGTATTAGAAAATGCAGTTTGCGAGCTGTACCTGATCTCAGCAGAATATCAACCCTTCACTATTTGTAAGTTTGGCTTTTAGATCTACTTTATCTTATCCTTTCATTGTATGAGTGTCATACATTGTTATTCTGTTAATTGCTTTGTCCTTTAACTTAATTGTTGCAATAGCTCTGTAAATAATTGAATATTGTATTATACATTGTTATATGAGATTCAGCTGATTTTTAAGTTTCCTCCACTAGCTAAGGCCTAACACAAAAGCATCTTTTAAGATGTCAATGAACGACTGTGCTGTGTAGCACTTACTGGGACTCTCATGATTCATCAACAAATCCCCAGACAATGGTAAACAGGTAACTCATTTTCAATCCATGTTATGTCAAGAAAATAAATTGTTTACTTACAGGGTTTTAAAATTTCAAATATTGTTATCTTGTCTTGGCAAACCATTGTTATAGGAGTTGGTTTGCAGGATGTAGTTTTATCTCTCACAGTATTGCAGGATCATTTTCTCGATCTGCTGTGAATTACAATGTTGGAGCACAAACAGCGGTTTCAAACATAATAATGGCAACAACATTTTTATCAAAAATAAAGACTGATTCCATTTCCTGATATGTTCTTTCCTTCTAATCTTTATTTTCGGCCAGAGGCTCCAGATATCTCTAAATGCAGTTACTTCAATAACTGATGGCTTTAAAAGATTGTACATTGAAAAGTTAAAGCCTTTGGAAGTGGCTTACCGTTTCAATGATTTTGCATTTCCCTTATTGGTGAGTAGACAGGAAAATAGAAATATTTTGAGTTTGTGTTGGGCATGAAGTTTTCATAAATCTTTATATATTGTTATCTGATGTGTCTTTGTGCAGACAAATAGTGATTTTGATGCTAAACCCATGGTTATGCTCTTGGGTCAGTACTCAACTGGGAAAACAACATTTCTTAAACATTTGTTCAAATGCAACTACCCAGGTCAGTTATGATGTACATTTCTTGAGACTTCCTGTTTTGCATATAATACTAATTTACAATAGTGCTACAATCTTACAATATCTACTCTTAACATTTTAATTTTTTGGGTGCAGGAGCTCACATTGGACCAGAGCCAACTAATGATTATGGAAATGAGAAAAAGAATTCATGCAATCAGAGTGTTTTTTCTTTTAGCTATTTCTTATTGTTAGATTATTTGTCGTCAATCATAGTGTTTTTTCTTTTAGCTATTTCTTATTGTCGTCAATCAGAGTGTTTTTTCTTTTAGCTATTTCTTATTGTTAGATTATTTGATATATCATGCAATCTGATATTTCACTTGTCGTAATCTTGTACTCAGTCTGGACTTGATGAGAGGAGTATACCTGGGAACACAATAGCTGTTCATGCTGATATGCCATTTAGTGGTCTGACAACTTTTAGTGGAGCATTTTTATCAAAATTTGAGTGTTCCCAAATTTGAAAATTTTCTGAGGTGAATGTATTTTTTGCATTTAAACTATTATTTACCCTTTTTCGTATTGATATGATCCGATTGTTCTGATCTTGTTGATCCTTAGAATAGCTATCACACCTATGTATTATAGATGTGAACTACTAATATATACATGTTTTGTGCTCTGGGTGTGTGGCTTAGCCCTTTGCTTTCTTAATTTTTAATTTTTTGTTCTCAGTGATGATATTTTGGTTTGATAACCATTAATTTGCAATTATCTATCTGCGTCCCCTTCCTCTTATGTACCAGTATTTTGCAGCTGTTGATTATCTGTTACCATGAAAGGCTAATTGGCCCAAGGAATACATTGAATCTCATTGAAAGCAACAATATTAGTTAGGAAACATTACTCATCTCAAGTGCTTCAACATGAGGTGGAGTCATTTCGAATGCATCCATCCTTACTGTTAATACCAATGCATCTATACGCTCCTGATTGCCGCACTTGATTTAAAACAAACTTGATGAATTGCATTTAATTTTACCTTTGATTTGATGTAGTGTGTTTCAACTGATTGAGCAAAATTTTTGTTCCATGTCTATAGTTTCATGGCTTAATAAACTCTCTATTCCTCTATTTCTCAATTTGTGCTGGTGCATTGTCTTAGTGGTGACGTGAGTAGTAATGTTTATGTGCAGGGTGGGGCTTCTTTTGGGATTTTGAGCTACCTGCTTACTTGAGCAGGTAGTGGTACAGAAATGCCTGCACATGGAGTTTATGGAGAAATATGTTTAGGAAAGTGACTATAACATGTTATCAGATTGTGCATATCCTTAGTATGGGTTTAGTTTTTTTGGGAATATATTCTGTTAAAGAAAATTTATGTTGTGGTCTATACAAGTTCTCAGATTTTCTTGTGCTTGACTGCCTAAAATCTTGCCATGTTGATACAACCCCAGATTGCCTTTGTTTACTAAACTAGGCTACAAAGCAAATAAAAAACTATTTTAAGTCTTTGTTATGTAATTGCAGGCAGTGGAAGAATCTCTTAGGAGTGTTAATCTTTTCAATGGAGGAGTTGCTGACAAGCAGGCTGGAAAGTACAGTGGAGGTATGAAGAGGAGGTTCAGTGTTGCCATATCACTAATTGAAGAGGAGGTTCAGTTTTGCCATATCACTAATTTAGTTTCACTTGTATTTTTTAATTCATGTTATTTCATAATCAATGCTTGAGACATTTGAAACCGTAAACAAATGGTATTATTGGGATGTATTTTGAATGGTTGATACATTTTGGTTTTAAATTTAAATGAGAATTTAGAGCTTTTAGCTATATATCATGGCATTGAAGGTGCATTGGTAATATAGGTGAACCATAATTTTTTTTTCTTTTTTTCTTTATCTACAACATTTTAAAAATGTTATATAAATTGGTTAAAAACGTTATTTGATATACTAAACTACAACGTTTTTATTTAGAAAACGTTGTGGAATCATACCTACTACAACGTTTATAAGCATCTGCTAATTTTTGAAAAACAAATCTACAACAATTTTTTCCTAAAAAACGTTGTGTATTGTGCTTAACTACAACGCTTTTAAAACGTTGTGTAAGGGTGTCAAATAGATGACACCCTTAACCACGATGTTTTCTCGATCGAAACTATGATGTTTTTTTCTGCGTTGTTCATTTATCGCTTTTCTAAGTAGTGCATCTTAGCGAATTCAAAGACCAACTCCAACAAACAAACAAACAACTCAATGAAGCTGTGGCCTAAGGGGTCATTATCAGAAGGGACTAAATGAAGCCGGGCGGAAGGGTCCTGTAGGAGGACTAAGCGAAGTTCCAAGCCTCACGGGCTTGAAGAGTTCCTAGGAACTAGAGAGTCCCAAGGTGCAGCATTGGCTCAAGAGTTCTTATTGAATCAAGTCCCAAGGTCGTTGGCCTTGAAGGAATCTTAGTGATTCAAAGGTCCGCCTTCCTTAGTGTAAATCCTCGCTAGTTGAAAGCGGTAAAGAGTGGATTAGAGAGCTTGAGTCTCGAATAACTTAAAACCCTTGTGTCTTTTACATTATGTCATTTACATTATGTTATATAATCGCTATGTATGTTTTAACTGCTTATAACTAAACTTACTCTACGAACAATGTATGTATGATTATGAATATATCAATGAAGGGGATCTTTTAATTATTCCGCTGTGCTTGAAAAGATTCTTATGTTTGTCATATGCTAATTTAATAGCTATACAAAATAATAGAGAAAAGTATTTGAAATAAAAAGGATCTATTCAACCCCCCCCTTCTAGATCTATCTAAATCTCTGGGAACTAACAATTGGTATCAGAGAAGGTTCTCATGCTATATTCAAAAGCTAATCGCTTTGAGTCTGATCCCAGGCACAAACATTGTTCTAAACTTAGTTTAGTAGTAAGTAACTTGTTATATGCAGATGAGCTCACACGTTGGAAATACTGTGTATATTCACCTGAAGCTGCTCAGATTGGTCCATGTTCTCAATTGCTACATCAATAAGACCAATCCCAGCATGCAGCCAATCTTGTAGTCTGAAGACCAGACGAGAGAGCTCAAGAGACATCAATGACTAAGAGTCAAGCATCCACCAGTCTGAAAGATGAAGAGGCTATACATGCTAAGAAATGCCTATCAAGAGAAGAAAGAAGATCTTCTCAAACTTATGTCTGGCCAACCAACAGCTGGGTGCAAACTCTGTAAACTAAAGGATGTCAAAGATCATAATGTTGAGATTCTCTTGGTCTACATCTTCAAGACCATGACTGATTGATTAAAGGTCAACAAGAGCAAGAGCAAGAGCCTCTTAGTCATTTCTTACCAAGACAGAAGGTCATCATCCCAGGGGGAGCAAGAGCAAGAAGAACAAACAGATGAGTAGCTGATCAACAGACATCCTGGAAATATACATGGAGCTAAAGAGTTACATCTCTAACTAGTTAGGTATGTTCTGGATCCAGGATGTAAAGTGTCCTAATGTATAATTTGCCATATCTTTATAAATGACATTCATGATTATCTGTTTTAGAAATACAGCTGCTCACTGTATATAAGATTCATTCATAACATACATTTGTACTTATTATTTTTGTCATAATCAAATAGGGGGAGATTGTCAGGAATAAACATGTGAATGATATTCCTGATTACATATGATTTGATTATGATATATATATATATATATATATATATATATATATATATATATATATATATATGAATGAATAATATGCAAGTATGCTTGCATTAAGAAAAGTCAGAAAGTCCTTTAATAGATAATAGAAACATGTGTACAAGGACTTAGAATGAATTGATCAAGTATGTTAGGTTGATCTTACATAAGCAAAACAGCTTTGTAAAGTCCTTAAAAAGAAATGATGTACAAGGACTATAAATATAGAAAGATCAAGCATGTTAGGTTGATCTTATGAAGTAATAGATAGGCTTATCTGATCGTCGAGTACTGCACCAGAGATCGTAGTCTACCAGGAGAGTCAAGGATAACTCGAGAGCTATCGAGGTAGAATCATAGTCTGCAAGATAGTAGATCTCAGAATTCGTAGATTGCCAGGAGAAACGATGAAGGATCGTGATATATTGAGAAGAGCTTCCTCGGGATCGTAGTGTGCTGAGGAAGTCATGTTCAATCGTGAGAGATACGCGCCACTGGTAGGCCAGAATATATGCTAAAGTCAAGTCTGAAACGTAGACTACACTCGAGGTCGTAGAGTCTACTGATGTCGAAGCTATATTAAGGATCGTATACTACACTCAGAGTTCGTAGAGTCTATTAATTACATGCAGAGATCGAAGTCGAGCAAGATCAGATAAAGACAACAATCGCAAGGCAGAAACCTTAGAGTGTCAAGATCTGATCTCAGGATCGTAGTGTCTGTCTGTACCAAGTCAATCGTAAGTGCTTGAACTATAACCTCAACAGAAATGCTCACAATGCATAGGCAGAATCGTAGAGCAGGTATGATTCTCAATAATGAGCATTCCCAGAATATCCAAAGAAACGAAGCTTCTGGTTGGCACTGCAAAGATACATCTCACCTGAAGAGAACCAGAGAGCACTCAACGAATGGCATTCAAGCTTACAGAAGATCTAAGAACCAACCCAATCAGCATCAAGATTAAGTTATAAAGCAATTCGAGATGAAGTCTTCCATAAGACAATCATAAGAAGACTTCAGTAACTGACTAAGGAAAGTTAGCAAGTGCAGTAGCTGTCAAGAAGACAGAAGACAACGATCTTGGAAGCTACTAGGATCGTAGTGTTTGCCAAACAAAGAAAGAACTGATGGAACGTGCACAGAGATGCTGGCCAGCCTCTGAAGAACAAGGCTAAAGTGATTAATTGTAGGGTCAGTCCATTGATGATAAGTGAACGGGAGATCACCAGGAGAAAGTGAGCGGGACACGCCACAAATCTGAAGTGTCTTGCTATTCAGTAGAGGCCAGATCAAAGGAGTCAAGCCATCAGTCTTTGAGAACAGTCGAAGTAAACAGAAGTGTTGAAACACTGCATAATAGAAGGAAGAGATGTTCTACATTGAAGATCCAATCAACACTCTTCAAGATCATAATGTTAACTCTACCAGTCAATGAGCAACACTCAACAAGACACTACGATCAGGTCCTTGAAGACATGTATCAGAATCGTAGAGTTTGAACAACCGAAGGTTAAAGCATTGGCAACGGTTTAATTTAAAGGATGACATTCAGACAAAAGCTTATTGAGAGCATCGATGAAAAAGGACAACCTCTGATCAAGAAATCAGAAGGAGGAAATAATGTCTTCAACCTGCCCAAGACATTAAAGTGACAACTCTGATGGGTATGTGAAACAGTAGACTGCAATGTTAGATAAAGTATGACATGTCACATCAGCAGTCTACTTCTGTCAACTTGAGATCTGTGAAGATATTTGAATAGCCTTCAACGGCTACTTTCCAACGAAAGGATTGGGAAGGAGTATAAATAAAGAAGAGCTTCAAAGATCGAGGGTTGCTGAAGATGCCATTTTTGGAGAGAAGGTGGACTGTACTAAACCACGTAAGATATTAAGTCTGAAGGCTCACTCTACAATCCACCAAGAACACTCAGATACATGCAAAAGAAGAAGTAGAAGTGAGAGTTCTACTACAAGAAGAGTGTTCTGAACTGCCGAAAGAAAGAAGAGCACCATGTCATCTTGGTGTCCATCATGAGAAGACTCTAAGTATAATAGAGAAGAGCTTACAGTCATCTTACCAAGTCCATCATGAGAAGACATCAAGTATCAAGAAGGGAGATCGCAAACGTCATCATGGTGGCAAGCATGAGAAAGTTTCCCAGTACCAAGCAGAAGAACTTACAGTCATCTTGGAAACCTATCATGTACGACCATCATATATCAAGATGAAAGATCTTCAAGGCAGTCATCAAGGGATCATCCGAAGAGGTTGAGTAACTGAAGAAGCTGAGCATCATGCAACACTCAATTGCACTTCAAGGATGATCAGGCCAAGCTGCTAAGTATAGAAGATGTTCAGAGCATGAAGACATCTTAGCGACTCAAAGACCAACTCCAACAAACAAACAAACAACTCAATGAAGCTGTGGGCACGAGGGGTCCTTGTCCGAAGGGACTAAATGAAGCCAGGGCCAGAAGGGTCCTTGTCCGGAGGGACTAAACGAAGTTCCAAGCCTACTGGGCTTGAAGAGTTCCTAGCAAACTAGAGGAGTCCTAAGGCTGCTGGCTGCTCGGCTTGAAGGAATCTTAGTGATTCAGGGTGCTGCCCTTCCTTAGTGGAAATCCTGCTAGTTGAAAGCAGAAGAGTGGATTAGGAGCTTGAGTCTCTGAACCACTTAAAACCCCTTGCGTCTTTTACATTATGTATTATAACTGCTATAACTGCTATGTATGTTTTAACTGCTTACAACTAAACTTACTCTACGAACAATGTATGTATGATTATGAATATATCAATGAAGGGGATCTTTTACTTATTCCATTGTGCTTGAAAAGATTCTTATGTTTGTCATATGCTAATTTAATAGCTATACAAAATAATAGAGAAAAGTATTTGAAATAAAAAGGATCTATTCAACCCCCCCTTCAGATCTATTGTGCCTCATGGGAACTAACAAATACCATCCCGAAAAGTTTAACGTAGTAGTTGACGCATCGAGTGGAAGATCATATGCTTGAATGCGAGTGCGATATTGTCAATAAGGCCCATTTTGTATGACTTACAAAGGATGGAGATAGAGTTAAAGACTCTCAGGACCCATGTGATGATGACGAATATACGAGTAGAACCGACTTTAATCGATAAAGTTAAAGCTACTCAAGCTACAGACCTAGAGTTGATGCGTATGAGGAAGAAAGTGAAAGAAGGAGCTATTCCGGAAGCAAGAATCGATGAAGAAGGAATACTTCGAGTCAACTCCAGATTTTGTGTTCCTAACGATTCTGACTTGAAGTATAAAATCATGATGGAGGCACACAACACACCATTTGTAATTCATCCTGGGAGTACCAAAATGTATCGTGATCTTTGACATACATTTTGGTGGAGCAATATGAAGAGAGAGATAGCGGGGTTTATCTCAAGGTGTCTAACTTATCAACGAGTCAAGGCGGAGCATCAAGTGCCAAAAGGTCCATTGCAACCACTTGAAATTCCAGAATGGAAGTGGGAGCAAATTACCATGGATTTCGTTACTGGTCTTCCCAAGGTTTCTCAAGGAATATATGCGATTTGGGTCATTGTTGATAGATTGACCAAGTTTGCTCATTTCTTACCGATGAGAGAAACTTATACACTTGAACTTCTTGCTCATATGTACATAAACGAGATTGTAAGATTGCATGGTATGCCAGTATCCATAGTTTCTGATCGTGACCTAAATTCACTTCACGATTTTGGGTTAGTTTGTAAAAAGCTATGGGCACGGATTTACGATTTAGTTCGGCATATCATCCTCAAACGGACGGGCAGTCAGAGAGGACTATTCAAACTCTTGAAGATTTATTAAGACTCTGTGTCCTTGACTTCAAAGGAAATTGGGACAAGTTCTTACCATTGGTGGAGTTTTCCTACAACAACAATTATCAAGCAAGTATTGGCATGGCTCCATTTGAGGCGTTGTATGGAAGAAAGTGTCGTTCTCCAGTATGCTGGGATGAGGTGGGTGAAGCAATGTTGTTGGGACTAGAGTTGGTACGTATGACTATGAATAAGATTCAAATAATCCGATAACATATAAAAACCTTACAAGATCGACAAATAAGTTATGCTGATCTTCATCGAAAGGACGTGGAATTCAATATTAGAGATCATGTGTTGTTACGTGTTGCTCCATGGAAAGGAGTTACGAGATTTGGAAAGAGAGGAAATTTCAATCCTCGACTCATTGGCCCATTTTTAATCCTCGATCGAGTAGGAACTGTGGCCTATAGACTCGCCTTATCGCCAAGTATGTCTCGTGTTCATAACGTTTTTACATATCTATGTTACGTAAATATGTGAAAGACCCGAACCACATTATTGAATTAGAACCGGACGAGATAGCGAAAGATTTAACATATGAAGAGGTACATGTTAAAATCTTGGATATGAAGGATCATATTCTACGCTCCAAGGTTATACCTCAAGTCAAAGTTTTGTGGAGAAACCACGATGTTGAGGAAATGACCTGGGAGTTAGAATCTAAAATGAAGTCAAGGTATCCTCACCTCTTCGACATACCAGGTACGCACCCTAATTTTGAGGACGAAATTTCATAAGAAGGGGAGGTTGTAAGATCCCCAACTTTTATGAATAAAGATTAATTTTTCTCGAAATATATTTTTGAATGTTATGGTGTGGATTTGATATAATGTTATAGTTGTGGGTAATATTTACAAATTTTGCAAAGTAAGCAAGTGGCTATATAATATTCGATTGGTTGGGGAATATTCGTTTTATTAGGGAATAACGTACGACGGCACAATCATTGGTGGACCCCACAACGAAAATACTGTCATAGTTGGAAAATGACATAATTATCTTTTTATAAAAATAACGGTGAAAGTTTTACCGTTGAACTACCTGGTGGTAAAAGTACAATAATACGCGTGGTTGCATAGTAGCACACGGTATTGATTATTGATGCTTACGTGAGAAGTCACTCAGTTATACTCAATTATTACTACGAAGATAATTGCGATAATATCTTTCATATTATTGATTCAATTATTGTCACAGTATCATCTGCATAATATTTTATATTATTAAATCAATAATTGAGACGACAAAGTTATTCATATTATTATTTATAATATTGACAATGTCTAGAAAGTTATGTCAATGAGAGGTTTGGTCAACTAATTGCGCGCCAATAGGGAGAAATCCTTATCGGAAATCCCCCTCTTTCCTGGGAATGATCTGGTTGTTAAATATTGTGAGTTATATTATTAATGATGAATAAGTTTGTGTTGAGTTATAATATTAAAGATGAATAAGTTAGTGGAAATCGACATCTATTTCGATAATAATTGATGTCTGGTGGTTATCCAATCGGGTAATTAATCGGATAAATGATCATTTAATTGTGCAGTCAAAGGATGTGGTGTCAGGTATCATTCTGATTAATGGTATTAATGCTTATGTGCTATTTGATTCGGGTGCAACCTGTTCATTTATATCCGATGATTTTGCTCAAAACTTAGATTTGCCTCAGGAAGAATTAGATTTCCCTTTAAACATAGAAATTGCGAATAGGGAAGTGATTCCTGTTAGGTTTATATATAAGAATTATAAGGTGGATATAAAATGTCACGAGATGATGGTAGATTTGATACCAATTAAACTTGGGGAATGTGATGTTATACTAGGAATGGACTGGTTATTCAATTATGAGGCATTAATTAACTGCCAA
Source organism: Panax quinquefolius (assembly GCA_020205615.1). Taxonomy (NCBI): domain Eukaryota; kingdom Viridiplantae; phylum Streptophyta; class Magnoliopsida; order Apiales; family Araliaceae; genus Panax; species Panax quinquefolius. The sequence goes on from CM035166.1 coordinate 33,081,226, forward strand.
AAGAAATTTGTTAACCTTATGACCCCGTCAAAGGTAGTTGTGACGCCTCCAAAATAGGTGTACATCACCCATCTTGGGTCGCCAGATACAAGGTACTTAATACAAATACAAACTAATTATACATCAGTCGTGTACAATACGACAAAACATAGGATATGAGTTTTAATACAAATATTGTTATTTAGACAATATCCATACTCAATGGAGTCCTCGTTACATTTATTATCACACTATTTCACAGGATAGTGAGGACTACTAATGCACCATCTAGGACCATCACTCTGTTGCCCGACTAGTCCTAGCTACGTTCTCATTTCCTGAAGAGAACAATGAAAGTGAAAGGGTGAGCTCAACTAGCCTAGTAAGAAATATTATGACTAAGATAATGCAGAATAAGTTATCATTAGTCTTCAACAGTATAACAACTGATAAAATATAATAGACAACAAGTTTTAGATCAAAAACTACAGCGGAATAAGCAATCCATTAGAAGAGTCAAGTAAAGTATAAAATCTACTATCTTCTATGATTTAAAAAGTTTTTCATCAACTTTATTGCTGAGACTCAGCTTAATAAATAAAATCGAATCATCCCTGCACCACGGCCAAGGATATTCATGTAATCATCAATAGTCATGATTATACCGAATAATCCCTGATCATAATCATACCAACAACTGTCCATCAATTAACTACAGGCTAATGAGGACTTTTACAACATCATTCGTCACATTACGGTCATGATTATAACGAATAATCCCTAATCATAATCATACCAAGTCCATCTATGCACGTAAGCTAAAGATGACTTTAATCACAATAAAAGCATGAGGATGATGACAATGACATAATAATTCAATAAAACAAGTTCAAGGATAAATTTTAAAGATTTATAATTTTAATTTATCCAGAAATCAATAACGTCCAAATTATCAACATGATACTTCTTTGTAGAGTAAAATTCAAGAATGCTTAGAAGAATATTTCCATCAAAAGATACTGGATGAAGCGCAAATATCAAGGATATTCCACTAATTTCATGGAGTATAGAAGCCAAAATATTAACCAACTGAGTATAATAGAATATATATGAAACCGCAAATGTATTTCCGCCCGCCATTCGGTAATCCACGTAGACAGATCATTTCCAAATTTAATAAGGAATGAATACGAAGGATCATTCACCATGCGTGTGGTAATCCACATAGACAGGTTATTCTAACAGAAAAATAAAGAATGGAATAACAGAAGAATTCACCATGCATGCGATAGACCGCACAGATAGGTTATTCCAACTGAATAATAAAGAATGGAACTGTGTCACGTAATCATCCGCATGACGAGGATATTCCAAATGTAATAATAAAGAATGGAACCAGGTCATGCGTAATCCGCACTGACAGGATATTCCAATAGAATAATAAAGAATGGAATAACAACAAAATTCACCATGCATGCGATAGACCGCACAGACAAGTTATTCCAACAGAATAATAAAGAATGGAATAACAGAAGCTCTCTTCGTGAATACGAAAGAATAATACCCTTACAAGTACAACAAATAATATCCCTTACCTTTAGAAAAACTGAATACTGGAGTAGTGAAATATCATAATACTTTTCTTCTTTCTCTCTATAGTTTCTATGTGAGACCCCAGATTTTATCAATAAAGATTTAAATTTTGTCAAAATAATTTTTTAATATTATGGTGTGAATTTAAGATAATATTATAGTTGTGGGTAGTATTTATAAATTTTGCAAAGTATGCAAGTGGTTATATTATATTCGATTGGTGGAGAATATTAGGTTTAGCGAGGAATATTCGTATAACTACTCAATCATTGGTGGACCCCTACAATGTAATTATTGTCGGATCGAGAAAGCGACAAAAATATTTTATTAAAATAACGGCGGAAGTTTTACAAGTGGTTACTTGTTGAACTACTCAGTAGTAAAAAGTACTGAGAATACGTGTGGTTGCATAGTAACATACGGTATTGATTATTGATGCTTATGTGAGAAGTCACTCGGTTTGATTCCATTATTGTCGATTAATAATATGAATTATTATAGCGATAATGACGTTTTGTTTTATTTCAGTATTATTAACGTAATAAAAGCGAAACATCTTTTATATAAAATAGAATACTTTATTAAAGTTATTCTATAAATAGAATATATTATATTTTATTATGCATAGTGTTGCATAGTGTTTTGCATAGTGTTTTGCATAGTATTGCATAGTGTTTGCATAGTAAAATGTTTTATATAAATAGAATATATTATATTTTATTTAAAAGATTTTTCTTTAAATATGGACCGTCAGATTAAAGTAAATCAACTGGACCGTTCATGGATTAGTTACTATGCATTCCATTTTCCTATAAATAGAAGCTCATTCCTTCATTATTTTCTTACGAATTCATTGAAACTAGAGAGAGAAATTATAGAAAGAAGCTATAGAGAGAAAATTATAGAAAGAAGAAGAGTATTCTCGCTACTTCATTACTTCTATATTCAGTTCTTTTTTTTACGGTAAGGGTGTTATTCTTTCTTCTTGAAGAGAACTTACATTATTCCATTCACTATTATTACATTGGAATAACTCGTAAAAGTGGCATACCCTATACATAACTTGTATCATGTGCATACCTATACTTGGTGAAATCCTTATGTTATTCCATTGCTTATTTATTACATTGGAAATAACTTGTATCTGTGATTTACCCTATACTTGGTGACATTCTTTTATTATTACATTTGGAACATCCCACATGCATGTGTTTTACACCGACTGGTTCCGCTTTTTATTATTACGTTGGAACATCACATGCGTGTGTTTTACAGGACTGGTTAAAATCTTTATCATTCGTTGGAATATCCTATCGTGTGTTTTACACGGATCCGGTTCCATCTTTATTATTCTGTTGGAACATCACCGCTTGTGTGAATTTCACCGACACGTTCCGTTATTATTATTATTATTCGTTGGAATAACTCATACATCACAATACCGCATGCATGGTGATTTCTTTTGTTATTCCATTCTTTATTATACCCGGTTGGTTAAAACTTTGACTTCTATACTCCATGAAATTAGTAGAATATCCTTGATATTTGCGTTTCATCCGAAGATCTTTCATGGAAATATTCTTCCGATCATTCTTGAATTTTACTCATTTAAACAAAGATTCATGTTGACAATTTGGACGTTAATAATTCATGGATTAAATAATTCTTGAACTTGTTTTATTGAATTACTATGTCATTGTCATCATCCTCATGTTATATTATGTTATCTTTGATTTTACGTGCATAGATGAACTTAGTATGATTATGACCGAGGATCATTCTAAGTATAATCATGACTTGATATAAATGATGATGACAAAAGTCCTCGATTGCTTTTCGTAATGCGATGATGGATAGTTTTTGGTATGATTATGACGAGGGTGATTTAAGATAGTCATGACCATTGATAATTTGATGAAAATCCTTGACCGTGTGGTATTGTGGATGATTAGATGTGGTGGTTTATTATTGTCGAGTCTCGCCGATAAAAATTGATGAAAACCTTTTAAAACCTAAAAGATAGTAGACTTTATTCTACTTGACTCTTTTAATGGATTGCTTATTCACCGCAGATTAAACCGGTTGTCTATTGTATTTTATCGGTTTAACATCATTGAAGGCTAATGATAATTTATTCGCATTATCTTAGTCATAATATTTCATCGGGCTAGTTGAGCTCACCTTTTCTTTCATTGTTTCTCTGTGAAATGAGAACATAGCCGGATTTAGTCGGGGAACGAAGTAATGGTCCAGAGGATAGCATTAGTAGTCCTCACTATTCGTGAAATAGTGTGATAATAGTTGTAATGAGGACTCCTTTTGAGTTTGTATAATATCTAGTAGACAATATTTGTATTCAAACTCACGCGCTTTTTGTTGTATTGTATACGGCGCTTATATTAGTAAGTTGTATTTGAATTTATGTACCATGTAAGTGGCGACCCAAGATGGGTGACGTATACCTAATTTTGGGGGCGTCACATTCTATCTCTAGAGTTTCAGTGAATTCATAAGAAATAATGAAGGAATGAGCTTCTATTTATAGGAGAATGGACTGAATATTAACTAATTCATGAATGGTTCAGATTGATTTACTTTTAAATGGACGGTCCATATTGATTTACTATTAAAACTTAAAGCAACGATCTATACTGATTTACTATTAAAACTTTAAAACAACGATCCATATTGATTTACTATTATAACTTTCCACCAACGGTCCATATTGATTTACTATTATATCTTCAACCAACGATCCATATTGATTTACTATTATAACTTCAACCAACGGTCTGAAAAATTATTCCATCTCCTCATGGAATAATATTGTACCAAAAAATGATTTGGACCGAAAAGAAATATATTTTCGGGTGAATAGTACCCCATGAATAGTACTTCGGGAATAGTACCCCGTGAATAGTACCCCGACATGAAAAGTGTCCCAATTACCTGAGTGAACAATACTAGAGTGAATAGTAACTGGGTGAATAGTAACCGGTGAATAGTACTCTGACACGAAAAGTGTCCCAAATACCCGAGTGAACAATACTAGAGTGAATAGTAACTGGGTGAATAGTACCCATGAATAGTACTCTGACACAAAAAGTATCCTAAATACCCGAGTGAACAATACTAGAGTGAATAGTACCCGTAAATAATAACCCGTGAATAGTACTCCGACACGAAAAGTATCCCGAATACCCGATTGGTCAATATAACCTCCAGACATCAATTATTATCGAAATAAATGTTGATTTTCACTAACACTAATAATCCCAACACAATTGAACAATCAATTTCATCTTTAATCAACACGAACTTATTCATCATTAATATTATAACTCACAATATTTAACAACCAGATCGTTCCCAGGAAAGAGGGGGCCTTCGATATAAGGATTTCTCCTTATCAAGTAGCCGCAATTAGGTGACCAAACCTCTCTCGATGTGAACTTCTAGACATTGTCAATATTGCAAATAATAATATGAATAACTTTGTCGTCTCAATTATTGATTTAATAATAATAAATATTATGCAAATGATCTTTGTGACAATAATTGAATCAATAATATGAGAGATATGATGCAAAGAATTACTATAGCAATAATTGAGTATACACGAGTGACTTTTCACGTAAGTATCAATAATCAATACTGTAGTCTACTACTTATAACGACCGCGCAGACGTATTCTTTTACTTTACTACTAGGGTAGTTCAACGGTTTTTAACAGTAACACTTTCGTCGTTATTTTTATAAAAGATAATTATGCGTTTTTTCTTACTACGACGATAATACTTAGATTATAGGGTCCACTAATGATTGTGTTGAGTCGCACGGATATTCCCGACAAAAAAGAATATTCCCCGACCAATCAAATATTATATAACAACTTGCTTACTTTGCAAAATTTATAAATATTAACCACAGCTATAACATTATATCAAATCCACACCATAATATTAAAAAAAATCGAGAAATTTAAATCTTTATTCATAAAATTTGGGGTCTCACAATCTCCCCTCCTTATGAAATTTCACCCTCGAAATTTACGTACGTACTTGGTATGCCGAAGAGATGAGGATACCTTGACTTCATTTCAGATTCTAACTCTTGAGGTATAACCTTTGAGTGTTGAATACAATCCTTCTTATCCAAGATTTTAACACGTAGCTCCTCATACGTTAAATCTTCTGCTATCTCGTCTAGTTCTAATTTAATAACGTGGTTCGGGTCATTCACATATTTACGTAACATCAATACGTGGAAAAAAAAGAGTTATGAACACGCGACATACTTAGCGGTAAAACGAGTCTATAGGCCACACTTCCTACTCGATCAAGGATTTCAAATGGGCCAATAAAATTGAGGGTTGAGATTTCCTCTCTTCATCGATTCTTGCTTCTAGAATAACGCCCTCTTAAACCTTCTTTTTCACATTCATCAGCTCTGAGTTTGTAGCTTGAGCAGCTTTAACTTTATCAATTCTAATCGTATATTCGTTATCTTCACGTGGGTCCCTAGAGTCTTTAACTCTATCTCCATCATTTGTAACTTATACGAAATGGGTCTTTGTGTTAACAACATCGCACTCTTAAACGCATACGATTTTCTACTCAACGCGTCAGCTACCACGTTCACTCTTCCACGGTGATATTGAATGGTACGATCGTAATCTTTAACAGCTCAAGCCAACGTCTTTGGCGCATGTTATGTTCGTTATAGGTGAAAAAATATTTGAGGGTTTGAGAAATGGGTTTTGTACTGGGGTCAATACAAAATTCGATTTCACATTCTGGGGTAGGCTAAGTCTTCAAGAATACGCCAGGAAATTTATTAACAATAGAAATATCATTCAAAACTGTGACCCTCATCAAGGACTTGGATAGCACGTCACATTGATACCTATCAACTTGCCACCGTTATTCACGACGTCTCCTACGGAAAGTCTGGCTTCGGTGTATTCCAAGACTTGGAAGTCACCAACGAAAGGCTCGAGGCTCTTTACTTATGACTTGATATGACAATGATTAACTTTAGTGGTTTGGTTGCTTGAATTCGCATAACAGGTTGGTTAGGAATATGAAAGCTAACAACCTTACGAAAAGCATGATGAGTAGTTAACCAATCGATTCCTAAAATCACATCAAAGGCAAGTATTTTCAAAGAGATAAGATCGACAGGTAATGTGACAGTGTCAATTTGAATCAACAAGATTTATAAACAGTAGATGTAACGAAGGTTTCTCCAAACAGAGTTTAAACAGATAAGTTAAAGTCTAATTTCTCCAGAGTCAAATTCAAATGTTGAGCGCAAGCAAGAGAGATAAAAGAGTGGGTAGAACCGGTATCGAATAAGGTATAGACTTCTCAAGAGTTTATAATAAACTTACCCATAATAACTTCGTTCGGGTCACTCTCTTTTTGAGAAGTAACGAAAAACGCTCTTCCTGAAACCACCGACTTTGTTTTGTCCGTATCCGCCTTTGGTGCCAATTCGGTGGACTTGACTCGACTTCACTATCGACAAAATCGACCTAAATGACCTTCTCTTCTTGAAATTTCCACTTCTATTATCTTGGCCATGATTACCATAATCAAGTGGTTACCATTCTTGGCATAATAATTTCCCACGATGGTTATCATTGTTAGAGATGAATCAGTTGCCCATTATGATGATTATTATGTTGTTGTTGGTCATTACCTTTTGGTTGGTGACTCAAGCGGTCTCATGTGCTTCACCGCTTATCTTAATATTTTCAGATGTCATTCGCAAACACTGTCACAAAATAAGGGCTAATTAACATAACACATATTATCCCTATACTCTGACCGACCAATTAAATACCAAATAAACTTAGGTAGGTTATACTAGCGAAGGAATTCCCCGTCTCTCCCCTGCTAGTTCTTGTCTCACATCTCAGCCGGGGATCATATCCCTAAGCTTTGATACCAACTGTGACGCCCCCAAAATAGGTATACATCACCCATCTTGGGTCGCTAGATACAAGGTACTGAATACAAATACAAACTAATTATACAATAGTCATGTACAATACGACAAAACATAGGCTGTTAGTTTTAATACAAATATTGTCATTTAGACAATATCCATACTCAATGGAGTCCTCATTACATTTATTATCACACTATTTCACAAAATAGTGAGGACTACTAATGCACCATCTAGGACCATCACTCTGTTCCCCGACTAGTCCCAGCTACGTTCTCATTTTCTGAAGAGAACAATGAAAACAAAAGGGTGAGCTCAACTAGCCCAGTAAGAAATATTATGACTAAGATAATGCAGAATAAGTTATCATTAGCCTTCAACAAAGATAACAACCGATAGAATATAATGACATAATAAGTTTTAGATCAAAAGCTGCAGTGGAATAAGCAATCTATTAGAAGAGTCAAGTAAAGTATAAAATCTACTATCTTCTATGATTTAAAAAGTTTTTCATCAACTTTATCGCTGAAACTCAGCTTAATAAATAAAATCGAATCATCCCTGCACCACGGCTAAGGAAATTCATGTAATCATCAATGGTCATAATTATACCGAATAATCCCTTGTCATAATCATACCAACAACTGTCCATCAATGAACTACAGGCCAATGAGGACTTTTACCACATCATTCGTCACATTACAGTCATGATTATACCGAATAATCCCTGGTCATAATCATACCAAGTCCATCTATGCACGTAAGCCAAAGATAACTTTAATCACAATAAAAGCATGAGGATGATGACAATGACATAAAATTCAATAAAATAAGTTCAAGGATAAATTTTAAAGATTTATAATTTTAATTTATCCAGAAATCAATAACATCTATGTGACGCCCCCAAATCCGGGTATCTTCCAACCTGACAGATGGTGCTACAAGGTGCTACAGTTCATATAAACATTCAATTGAAATGCCTCAAAAGAATGAATATGTCTTATATATATCAAAAGAATATTTACATTTCCCCAGGTTCTTTACAACCAATACATTGTCTTTGTCATAATATCAATATTATTTCTTACAAAATCTATACTATTACATAAGCAATCTACGAGTTCGTCTTTGCCTTCCCTTTATCCTTTTCGGATCCATTGGTCCGTTCGATTTTAGCTGCATTCATATGGTTCAAGCAATAATGAGCCTAACTAGCTCAGCAAGTACAACAATTCTAGGAAAATAGCATGCTGGAAACATAGGAATCGTATATCTTCAATAACTAGATAATAGTTACGAAGTACTATCGATAATTCAAAATAGCACTTCTTTTCATTCAAAATGTTTTACAACAACAATATTCAGTAAAACATCAATTCCGGTTCAAGACCGTAAGCATTTCATAAGTACTTTGAAAAGGACATCCCGACATCTAAACAAGTAAGTCCGACATATCTTACGAGCACGTCTAGGTGATCAGCCTATAGTACTCTATGTTGATCAACACTACATTCATTAAACATATATACGTTTAAGTTGTGGCAACCTCACGTGCCTGTCCTTTGACGACAAAAATTTTTAGCATACTCAATCTACTTTTGAAAACCACAATAATATTAGTTTGGTAAATCCTTATCAACACTTGATAGAATAACATAGCATACATCTAGCCGAAAGGATTGGCTTTAAATTCCTCAGATACTAACTCATGCGAAGGATACATGAATCACAAAGACTTGTCCAGAACGAACTGGAACAAGAGTTAAAGTACTTGCCTTTAGCGTCTTCTTATAGATAGAACACGTGCACGTTACGTCTTTAAGGTCTCTACATTAGATGATAGCATAACATAGAACATTAGGTCATGAATGATCACACATGGTTCCTAAAGAATATTACCCTACTTCTCAATTTAATTACGTATTAGATTTGTTATTATAGGTTTCGGCTTTCCGTTAGGTCAATCTTACATCATAAGTAATTGACTTAATCTTAACCTTAAGTGAGCATACTTAAGTTTCAATATGTCATAACTATGTTTCATTAAGATCTTTATTAACAATTACTCTTCATGTTCATTTGTAAACCTTCATCACTATTTAGGTTATGAGATTGGGGTGCAGCTATTTCGGCCATTCAGACTTAGTCTTAGCCATCGCACGGCCGCCACTTATTCCTCAAAATTCAGACTCGGCGCTGTCGCACATGAAGTCTCGAGTTATATATGTCGTCACTGTGGCATGACTCTCAGGAGATAATGGCCACTTTGGCAGCGCTTGCTGTATGGGCTTATTTGCCTTGAAATTTGGCCACGTGGCCTGACTCTGCACTAGACACTTTGGACAAATTTTTCAAAAGTTTGAGATTCCCGGACTCGTAACTTCTTCGTTATAAGTCCGAATTGGCTCATTCAAGAGCCTACGGGTCACAAATTACATACTCTATGCATTCATGTAAGAATTTTATCTATTTTACTTCGTTTGCTAAAATTTCACCTATTAGTCCATTTTAACGAAAATGATAAACGTTCGCGAACGTTCAACGCTCGTTTCTTCGTTTTAAGTCGGAATCCGGCTATTTTTGAGTCCACAACTCTATAATTCCAAATATGACTTGTCTCCATCGAAAACCAATGTTTCCAATGTCAAACACAAAATACAACTTCCATTCTGAGAATTTCACGAATTCGACGATTATCGTCCAATCGTGCGAATTTCGGCGAAACGATATTACTAGTGATTTGTTTATCATTCTAAACACCTTCATTCCATTATCTAGACATCTCAACTTATGTATTACAATAACTTATATTCCAATTTGGTTATGGCTTATTGAGAAGTTCATAACAATAATTTCTTAATATATGATTTTCATTTCCTTATGATTTATTCGGCTCAGGTCCATTGCTTATCAACTTCTCCTATGTTCTTAGCATCTAAGTTCATTAGATTACACTTCTCTTATCAACCTACCATGATAGAGATGAAGAAGACAAGATCAATTACCTTTGATGATTACTTCACTTCACTTTGCAAAATCTAACAAAAGTTGAAATGGCTTATAAGTGCTTATGGGTTGTAACAAATGAGTTGCTTTGAGAGAGAGTTGTTGGATGAAACAAATCAACCAAATAATAAAATGAGAGCTTTCTATTTATAGGCAATCCATGGGTAGGGTAGAATGGTCTTTATGGCATCCCACCTCCTTAACTTCCACCTCCTTACTATTCATAGCCTAGCAACCAAGTAAACTTGCTAGCCACTTCTATTTCTTGACCATCACAACACTTGGTCACCACACAAAGTTGTTGCTCTCTAAGTTCACCCATGGGTTGCCCCATGGATCATTGCTTTACCCATTGGATCATCCTTTGGGCTTGGGTTTAGTTAATTATTCTAATTCTTGTGGGCTTGCATGCATTTGGTTTGGGCTTCCCATTAATCCACCCTTGGCTAAACATTGCTACAACTTGGGCTTGTCCCTTAATGCTTAATGAACTTGCACACCCTACAAGATTACACAAATTCATTCCTTAGTTATTAATTTCCAAACGCTCTTAATTTAAGTCCACATGCGAAATATTGCGTTTTCCATACTTAGATTATTATTACATAATCCATCTCGCCTCGATATTCTAACATTACGTATTTCGCGGAAATTCAAAATTAATTCCTGAGCGATAAACGATGAATAGTGATTTTCGTAAACTTTCTCAAAAAACATTTATTTTCGTCTTGGAAATTCAAACACTTTAATTCTCTCACGCGGTTCGAATACTACGATATTCCGACATTTCTAGGTTATAGAACAACATACATCTTATTAACACATATAATAACAAATAATATTATTTTATTCATTATTTAATTCTTTCAAGTCTTTTACAAAGGATCCGAATTTCTCGGGCGTTACAGTCCAAATTGTCAACATGATACTTCTTTGTAGAGTAAAATTCAAGAATGCTCAGAAGAATATTTCCATGAAAAGATACTGGATGAAGCGCAAATATCAAGGATATTCCACTAATTCATGGAGTATAGAAGCCAAAACTTTAACCAATTGAGTATAATAGAATATATGAAACCACAAATGGATTTTCGCCCGCTATGCGGTAATCCACGTAGACAGATCATTTCCACAATTTAATAAGGAATGAATACGAAGGATCATTCACATGCATGTGGTAATCCACACAGATAGGTTATTCCAACAGAATAATAAAGAATGGAATAACAAAATAATTCACCATGCATGCGATAGTCTGCACAGACTAATAAAGAATGGAACCAGGTCATGCGTAATCCGCACAGACAGGATATTCCAACAGAATAATAAAGAATGGAACCAGGTCATGCATAATCCGCACTTACAGGATATTCCAACAGAATAATAAAGAATGGAATAACCACAGAATTCACCAGGCATGCTATAGACCGCACAGACAGGTTATTCCAACAGAATAATAAAGAATGGAATAACAGAAGCTGTCGTCGTGAATACGAAAGAATAATACCCCTTACGAGTACAACAAATAATATCCCTTACCTTTAGAAAAACTGAATATTGGAGTAGTGAAGTAGCAGAATACTTTTCTTCTTTCTATTTATAGTTTCTCTCTCTAGAGTTTCAGTGAATTCATAAGAAATAATGAAGGAATGAGTTTCTATTTATAGGAGAATGGACTGAATAGTAACTAATTCATGAGTGGTCCAGATTGATTTACTTTTAAACGGACGGTCCATATTGATTTACTATTAAAACTTAAAGCAACGATCCATACTGATTTACTATTAAAACTTTAAAACAGCGATCCATATTGATTTACTATTATAACTTTCCACCAGCGGTCCATATTGATTTACTATTATACCTTCAACCAACGATCCATATTGATTTACTATTATAACTTCAACCAACGGTCTGAAAAATTATCACATCTCCTCATGGAATAATATTGTACCAAAAAATGATTTAGGCCAGAAAAGAAATATATTTTTAGGTGAATAGTACTCCATGAATAGTACTTCGAGGAATAGTATAAAAGTGAATAGTACCTTGAATACCGAAAAGTTTCCCAAATACCCAGAAGTGAACAATAATATAGTGAATAATAAAGGGTGAATAGTAACACGTGAATAGTACTCTGACCCGAAAAGTGTCCCAAATACCCGAGTGAACAATACTAGAGTGAATAGTAACTGGGTGAATAGTAACCCGTGAATAGTAACCCATGAATAGTACTCACACCAAAAAGTGCCGAATAATTGGATTGGTCGATATAACCTCCAAACATCAATTATTATCGAAATAAATGTCGATTTCCACTAACACTAATAATCCCAACACAATGGAACAATCAATTTCATCTTTAATAAACACGAACTTATTCATCATTAATTTTATAACTCACAATATTTAACAACCGTGTCGTTCCCGGAAAGAGGGGCCTTAGATAAGGATTTCTCCTTATTGGCGCGCAATTAGGTGACCAAACCTCTCCTTGACAGAACTTCTAGACATTGTCAATATTGCAAATAATAATATAAATAACTTTGTCGTCTCAATTATTGATTTAGTAATAATAAATATTATGCAGATGACACTGTGACAATAATTGAATCAATAATATGAGAGATATGATGCAGCAATTACTGTAGCAATAATTGAGTATAACTGAGTGACTTCTTACGTAAGCATCAATAATTAATATCGTATGATACTATGCAACCACGCGTATTACTGTACTTTTACTACCGGGTAGTTCAACAGTTTTAACGGTAACACTTTCGCTTTTATTTTTATAAAAAGATAATTTTGTTGTTTTCTAACTACGACAATATTTCCGTTGTGGGGTCCACCATTGATTGTGCCGTCGTACGGATATTCCTGACAAAAAGAATATTCCCCGACCAATCGAATATTATATAACAACTTGCTTACTTTGCAAAATTTATAAATATTACCCACAACTATAACATTATATCAAATCCACACCATAATATTAAAAAAAATATTTTGAGAAATTTAAATCTTTATTCATAAAATTTGGGGTCTCACAGTAGTGTTTTATGGTATTAAGTCACCTCAACAAGCAAGTTGTCTGACGATGATGCAAGCAAAGAAATTACTGAGATAAGGATGTGTAGGATACTTAGCCAACATGAACGCGAAGAAGAGTGCGAAGTTAAAAGAGATACCGGTCATTAGAGATTTTGCATACGTATTTCCAGACGATTTACCTGGATTACCACTGGATAGAGAGATTGAGTTCGTGATTGATTTAGTGCCAGGAAGTCCCCGATATCTAAAGCCCCATACATAATGGCCCCAGTAACAATGAATGAATTGATGGTGCAGTTGCAAGAATTACTCGATAAGAAGTATATCTAGCCGAGCGTATCGCCATGGGGAGCACCGATGTTGTTTGTTAAGAAGAAAGATGGATCGATGCGGCTCTGCATTGATTACAAGGAATTAAATAAGGTCACAATTATAAATAAGTATCCGTTACCGAGAATCGATGACTAATTTGACCAACTGAAGGGAGCAAGATATTTCTCAAAGATAGACTTGAGGAGTGGTTATCATCAGCTGAAGGTGAGGCCAGAGGATGTACCAAAAATGACATTCAGAACTCGGTATGGTCATTACGAGTTTCTGGTTATGTCATTTGGTTTAACCAATGCACCTGCAGCGTTCATAGATTTGATTAACATGGTGTTTAAATAATTTTTAGATAAATTTGTAGTGGTGTTTATTGATTATATCCTGGTATATTCTAAACCCAAGGATGAATATGTGGAACACTTAAGAGTGACGTTGGAAACATTGAGGAGAGAAAAGGTATATGCTAAATTCTTAAAGTGTGAGTTTTAGTTAGAACGTGTGCAATTTCTTTAGCACATCATTGAAAAGAATGGAATCTCGGTAGATCCATCGAAAGTTGAAGCAGTAATAAATTGGAATCAGCCGAAGACACCGCCGAAAGTAAGAAGTTTCTTGGGATTGACGGGTTACTATAGGCGTTTTATTCAAGACTTTTTCAAGATCACAACTCCGCTAAAAAATTTAACTAGGAAGGTAGTTAAGTTTGTTTGGACGAAGAAGTGTGGGGAGAGTTTTTGAGAATTAAAGAAAAGATTGAGTTCATCACCTGTGTTATCATTGCCTGATAATAAAGGGAGTTTTGTGGTGTATAGTGATGCATCGCATATAGGACTAGGCTGTGTGGTTATGCAGAATGGCAGAGTTATTACGTACGCGTCACGTCAATTGAAGGATTATGAGAAAGGGTATCCGACTCATGACTTGGAATTTGTTGCAGTAGTGTTTGCTCTGAAGATTTGGAGACACTATCTGTATTGATAGAGGTGTGAGATATATACAGACCATAAAAGTCTGAAGTATATCTTTACACAAAAAGATTTGAATATGCAACAGAGGAGATGGCTGGAGTTGATTAAAGATTACGATTGCGAGATTCTTTATCATTCTAGAAAGGCGAATGTTGTTGTCGATGCCTTAAGTAGTAAGGGTCGGGAGAAACTAATGATGTTGACTGCTAAGGAAAAGCTTGTAACAGAGATGTCCAAGAAGGAGTTGGAATTTAAATATCTGATAGAATCAGACAAAAAATTGTTTCATGTGGGAAGAAGTTCAATATTGGTGGATAAGGTAAGAAATGCACAACTTTAAGATGAAAACTGTGAAAAGATAAGGACAAAAGTGTCTAATGGTGAGGAGGACAAATTTAAAGTTGACTCGGAAGGGTTACTTTGGATCGAAGGGAGAAATTGGGTTCTACCAGTACCGGAAATTAAAGAGGAAATTTTGAGTGAAGCTCATAATTCATGATATTCAATTCACCTTCGAAGTACAAAAATGTACCAGGATCTCAAACATCATTTCTGGTGGTCGAATATGAAAAAGGATGTGGATGAATGTGTGGTGAAATGTTTAACGTGTCAGAAAGTTAAAGCTGAACATCAAAGGCCAAGTGGATTGTTGCAATCGTTAGAAATACCAAAATGGAAATGGGAGCATATCACAATGGATTTTGTGGTAGGTCTTCCAACGACTCAGCAAGGTTACGATGCAATCTGGTTGATTGACGATCGATTGACGAAGTCGGCACACTTTTTTCCAATTAAGATTAGATTTAACCTAGATCGATTAGCAAAATTATACGTGAAGGAAATTGTCTCAAGACACGGGGTCCCAGTGTCAATTGTATCAAGTAGAGATCCACCTTTCACATCAATTTTTGGAAACGACTACAAGAATGTTTTGGGACGCAATTGAGAATAAGCACATCGTAACATCCTTAAACTAACGAACAAAGTGAGAGGACCATCCAGACATTGGAGGATATGCTCAGAGCATGTATTATGGATTTTAAAGGGAATTGGGATGACCATCTGCCATTGGTTGAATTTGCCTATAATAATCGTTATCACACGAGTATTGGCATGCCATCTTACGAAGCGTTGTACGGTAAGAAATACAGAACTCTGGTATGTTGGGACAAAGTTGGAGAATGTCAGCTGCTAGGTCCAGAATTGGTACAACAGACTGTCGAGATCATCAAAGTGATTCGGGCAAGATTGATAGCTGCATAGGATAGACAAAAGAAATATGCTGATCAACACCGACAAAATCGGGAATTCGATGTCGGTAGTTTTGTTTTCTTAAAAGTGTCTCCCTGGAAAGGGAAAATCAGGTTTGGTAAAAAGGGAAAACTGAGCCCTAGGTTTATAGGATCTTTTGAAGTACTACGACGAGTTGGTGAAGTGGCATATGAGGTAGCTCTACCTCCAGAATTAGAATATATTCACAATATTTTCCATGAGGTCAAGACAACCTCTGAGATAACCCCGAGGACTGTCAAAGTCAACAACAGGCCAACCTCAAAGATAACCCTGAGAAAAGACTACTACAACTGTGCAAAAACCGGAGATAACCCGAGGAAGGGAAAAATGGTCATTTTTCCAACTCAACTTTAACTCAAATCAAATACACTCATGTCAACTCAAATTGTTTCAAAAGAAGTCCCACAAGAACCATATCTTAACTTTCGAGCGCAAACTACGCAAAACAGCTCAACGGACTGCTTGACGGAAACCTGGAAATGCCATTTCGGTCATGGACCCATCTTCCTAGATTCAAAAAAGGGAAAATCCTATGTCATTGCATAGCCCTCGGATAAAGCTTTCTGGAAGGGTATGGCACGCTTCCATCGAATTCTTGGATTAAAAGTTATGAAGGTTCGAGCGAACAATGTGTTGTCTGAGTGCACGTACTTGGAGACGGCGGGACCCACATTACCCGAGGCACCCCGGGCAGCCGCAGGTACACCTGCGGCTCCCCCCCTCTATAAATAGAGGGCTTGGGGTGGCCATTTTGTAAGAGAAAAAGGCGAGGAAGCCCTGTCCAATTTGCTTTGTACACACTATAAACTGAGTGTTTTCTAATTTCTAAACACTTGTGATCTTATACTTTGCTATATTTTATCGGCGACAGACGAGTGTTCATCAATTTAAAGTTATTGAAGTCTTCTTTGGCAGTCCACTATAAGCCTTCTTACTTTTCTTAAGAATTTCTTCACTATTGTGTACACACTGTTCTTCACGTTAAGAGTCGTGTTGCGTGTGTATGCCCGGACTTCAGTCCGTTACTTTTTACTTCTTTAATATATATATATATATATATATATATATATATATCAACTGTGGTCGAACTCTGTTCGATGAGTCTGAATTTACATCCGGAGTGTTTACTGCTTTTATATATATATAAATACTTATATATATATTGTTGCCATCAAACTCTGTTTGATTGAGCCTGGAGTTTACTTCGTGGCCTTTTATTGCTTTATTTACATTTCATCCCGCCTATATATATATATATATATATAAATATATATATATACATTTCAGTTTGGCCTGGAGTTTACTTCGTGGCCTTTTATTGCTTTATTTATATTTCGTCCCGCCTGGAGTTTACTTCGTGGCGGTTGATCATTTTTACAGCTTTATTTATATTTTCTTAATCCCCCATGGAGGTGCTTCGTGGTGGTTGATTGTCTATATATATTTACCACTTATATATATATATATAACTATTTACAACTTTCATACAAACTACTACATCATGTGAGCCTAGGAATCATGTGATCACAGATTCAGTTTACTGAATCTAGATTCCGTTCCCGTGATAGACATTTTCAGCTATACACGGCTTGTAAATTATTCACGGTGTCGAATTTCTTTAGACGACTCTCATGCCCATAAAGAGTTCGACACTGCTATGTATATTATTTTCTCGAAGATGTTTCGCATCTCGAAAAGTATCAGTAATCAAGCCGAACACATAATAAAATGGAAGTATCAAAGGCCTCAATTACTATTGAGCACAATGGTTTGGAAAACCTCTTTTTACAAAACATCACTGCTATATCTTGTTAAAACTTAATTTTTGTACAGAAATTCAAACCCTTTGTATATAGGTGCGAACGATGCATAACATTACTTCCAGATAATTGCACATTGATCCACACACACACACACATTCATTTAACAGTTTAAATGAAAAGTGGCAGTCAATGTGACAACACGGATGTCGGGGGGTGCCTAACACCTTCCCTCCGCATAACCAAGTCCTTGGACCCTAACGAATCTCGATTTTACAGACCCGTTAAGTAGTGTCACATCACTGGGTCAATAATGTGCAAATCTTTTCTCGTTTGTGTTGGTACAGCCATTTAAAAAATCAACTGGCGACTCTTACAGTTCAATCGTCGACATATACATGTCAGACCTTTTCACAACTTATTTTTTCAAACAAATCTCACCTAACATGAGAACACCAAAAGACAAGAACAGAAAAAAGACAAATAAAAATCCCGACGTCAACATTCGTGAATAGTGTCGTATACGTGAATAGTAACCCCGACACAAAAGGTAATAACTTCATAAGAAAAATCATACTTTGTGAATAGTACTTGTGAATAGTACCATATTCGTGAATATTGTCGTATACATGAATAGTACCGTATACTTGAATAGTAACCTCGACATGAAAATGTAAAAATTTCATAAGAAAATTCATACCAATATTTCGGCATAATGATATTGAACGAAATAACATCATGTACGAAAAAAATAACATCCCTTAACTCAAAAGAACAGTATTTCTGACTGGAATATTGGATTTAATGTCGAAGGAAACTTGCACTGAATAGAAACTCTCAAAGTATCTAAATACTCACAAAAATACGCTCGATAATATAGAGAGAGAAAACTTATGATTCTAGTGTGATTTTCAATTCTAACTAAGCACCATATTTATAAGAAAATGCCAGAACGCCAAAGTAGACTAAATTAATAAAATATTAATATTCTTTCAAATTTTCCTACGCACACCTTTTTGACCAAATTATTAGTCACCACTAGTGGGGCCACCAAAATTTAGCATTTTCCACACCAACCAAAAGTGGGGCCCACCATATTTCTATTAAAAATATTTATTTTTGAAACTTCAATAATTCATACTAAATAGCTATTTTATCAGAAAAATACGAATTTTACGTCCATTCCATAGGAAATTTAATTCTCTACAACTTTGTAAAAGAAATATTTTCCAAATTCCAAGCAGAAAATGTCCGAAATCCACATACGGATTTTAATACCTCCATTCTGATAAAATACTGATAAAACACCTCAACATTAAATCCTTCATTTATATCCACATAAAATAAATATTTCCTTATTATATAAATCAATAATTTATTATTCACAAATAATATTACAGAATCACAATAATGACAACCAGGTCGTTCCCAAGAAAGAGCGGGCTTTTCGATAAGGATTTCTCCTTAGTGGCGCGCAATTAGGTGACCAAACCCCTTTCCTAGACAAAACTTCCTTAGACATTCACTACGAAAAATGGGTTTTTAGCAATGATTTTTCGGGCAACGACTTTATAAGTCGTTGCTAAAAGTATATGTTTAGCAATGAAATTTGTCCTTCATTGCAAATTGTGTCAGGCTTTCACTTTTTGCAACGAAATTCATATGTCGTTGCAAAATTTCGTTGCTCGTTAGAAATTCGTTGCAAAATTTTTGGCCACTTGATTTCCCGTCATCGTGGGCTTCGAAAGTTTTTTTGTTGCTAAAAATGTGGCTTTAACAACGATTTTTCAGGCAACGACTTTATAAGTCATTGCTAAAAGTGTATGTTTAGCAGCGAAATCTTGTCCTTCGTTCGTGCAGTTGATCAGGTCGCTTTCACTTTTTGCAACGAAATTCATAAGTCATCACAAAATTTGGAAACAAAATTCGTTGCAAAATTTCTAACCACTTGTTTTCTCCTCATCGTGGGCAACGAAAGTTTTTTTGTTGCTATATTTCGTTGCCTAATATGGACCACATTCATTGGCAACAATTTTTATTTTTCGTTGCATATTTTATACAACTTTTTGCAATGACTATTAAAATGTTGCCTTAAATTAAGATAATCCCAATAAGCATGTTTTTTTAAGACCATATTCAGTATTCGGAGAATTGTCAAAAAATATTCGTATTTAGTATTTAAAAATTATGTCCAAATGCGGAACATATTTGTTCCCATGTTTTATTCGAATAAACAAATTATTCAAATATCCGAATTCGAATATCAATCACTTAATAAACAATTTATTGGGTTAAATGCAAAGTCGACCACTGAACTTTTCTGATATTTGGGTATTGAGTCCCTTTCTATTCAAAAATTTGAACTTTGAACCCCCAGGCACCACATGTGCATTGACCTGCTGACGTGGCACACGTGGTTGGTCTTTTGAATTTTTTCCAAAAATTGCTTCTCCACAAATTCGAACCTGTAACATATTGTTTAGAACTTCAATCATATTACCGCTGGAGCAACACAAATTATCTGTTAATATCTTGCAAGGATTAATATTTATATCATAATAAGATATTTCCCCCATATATTCATTTCTTCTCAGTCACTACATACCATTAATCTAATCTCAGGAAGATATATACTTCAATAATAATAATAATAATAATAATAATAATAATAATAATAATAATAATAATAATAATAATAATAATAATAAAAATAATAACACTAACAATAATAATAAAATAATAACACTAAATAATAATAATAATAATAATAATAATAATAATAATAATAATAATAATAATAATAATAATAATAATAATAACAATAATAATAATAATAATAATAATAATAATAATAATAAAATAAAATAGTAATAATAATAATAATAATAATAATAATAAAATTAATACTAATAATAATAATAATAACAATAATAATAATAATAAAAATAAAATAAAATAGTAATAATAACTACAATAATAATAAAAATAATAATAGTACTATTATTATTATTATTATTATTATTATTTTATTATAATTAAAACACGTAATTAATTTTGAAAACGGTTGATTAATTGGAGACAGAAGCTAATGACTAATGACACTTTAAACCTTTATTCTTTCTGTCCAAGTCATCCTCACGTCATGCATGTTGTTTGATGCAGTTTCATAGTCTCTTTCATTAGTTAGTTTAATTAAAAGTATTATTATTATCTGTATTAATTGTGCAATAATAATGAAAAAAATATAATATCACATGTGGCCTAATATTTAAATTAATAATATAGAATCTACTTACTATTTTATCTATGGTAAGATACAATACAAATCTTAATGCACAATTAATTAATGTTATTTGTTTAATAAATTAAAAAGTTTTCCATCCACGCCAAGTGTAATCGAAATGTTTTTATTATTATTATTGTTATTATTATTTTTATTATTATTGTTATTAGTACTATTATTATTTTGTGAGTGAATTGTTTTCTTCTCAAATAAGCCTTTTTAGTGAAGGACTAATGAAGAAAATTTTTATTTATGAAATAAATTTTATTCACAATATGTAATTAGTGACAATTATTTTGTTAGGGAAAAATTCTTCATTACTTTTGCATGAAGTAAATCTTAGAGAATCAATGATATACTTTCACAAAAATATTTCTAATTTTAAAGATAGATATTAAATTAATATAAAATAATTTTTAAAATTTTAAGTATATATTTTATTAAATGTACATATTAATCATTTTAATTACATTAACTAAAGTTTAAAATTATAAACTATATTTGGTATATATATATACATAAATATATTTAGAATTATATAGAGGTACAAATCATACGTTTACAAATAATTGAATGATATAATTTAAGTATTTGGATAAGTAATATCAATATTATTGATGGAGTTATTGAGCATTTTTTTTTTTTTGTGACAGAGTTACACAAATTAATTATTAACACAAAAAGTAACAGTCTAAAAAGTGGTCGACTTTATAATATAGATACATACATACCTTCTACGAATGATGAATAATAAATGATTTTGACCCTTCATTTTAAATGACTTTATTACCTTGATTATCCTTATGTACTTCTTAACAATGTTGAAAAAATTTTAAAAAATAAATAAATTACTAAACAAATAATATAAATCTAATACTAAGATATTTAGACACATTAAAATTATTCAATATCATATACTTAATTAAGGAATATAGATATAATCCAGAGCATTTGATCATATCGTGGCCGTTCATTCAAATGTTGGATTAGTCAAAAGTCAATATCACTTCAAGGCCGTTCATCCTGATATTTTTATTTATTTGATTTATTTACATATATCATGCCAATAAATACATATATAATACCATTTCCCCTATAATTAAATAATTGTTTATTTACCTATTTAAATAATAAGTTATTTAATAAACTTAATATTTTTCTTATAAAATAATTAACTAATACAAATTAATTAATTAATCTTATTTTCATTTATTTTTATTTTAAATAATTCATAACATCATTATTACTATATATCACACTTATAGTTATATTAAATTATCATATATTTGTAATAAAATTTTATTTTATTCACAAATATACATTGTACAATATTCTCGGGTCTCACAGTTTTAGATCGTACCTTAATGGTGGAGGATCAAGTGCGCCGCTGTATATGTAGAGAAGATGTAGGAATTCTCTCTCCAAATACTTTGGTGGAAAAACGTCTGATCGAGTGGTCCTGGATGTGTCTAGAGGTACTTGTTATTCTAGAAACCAATGTATTTTAACAAAACCGTTCATTGAACCGAACAAGTTATCAGATGGATGGGTACCAGTGTTAAACCATTATTGAACCGACGACATCATAAATATATAAAAAATATATATTATTAGTAATTAATAAAATTTTAAATAAAATCTCATTTTTTATGAACTAAAACATAATAAAGTTGAGTTACAATATTACTAAAAGTGATTAATTTTAATATTAAAAAAAATTAATACAAAAAAATAATATAATTAAAGTAATAAAAAAATCGATTCGCCGGGTAAACTTAATCAGTTTTACCGTTGAACTACCGGTTCAACAGGTGGTCAACCAGTTCAATCTGAGTTTTGATCAAATTGGTTCAATTAGACCAAATCAGAACAAACATAGAACCTGTTCCCAGTTGAACCTCCCGGTCTGGCCCAAGTTTCAAAAAATTGCTAGAAACGTCTCTTCGACTTTTAGGCCTCTTCTCTTCAACTGTTATTGGGTATTGGACCTATGCGGAACTCAATCTCTAGTCTATCTAAATTTGGGCTTTAATTGCTCATGCTTATTGGATATAAGGCTGTAAAACTGAAAATTTTATATTCGTTTGCATCCGTATTTGAAAAAAATGGATATATCTGTATTCAGTGTAAAGATATCCGCAAACATACGAATATGAATGTAGGCGTATTCATATTCGTTTAATATCTGACTATAAATATATCCGACGGATAGCAGATATCCAAAATCAGATATTAAGATTCGAACCTATATCCGGAATTCGTATTCGAATAACGTATATATATTATATATATATATATTAAGTATTATATAAAAAGTAAATATTAATTAGGTGGAGTGAATATTTATCACTTTTATTTGTCCAATTATTTAGAAACTAGAAGTCCAAATATTTAAAATAAGCACAAGATCAATTTTGAATCAAGTTGGATTAACTAGTTGTCACACAAACATTATATTTCGCACTATCCATAAACATAATGAAATAAAATATTCTTTTATAACTATGTAATCTATGTATTGAGTCTAAATAACAAATAAAATTCCTCATAAACATATTACTCCCTCCGTCCCATAGTTATAAGCTGATTTGTTTTGGCACATAGTTTAAGAAAATCAATTTAAGTGGCAATTTTAACAAAAATTTTCCACATATACCCCTTAATATGGAATTAATAAATAAGTTAATTACTCTTTACTTATCACACTAGAACTCTCAACTTCATTGATTGACGTGTACTGACCATTAAAGTCCATAAAGTTTAACCAAAGAGAATACAACAACATTAAATGTGGTGATAAAAATAATGACATTGAATGTTGTTTCTGTGACGCCCCCAAAATAGGTATACATCACCCATCTTGAGTCGTCAAATACATGGTACAGAATTCAAATACAAACTTAATTATACAACAGTCGTGTAAAATATGACTAAACATATGCTGTGAGTTTTAATACAAATATTGTCATCTAGACAATATACAAACTCAATGGGGTCCTCATTATATTTATTATCACACTATTTCACAGAATAGTGAGGACTACTAATGCACCATCTAGGACTATATATCACTATGTTCCCCGACTAGTCCCTGCTACGTTCTCATTTCCTGAAGAGAATAATGAAAGTAAAAGGGTGAGCTGAACTAGCCTAGTAAGAAATATTATGACTAAGATAATGCATAATAAATTATCATTAGCCTTCAACAGTGTTAAACTGATAAAATATAACAAACATCAAGTTTAACTGCAGCGGAACAAGTAATCTATTAGAAGAATCAAGTAGAGAATAAAATCTACTATCTTCTATGATTTAAAAGGTTTTCCATTACTTTTTATTGCTGAGACTCAGCTTAATAAATAATCCACATCATCCATGCACTACGGCCAAGGATATTCATTAGTATCACGACCACAAATTATCCATGCACTACATGCCAAGGATATTCGTGTATTCATCAATGGTCATGATCATGCCAACAACTGTCCATCAATGCACTACGGGCCAATGATGACTTTTTCCACATCATTTGTAACATTACGATCATGATTACACCGAATAATCCCTGGTAATAATCATACCAAGTCCATCTATGCACTACAGGCCACATATGACTTTCAACGTAATATAAACATGATGATGATGACAATGATATAAGAATTCAATAAAACAAGTTCAAGAATTAATTTATCCAGGAACTATTAACGTCCAAATTGTCAACATGATACTTCTTTGTGGAGTAAAATCCAAGAATGCTCAGAAAAATATTTCCATGAAAAGATACTTGATGAGGCGCAAATATCAAGGATATTCCACTAATTTCATGGAGTATAGAAGTCAAAACTTTAACCAACTGAGTATAATAAAGAATGGAATAACAAAAGAAATCACCAGGCATGCGATAGACCGCACAGACAGGTTATTCCAACAAAATAATAAATAATAGAACCAGGTCATGCATAAATACACAGACATGATATTCCAACAGAATAATAAATAATAGAACCAGGTCATGCGTAGACGCACAGACATGATATTCTAACAGAATAATAAACAACGGAACGGTCATGCAGAAAGCATACGCATGAGGATGTTCAATGAATAATAAAGAATGGAATAACAGAAGAATTTCAGCAAGTATAGGGTATCCCGCGTATACAGGTTATTCCAACAAAATAATAAAGAATGGAATAGCGAAAGTTTTCTTCACGAATAAGAAAGAATGAATACCCCTTATGAGTACAACAAATAATATCCCTTACCATAAAAGAAGAGTATTCCGACTAGTAGGGCGATGATATACTCGAAGAAAACTTGCACTACGCTCAAAGCTTTCTTAAACTCTAAAGAAATACGCTCAAGATTATAGAAGAAGAACTCTCTTTATAGTTTCTCTCTCTAGAGTTTCAGTGAATTCGTAAGAAATAATTAAGGAATGAGCTTCTATTTATAGAAGAATGGACTGCATAGTAACTAATTCATGAACGGTCCAGATTGATTTACTTTTAATCGGACGGTCCATATTTAAAGCAAAATATTTTAAATAAAATATAATATATTCTATTTATAATCTAATAAAATGAATAACTTTATAAAAGTATTACATTTTTTATATAAAAGCTTTTTGTTTTATTACATTAATAATACTAATAAAACAAAACTCATCATCATTATTATAATTCACAATAATTAATCGACGGGTGTTCCGGAAAGAGGGGCTTTCAATAAAGATTTCTCCCCATTGGCGGCGCAATTAGGTGACCAAATCTCTCCTTGCGAACTTCTAGACATCGTTAATATTGCAAATAATAATATTAATAACTTTGTCATCTCTATTATTGATTATAAAATATTGACAATAATTGAATCAAATAACGTGAGATCTTATGCAAAGAATTCTTTGTGACAATAATTGAACAAAAGCGAGTGACTTCTCACGTAAGCATCAATAATCAATACTGGTAAGCTTTCTTGTGTAACTTCACGTATTCATCGCATTTTTTAACAGGTGTTTCAACGAGTTAACAGTAAAACTTACGCCATTATTTTCATAAAGTATTTTTGTCGTTTTCTCAATCCGACAATAATTACATTGTGGGGTCCACCAATGATTTGTCTTGGTTGTATGAATATTCCTGTTAAAGCGAATATTCCCCGACCAATCGAATATTATATAACATCTTGCGTACTTTGCAAAATTTATAAATATTACCCACAACTATAACATTATATCAAATTCATTCCATAATATTCAAAAATGATATTTATAGAAAATTCATCTTTATTTATAAAAGTTGGGGTCTTACAGTTTCAAAATGGAAAATCAGCCTATAACCATGGGACGGATGGAGTATTAAAAATATTATTAAAGTTTTAATCAAGTAGTTGGGAAAAAATAATTAAATATTCATTATAAACTTTGAATCTATTATATATTATAAATATTCAAACACATTACAACATTACTCCACACACATAAAATAAATATCTACTTATTAATGAACATTCATTTTTAAAGTTAGAATTTTAAAATGATGAAAACTTATTTGAATTTTAATTTAGAACATTATTTAATGTATTATTAAAATAAATAGATTAACATATATTTATTATTGAACTATACTTTAAACTTTAGTATTTATTTTTTTCTTATTCTAATTATAGTTATAATTAGAGCATTCATTTTGAAATTTAAATTTAAAATTTTGAAAATGATAAAACTTATTTGAATTGTAATTTAGAGTATTGATTATTATATTTATTAAAAATAAATAAATTAGCATTCATTCATTAATAAATTATACTTTAAAACTCTCTTTTTTTTCTTATTCTAGTTATAGTTGTAATTAGAGCATTCATTTTAAAATTTAAATGATAAAATCTTATTTGAACTTTTAATCCTCTTTATTTGTATCGAAACAAATAGAAAAAATAAATTTAATATAACATCTATCGGGTTCAAGTCAGTCCTCTCTCCTCCTCTTGGCGAAACCCCTAGATCTCGCCCTGTTTGCAGAGAGCTTGAAATCGTCTATTGAGCTTCTTGTATACACATCGGATCGTTTCTACTTTCATGTTTTATCTCAGAATCAGTTATTTGTATAGGTTAATGAATCTTAACCCTAGTTTTTCTGATAAGAATCTGGTCTTTATTTGTTTTTGATTGTCATCGCCTCTGTATTAGTTTTGCTTATATTTTGTTGAACTTTATGTGATACTTTATGGTACCTTAGTTCAGATATTACAGAGTTTTGGTTCTAATGAATTAATTTTGAATCTTATGTTCTATATACGTCCATGATACGTTAATTTTGAATTCAATGGTTGTTTTTTACTTGATTTTTCTTATTTCTGGTGTTTGATATATCTGGGATTCCAGCTAGATTTCTTCTAAGACCAAGGTTGATGGAACCGTAGATCTGTTTTTCCCTATCTGCGCTGTTGTTAGGCCAAATAAGTATCAGACACAGTTTTGTTTGTTCTTCAATTATCATATTCCTTGATGACAGATGACAGATGCCATAAGCTTCATAAGTGGAGGGTCACCGCTCAGTTACTCTCCCATTACACTAATATGTTACTTTTAATCCATTAGCCTAGCATTCTGACATTTTCCACTTAGAAATTCATAATGGGGTTAAAACTTTATAATTATTTGGCTATTGATTAATATTTTATTCTCTGAAAAATATGTGTGGATAAAATATATTTTATATTTTATCATTTTTAAAAATTATTTTGTCCCTTCTCCTTTGGGAGAAAATTCTTACGTCTTATACTCTTATGTGTGCAACTGTCCTATTAGGACTTTGCTCTTTCAGGCTTTTAGCCTCTTAACTTCTGTGGTTTGCTATACTCTATTGTGGTGTTCATCTTGTCTTACGTTAGTTGAGTGTTTACTGCTTATTGTCACCTTTATAACTGCATGATTGTTCATAATAGTGGATTATCAACTATTTGCAGATCCAAAAGCTAATGGGATCAACACTAATGGATTTTACTCAGTAAAATTCAACTGTTATCGTTACTAAATTGCTCAGTCAAACTCAACTGCTCATTTCATATCAGGATTGGGAAGGTAACAACTAAACCATTCCCAACCCTTGTAATAAAGGTGCAGGAAATACATTGACATATAGAGCTACATATCAGGTCATAGGAATATATGATATAGATATGTCTTTGCATTCTATGTTATTTATATTATGTTATAATTCATGGAAGAAATTTCGGGCATCAAGCATTGCTCTCGTGGTTGAATTTTCTTCTTGTTAAAAACTAAGTGCAAATGGTTCTACTTGAACAAAAAATTCCCACACATATTGCTATTTTTCTGTTTATCTACTATTTTGACAGAGAACCATTTATGCCATATTTTGCTGCAAATTTTATGGTTTTAGATTATTCAGCCCTCCAAATTTTAGACATGAATCTATTTATCTTAAATTAAAGTTTGGAGGTCATACACAGTTTATTTCTTGATATTATCATTCAGACTACTTCCAGTATCATATTATTGACATTTTTTTTATTCCTGCAGTATAAAAGAGAATGTTCCAGAGCAGCCAAGTTGTCTTGTGGGTGGGAAACTTAAAGAGGCAGTTTATTTTTCGTTGCAATAATTGATTTTATTTTCTTAAAAGTTCAGTGCCTTTTTTTCCTTATTGACGTTCTCCTTTTTTTCTCTAGTATTTCAATATAAGTTGCGTAAGGTGTTAAAATATAACATTTTCTCTTATCATCCACTATTTTGAGTAGTTTTTTAACTATAGTTTTGCATTCAGGTACCAAATGAATAGACTAAGGTTCTTTGATTTCACTATATAATAATCATTTGAATGGAATTCTTCTTTGATGAAATGAAATTTGGGTAAAAGCTTGTCCGGGTATGACAAGTGTAGAATCTGATTTTACCTTAATGTTATTTTTTTCTTCGTTTTTTCCCTCTATTTTTTCTGGTTCCAGCATCTGTATTTGTAAAGATATGTAGAGACCTTAATGATATGAGCTGATGATATTGGCTTTTAAATCATCAAAGTTAAATGTAAGACACTATATTTTCAAATCTATCTCCTATATGCAAATGTCTTGGGTTCCAATGCAGCTTCATTGTTGCCTAGAAAGTCATAGCTACCTCTTATATTCAAATCAAAGTTTATGGAACTCCCTTCAACCTTAAGCTTGACATCTTTCTTTTCTTCTTCTCCTCCCATGTAAACTGCTGCGTTCGTGTTCCTATCAATGCCATGAAATTTGCCCAAGTCCAAAATGTTTTTGTTCCTCTCTTATTCAATCAAATTCTCCATGAGATTTGATAGAGCCAAATTGAAGTTTGTTACTTGAGTCCTTGTTGCTTCTAAGTTACCAGAGCTATTCATGACAAGTGAGAGGTTTGTTTGAGCTTTCTCCAGTATCGCTTGCAAGTACTTTTATTGGGCTTCTATTCTCATCTGTAATTTCTTCTGTACCTGTTGTACCAAAAAAATGGTCCAAACATGAAAGCTTATGAGTAGGATCAAAGGGGAAATTGATTGCAGAGTAGTTAAAAAGATAAAAGAGTTGAATATTGCGACAAAAACATGTTGATTCTTGTTGTTAGTAGACACAAATCCATAATGACATAGTCTGTAAATTAATATAGATACATGGGTATTTGGTTGATGTGTCTCCTCGCACCAAAAGTCGATATCCCTAGTATCAAACACAAATCTATTATGAAAAAAGATATATATCTCAATCTGCTCCTGTGATCTTTTTTGTAAATCAAGCTGGGACATATCAATGCCTCTCCTATAGAAATTTCTCTGTTTCGTAGTAAACATCCATTAGCAACCAAATTAAAACATTAGATAAGCATATTTAAGTCAGATTAAATAGTTGTTATAAGACTATCACTTTCTAATCGTGTTTTGAAGCTATTTTACACTTTCTGTTAAATAGATCGTGTAACTGGTGTATAAACACCTCAAAACAAACAAGGGATTATGTGTTTACTCTACACTTCAAATGCTAAACTAGTCAATCTAAAAGCCTAAACGAATAAAGGAGAAAGAAGGACAACAAAACAACATTAGACAATGAGTTCTTGAAGCACATACCCTCGTTCATTGTTCACTCTTGATGAATTGGCACTCGTGCTCGAGAATTGCACATTGTAATGTCCATAGGATTCTCCTACAAAATAAAATTTTTTAAAAAAAGAATAATGTTTAACTAAGGAGAAATTTGAATTATATAATGTTTTTCAACAAAATCAGAAGAAACTGAGACATTGTCCTGACTCCTGTGGTAACATCAAAAGAAGTTTAGGCCTCTAAAGGAACATCATAATCAAGTTTTACTCCTAGACATTATAATTACCAAGTCTTGTTCAAATTAACCACTAATTAAAAAAATAAGGGTGAACAAGAGAAGTTGCCTACTAAATGATCATGTTGTTTCCTTCTAATGATTTGAACTGATATTTTTAGTTAGATTTAAGCTAAGGATGATCTATTAGTCTATTTGTAGTAGTTGTACCTTTCTCGGTTTAACATATGAAGTATATGCAAAACATCATATAATCTATTTATATGTTTCATCTTCTTTTCAATATAGTTGAGGTGAAGAGCAGTTCTGATGGTTTCATGATCAAAATGACATATGGTCGACATTTAAGATGTGACCTTACTGTTAGGTTTGTAATATTCATGAACGCAATCAAATTGCATAAAAGTGCGAAAACGTGTAAAAATCAGAGTTTAAATTTTTTTACAAACCATATACCCGGATCACCTTTTATGCATAATTATTAATTAAACGAAAAAGAAATTATGAAATCATACCCTTGTAGAAACGAGCTTCCTCAGGTACGAGTTCACCTCCTACTTCTCCGCGGTCTCCTTGAATCCACCGGGTTTGGTTCCTTCCTTTGATCAATGTAAGTCACCCAAGTGTATGGCCTCTAGAGGTGATCCACCAAAGAAGAAGAATTTTCAAGAAGAAGGGGTATTTGGCTAAACCCTAGTTTTCTATCTCTATAGAAAAGGCGTACTCTCCAACAAATTGGAATTATTACGTATGTTGTAAAGTCAACAACCACATCACCCATAATAAGACTCCTCTTATTTATAGATGTGGGCAACCCACCTTAACAATTAAGGAATTGGATTTTATTTAATTAATTAAATTCTTTTAATTAATTAAGCTCCCTAATCTTATTAGGGATAATTAATTAAACCCTTTAACTAATTTTCCTTCCTAATCCAATTAGGAATAAATGAGAGTACTTATATTAAATTAATTCCTAAACTCTTTTAGAAATTAAAATAATAATAATTGTAATAATATTAATAAGACTCCTCTTATTAATTTATATTTAATATTTCTAAAATATTAAATAATAAATATTAAGCTATTTAATTTATTCTATCACCATAGATTAAATTAAATATACATAACTATATTATTACGATTATGCCATTAACTTCTTAAATAATTATTCTTCCTTTTATGGTGTGACCCTTTAGGTTCTCCATATTAAACCTAGGTTGTGAATAAATCAATTAGAAACAATTCTAATCTTATTTAAATAAATAAATTAAACAATTAATTTATTTAAATAAATAATATTTATTCTACAATAGGATAAGCCTCCTAGCGATCAACGACTTTCCGGATAATATAGATTTCAACATTAATCATAAAAGAACCTTTGAGTAAATAGTTCTTAATACAATTCAATCCTTCCACCATACAATGTCCCAATTAAATATAAGACATAGAATTCTTTATTAAGTCTTATTTTATTTAATTATATGTATTTCGACTCTTAAATGCACAACTCAAATAATGCAAATTAGAAACTCCTTTCTAATTTCATTACGCCTTCGCCAAGGACTCTCTTGGGTTGTCATTTATCGAATCACATAGGACATTTCTCTTCTTTTATTAGAAGTGGTAGATTCTTTATTGATCATACATTATCTCCACGTATACAACTTATTATACCCAAGCATACCCTTTGATATACCCTAAGGGTCTTAAGGAATAAGTCAAAGTATAACTCATCATACACAAGATACTATGATGATCTCAAGTCCAAGGATTACTTGTACTTACTATCACTACTGAGAATTCCTATTGATGAAAGCAAATAAAACTCCATTAGGTATTCCTTAGCGAGCCAACGTTCAAAGTGAACTTATTCTCTAATAAGCACCTACATACTTGCTTTAGTGTCTCCACACAAATGATCGTGAGATCAATCATCCTCATCCAATGAGCAAGCAACGTATGTACCAATCTATCCGGATTCACTAATCCCCAATTTAGTAATCCAACGATTGGGAACTATTTTAGTTTTAATCTTTCAAAGAATTTAGATCTCATTAGAATGATCATCATCATTATTCTAAAAGCATTGCTTAAAACTATGGGTTTATCACATATTATAAAAAAAGATCATGTAGATAATTAAAAACCTTTAATAAATTAATACTTTTTATTAATAAATGAATAAGATTGTTACAAAGTATATGCTTTATCATCAAACATGATTGGCTTGTGTGCATACTACTTTCAATCTCCCACTTGCACTAAAGCCAATCGTAAGTGGTATCTTATACTCTTCTTCTCTAAGTGACGATTATCCTAACATTGGATAAGCT
The DNA here is from genome assembly GCA_020205615.1 of Panax quinquefolius. Classification (NCBI taxonomy): domain Eukaryota; kingdom Viridiplantae; phylum Streptophyta; class Magnoliopsida; order Apiales; family Araliaceae; genus Panax; species Panax quinquefolius. The sequence goes on from CM035166.1 coordinate 33,114,089, forward strand.
TTAGTTAATGGATATGTAATGTTGTTCATGAGAGTCCACTATCTCTATAGTGATTTCCCATCTTTCAATGATTCTAATAATCAAATGAAAGTGCCACAACACATGTTTAGATCCAAGATGAGACTTAGGAACTATTCCTAGTTACGTAATGAACTTTTAATCCAAACAATCAACTTGCGACTTCATTTATAGCTATATACTTTGTCTTTATCACTAAACCAAAGAACTCTTTCTTTGTTTGGAACCTTTTCAATTCACTACACCTTTGTTTAAGATAACCCTTTACCTTAAAGTGGATTTTTTACGTCGTCTTGGTGCGTCTCGAAAAACTTGAGTGCAGTAAGCCCTCTAGTTTTAATTAAGACCCACCATGGATATGATCACATCCTTAGTCTTGGGTTAAGCATTTTAAGATGTTTTTCAGCGATTTCATAGTGAACTTCTCCATAATATATGGTGATCAACATCGGTCTCGTATATTTCATTGCATACATGATAGTTACTCATGTGATCTCTCTTTTGGAGTCTTTGGGGACTATTAAGAGAGATACACTCCATAGCTCATCAACATGAGACAACTCTTGGAGTTTGCCATGCTAAACGACTTTAGCATCAAATGAATATACATTCCTTGGGTTAAGTCGAGCATCCTCTTGAATCTATCTATATAGATTTTATCCCCAATTAAGATACTCTTCCCAAATCATTCGTGGAGGAATTTTTAGACAAATTTATCTTTACTGATTGTAGCATTGGTATGTTATTCCTCATCCGTAGTATATCAACATATAATACTAGAAATTTCACGACGCTCCCACTGACCCTTTTGTACACACTAGAAGTCTTACCTCATCGAATGTAACTCTGGATCATCATCTTCTATGATGTGTACCTCATCATCATCATCCATGATGAATCCATACCTCCTAGGTATCTTTGGTACTATTCCAGATTTACGATTCGGTTGTGGTACAATAGGTCTATCTATCTGAGTTCCTCTTATTTGACTTATAGTGTTTTGTGGTTATTGAACTCTTCAAGATCTATTATCCTCCCACTAGCCCCCTTCAATGATAAACACCTTTATCTTAGAAGGCGGCGTGTTTCGTAACAAACACCTTTTGCTAAGTATAATTATAGAACATATACCCTAAACTTACTTTAGGATGTCCCACAAATCGACACTTGTCAAATCTTGTCCCAAGCTTATCCTTGAAACCTTTTCACATAAGTTGGACAACCCTTATCTTAACATACTTAAGATTAGGAATCCTCCGCATCCATAACTTTTATGGAGTCTTGGGGTGGATTTTGAGGTTACTATTTTCGTGAGATATCGACCATTTCTAGGACATTATCCCGGAAGGATCTTTGGAATGTCGGTAAAATCATTTTGGACCGCACCATGTTCAACAAGGTATGATTTTTCCTTTCGGATACATCAATCAATTATTACGTATCATGAGGTGTCCATTATGAGAAAAACCATTTGAGATGATCTAGAAACTTATTGCACAAGTATTTATTCCTTGATCTAATCAAAGAACCTTAATACTTTGCCAATTTGTTTCACTTTTGAATTCTTTGAACCTTTCAAATAATTCACACTTGTATTCAAACAAATACACACATTCAACTCTTTGAATGATCATCTCCTTTTCTTATACTAGTTTGTTCAATTTGTAAAAATATATTTTCACGTAAATCATGTATACAAAATCCATTAAGTAATATTTCATTCTATACAAAACATTATTATTATAAATAGAACAACAATTGTTCTTAATTATAATACCAAAGATTTCATTGTCCAACAATAAAATGGAAATAATATTTTTAACAAGAAGCGGAATACAATAACAACTTATTGACTTAATAGATTTGCGTAGGCATTGCTAAACTATAAGTTTCTATGGCTAATATGGCAAACTTTGCTACATTTCCATACATAGGATTACTTATATTTGTTTAGCTTTTACTTCGCTTGGTCCTTTCATAAATCTATATTTATGATAACCAAAGTTGGAATCCAATACCCAAGTAGAACATTGACTTAAAGAAAATTTTATTTTAAATCATGAACAAATTTGTATTTATAACCGAAACTTCACTAAGCTTCTTTGGTTAGCCTCTGCAAGATACTTCTCGCAGTTTCTTTCCAGTGTCCAGGCTTATTGCAGTGGAAGCAAGCTCCTTTGCTATCCGTATCAGTTTTGTTCTTATTATCCTTTATTTATGCCTTTCTATTTACCTTCTTTGAATCATTCTTCTTTTCAGAAGATCATTTGGCCCCTACCAGTAAGACTTGATCTTTCTTGGTTGGAAAGTGACTCTCAACATTTTTCAATATGTTAAGCAAATCAGCGAGGCTGATATCTAGCTTGTTCATATGAAAAATTCACAACAATTGTGAAAGGAGTCCGGGAGTGAGTGCAAGATCAAATCTTGGCTCAACTCTCCATCCATGACAAAACTCGTTGTCCTAATTGATCAATCAAACTGATAATGTTAAGGACTTTTATCTGTACTGTAGTGTCATCGGTTATTCTAGATCGGAAGAGCTTCTTAGTTATCTGATATCTATCAGTCCTACTTTCCTCACCATCAACTACTTGATGTGCAAGAATATAGTAGAAGCATCCATAGTTTCTTGCTGACGCTGAAGCTCGTTACTCATAGATGCGAGCATGATGCATTGAGCCAACTGTGCATCATCTTGCCACTTTCTAAAAGTAGCAATGTCTTCCTCAGAGGCATTGTCTGCAACCATTGCAAGGATAGACGTATTAAGGACATAAGATAACTTTTCAGCCATGAGAACTATTCTCAAATTCCTTAACCATCCGTTTAATACGGTTTGGTTAAATAACATCTAATATGTTTCGCAGTGATAGTAATTTAGACATTGTAAAATTCTGTAAATGAATTTGTAATTAACAACATTTTAACATACATTCTTTTATTAATTACCAAAATAAATTAGGTCTTGTTTTAAATTGGTGTCTCCCACTATTTTCTTCAAACTATATTACCCTCACTTATATAGTTCGGCAAAATCTAATTAAAAATTTGCTAGTGAGAATAAGGATCCCATTTCAAATGTATATAGCTTTATGGTGACACAACAAACTATATATAAATAAATAGGTAGACAACTTTTGTCAATTACATCAACTATGCAACTCCTTTTCTTTTGCCTCTTAGATTATTTTGATCAAGTGGTGGCACATCCGAATCAAAATTATCCAAGTTAAGTCCGACCTAGCACTCCATATATTCAAAAAAGAAAAATATCATCCTTGTGGTGACACAACAAAACAATATTGTTCAATTTTCTTTATAAGCATCAAATGTGATAAATTAACATCTTAAATACTTAATACTTGCCTTGTGGTGACACAACAAACTCATATTAAATATTTAATACTCTATTAATTTTATCATGCTAGAAAGCGACGTTCGATATTCCAAATATCTTTGAACGCTTAGGACTTAATATAAAAAAAATTGAGGGGTTTGTAATTAATTTGTCTCATCTTGTTTAGCGCGCATGCACATATATATATAAAATACGCGTCATATTAATGAACATGCGAAGCATGTTTGCATAATATATAATATATATAGTATAAGCATGCACATATAGAATACTATATTCTACCCGGATTGATTATGGACTTTTATTCTAGTTTGGTTCACTAGAGCCACCAAGTGAACCAAAAGGTTAAAAACCCTGGGGTGTAAGAAATAATATTTAAATATAACTATTACATTTAAACTTGGGCTCCATTACAAACCGGGTCTTCAAGCGCTCCTTGCTCCTTGATCTCCAATTCTTCAAAATTAATTCTAACTATTCCTATTACAAAACTATTTAAAATAAATAGAAACCTTGATCGTGATCGAGGGAAGTACATAGGAGGAGTTAGAATTTATATTAAGAAAAAATTAGAGAAGGCAGTACATGCAGACCCCATTTAATAAAACCCATACATTCATGCATCCAACTAAAATAAAATCCAATCGCATTGGTCGATAGTCCATAATCAATCCCATTTATTATCATACACATCATCATATGCATCAATAAATAACATTCATCTTATGAATAATAAACATTTAATATATATATTGATATCATTTAATTGGCAAATTTAGTTAGTATAAAATCTAATTTTGAATCAAAATAAACTCCTTTATTTTAATCCAAATTTAAATCAAAATAAAACTATTTTATTTTAATTTATCTAATTTTGAATAAAATAAACTATTTTATTTTAATCAAAATCTTTAATCAAAATAAACTCCTTTATTTTAATTAATTATGGAATCCAATTCCAAGTAAAAAAAAAATTATTAAAGGAAACACGAATTCTTTTCCTATTCACAAATAAACTCCTTTATTTTGAATAATATGAAATTTTATTTCATATTTAAATAAACTCCTTTATTTAAGGAAACATGGATTCTCTTTCATATTCACAAATAAACTCTTTTATTTTGAATAATATGAAATCTTATTTCATATCTAAATAAACTCCTTTATTTAAGGAAAGATGGATTTACTTCCCTATTCATAAATAAACTCCTTTATTTTAGAAAAATAAAATCCAATTTCAACTCCAATTAGTTATCATGAAATCAAATTCCAACTCTAATTAGTTAGCATGAAATTTAAATTTTTAAAATTAAAATAAATCTTTTATTTTAAGATTAAAATAAACCTTTTATTTTAAGATTAAAATAAATATTTATTTTAATTATAAAATAATTAAGAATATATATTATATATATAATACGGTTAATATATATATATATATATATATATATATATAATATGATTACAGGATCTTGAATCCTGATAAGAAGTTTTGCCAAAATCGTAGCCTTTAATAGAATAACCGTACTATATATATAATATTAATAGAATTCATGTGGCCCATCAATTCAAGTAATCATTAGGTTTCCAACCACTGTTACCACTATCAGTAACTTTTGATATCTAGCTCTAGTGGTATTAAAAAAAAACGAACGCTGATTATCATAAATATTAAAAAACGAACGCTTTTTTTTTTTTTTTTTAATAAATTTTATACAACAAAATTATGCCCAATAAAATTGTTCTAAACACATATCAACATACATATCAAATTAAAACAATTAATAATTTGCATAAAGGTTTGGCTCTGATGCCACTGTTAGGTTTGTAATATTCATGAACGCAATCAAATTGCATAAAAGTGCGGAAACGTGTAAAAATCAGAGTTTAAAATTATTTTACAAACCATATACCCGGATCACCCTTTATGCATAATTATTAATTAAACGAAAAAGAAATTATGAAATCATACCCTTGTAGAAACGAGCTTCCTCAGGTACGAGTTCACCTCCTACTTCTCCGCGATCTCCTTGAATCCACCGAGTTTGGTTCCTTCCTTTGATCAATGTAAGCCACCCAAGTGTATGGCCTCTAGAGGTGATCCACCAAAGAAGAAGAATTTTTAAGAAGGGGTATTTGGCTAAACCCTAGTTTTCTATCTCTATAGAAAAGGCGTACTCTCCAACAAATTGGAATTATTACGTATGTTGTAAAAGTCAACAACCACATCACCCATAATAAGACTCCTCTTATTTATAGATGTGGGCAACCCACCTTAACAATTAAGGAATTGGGTTTTATTTAATTAATTAAATTCTTTTAATTAATTAAGCTCCCTAATCTTATTAGGGATAATTAATTAAACTCCTTTAACTAATTTTCCTTCCTAATCCAATTAGGAATAAATGAGAGTACTTATATTAAATTAATTCCTAAACTCTTTTAGAAATTAAAATAATAATAATTGTAATAATATTAATAAGACTCCTCTTATTAATTTATATTTAATATTTCTAAAATATTAAATAATAAATATTAAGCTATTTAATTTATTCTATCACCATAGATTAAATTAAATATACATAAATATATTATTACGATTATGCCATTAACTTCTTAAATAATTATTCTTCCTTTTATGGTGTGACCCTTTAGGTTCTCCATATTAATAGGTTGTGAATAAATCAATTAGAACAATTCTAATCTTATTTAAATAAATAAATTAAATAATTAATTTATTTAAATAAATAATATTTATTCTACAATAGGATAAGCCTCCCTAGCGATCAACGACTTTCCGGATAATATAGATTTCAACATTAATCATAAAAGAACCTTTGAGTAAATAGTTCCGTACAATTCAATCCTTCCACCATACAATGTCCCAATTAAATATAAGACATGTAATTCTGTTGTTAAGTCTTATTTTATTTAATTATATGTATTTCGACTCTTAAATGCACAACTCAAATAATGCAAATTAGAAACTCCTTTCTAATTTCATTTACGCCTTCGCCAAGGACTCTTTGGGTTGTCATTTATCGAATCACATAGGACATTTCTCTTCTTTTATTAGAAGTGGTAGATTCTTTATTGATCATACATTATCTCCATGTACAACTTATTATACCCAAGCATACCCTTTGATATACCCTAAGGGTCTTAAGGAATAAGTCAAAGTATAACTCATCATACACGAGATACTATGATGATCTCAAGTCCAAGGATTACTTCAGACTACTATCACTACAGAATTCCTATGACAGCAAATAAAACTCCATTAGGTATTCCTTAGCGAGCCACGTTCAGTGAACTTATTCTCTAATAAGCACCTACATACTTGCTTTAGTGTCTCCACACAAATGATCATGAGATCAATCATCCTCATCCAATGAGCAAGTTAACGTATGTACCAATCTATCCGGATTCACTAATCCCCAATTTAGTAATCCAACGATTGGGAACTATTTTAGTTTTATGCTTTCAAAGAATTTAGATCTCATTAGAATGATCATCATCATTATTCTAAAAGCATTGCTTAAAACTATGGGTTTATCACATATTATAAAACAGCATCATGTAGATAATTAAAAGCCTTTAATAAATTAATACTTTTTATTAATAAATGAATAAGATTGTTACAAAGTATATGCTTTATCATCAAACATGATTGGCTTGTGTGCATACTACTTTCACTTACCAACCCTCAGGGACTATTCTTCATTAGGGACTATTCTTGTAGGACCTAATTATGAAGGGGAGGAACTTATCTCGCTGACCTGGGTATGTTCTACCCTTACCACTTAAAAATTCCCAACTTATCAATAAATGTGTCTTTCCAATGTCTACTGCAAAATGTTGAATTCTTGGTAAATAAATCTATGATGTCTATGATTATAGCTAGCATCTTTGGGGCATATACTGTATGGAAATTTGTCGTTTCAAGAAAAGTTTTTCCACATTGACTAATAGCCTCAACTTTTCCATAATTGTTGTCCTTTCTATATAGAAATCCAAACATTGTTATTTAAGATTGTGTGATGGTATTTAAGATTGTGTGATGCTTGTGGTTGTTGAATGTGACTGAATTCTGACTTGAGGTTAACATATAATAATAATCTACAAGTCTTGTAACAGAAAATATGTTTACCACTATGCTTACTGAAATTAATTCATAAAATGGCCGATTAAGATTCCAATTTTTTCTTGTAACAGAGCAATCATATAGTCGCATTGAAGGTTCTTTTTCTATTTGGATTTGTAGCAAATGATATTGTGATTTCCTATTTGCCTTTTTCTACTTATGAGCAATACGGTGTACATTAGTACCACGTAGCAACTCTATTGTCTTTGTGTATTGATTTTGGCACTAAGTGCCTGTAGTGACCTATTTGCTTCATTTTTTTGACTTGCTATTATTTTTAAATATGTGCAGGAAGACTGCTTCTACGACCTACCTTATAATACTGGGTATCAAATTTTCGTGCTACATTTACGGAAGACAAGGGACGAAATTATGAACTGTACTCTCTATACATATGTAGATATATACTTTGATTGAAGAACTGTGGTAGTTTTAGATGGTTAATTGTAAAGATAATGAATGATTATGTAGTGGATGATTTTATTAAGTTAATAATATTTTAGTTTTTTATATTTTTGTCATTATTTGCTATGGGGACATTGAGCATTCAACTCAAAGGTATTGAGAATCCTTTGAAAGTGGCTGCACCAAAGCCAATCATCTTACCATTCAGACCACAATATCCTATTGTCAGCATATAGAACGTTCCATGGAATTATGGAGAGGTTGAAGTATCCACATCTCACATAACTGCTGCAGTATCGAAAGAGAATCCATTGTATCTTCCCCAACGGGTGATGAAACCCGCCGACATACACAAAAAGAATGTCAAATTTTGATTTGGCAACAATATAATTCGTTACCAAGGCATTGAACAAGTTTTAATATAGCAACAATTTTTTATACATTTAGCAATAATTTTTCGTTGCTAATGGCATTAAAAATATAATATTTGGCAACAAAAAATTAACCTAATAACAACGGTGAGGATATTGTTGCTAATACTAAAATAAAAGACAACATTTTTTATCGTTGCAAATCATATCAACGTTCGTTGCACATATAAAGAAACGACAACATAAAATGTCATTGCTAATCGACGACTTTCGTTGCTATTGAAAAATAACCAGCAACAAACATTTTCGTTGCTGATTCAGCATAATGTTGTTGCCAAATAATATAATCAGCAATGAAAATCATTGCTAAAAAGTTTACATTTCGCAACGAAAGCAAGCTTATGCAACAATTTTCATAATTTACTGCAACAAAAAATGTCGTTGCAAAATGGTGTCAATTGCAACGAAAATGCATGGTCGTTGCAAGAAAAAAAAGAGTTCATTTTGTTGGTAATTAGAAGGCTTTTGAACGAAATGGGCTTTTTAGCAACGAAATTTTAATTATTCTGCAACAATACATTTTGTTCCTAAAGGATCGATGTCTCTGTATGAAAGCCAAATTTCGTTGCAAAATGTATTACTTTTGGCAACGAAAAAAATACGTTCGTTGCGGAACAATTAGCAAAGTTCATTGCGCAACGAAAGACACAACGACAGTAAAGTCGTTGCCAAAACCCTTTTGCAATGAAATTTGGCACCTTTAGCAACGAAAATCAGTTGTTGCTGAATCTCCATTGTTTTGTAGTGATTGCCAATAATGCTATCTAATATTCAAATAATATGAATTACTGATCTGATAATGGGAAATACTGTGCAGTGACAATTATTGAAACAACAATAATATAAAATATTTGTGACGCCCCCAAAATAGGTATACATCACCCATCTTGGGTCGCCAAATTCATGGTACCGAATACAAATACAAACTTAATTATACAAAAAGAGCTAAGAGTTTTTTACCCGAATATTATCTCACAGGCAATATCCAAACTCAAATTTAATCCTCATTATATTTATTATCACACTAAAGAGTGAGGATTACTAAAACAGCCATCTCGGCCCATCACTCCGTTCCCCGACTAGTCCTAGCTATGTTCTCATTTCTTGAAGAGAATAATGAAAGCAAAAGGGTGAGCTCAACTAGCTCAGTAAGAAATATTATGACTAAGATAATGCAAAATAAGTTATCATTAGCCTTCAACAATGTTAAACTGATAGAATATAATAAACAACAAGTTTAACTATAGCGAAATAAGCAATCCATTAGAAGAGTCAAGTAGAGCATGATATCTACTATCTTCTATGATTTAAAAAGGTTTTCATCAACTTTATCGCTGAGACTCAGCTTAATAAATAAACCACATCATCGATTCATCCCTACACTACGGGGCAAGTATATTCATGTAATCATCAATGGTCATGGATTTTCACCTGTCATACGGTACGTAATCCGCGTAGACAGGTTATTTCGACTTATTAAAGGGTGAATACGAAAAAAATAGTATTCCTTATGAATACGAAAGAAATAATACCCCTTACGAATACAAAAGAAATAACATCACTTACGAATACAACAAATAATATCCCTTACCTTAGTAGAAGACTGTATACTGCAATAGTGAAGTAGCAGAATACTCTTCTTCTTGATCTCTATAGTAACTCTCTAAATCGCTTCTCTTGTGAATCTCAGTGAATTGCTGAGAATGAAAGAAGAATTAAGCTTCTATTTATAGGAGAAATGTCTAAATAGTAACTAATTCATGAATGGTCCAGGTTGATTTACTATTAGAACGAACGGTTCATATTGATTACTATTAAAACCATAACCGACGGTCCAGATTGACTTACTTTTAAAACCACCACCGACGGTCCAAATTGATTTACTATTAAAACCACCATCGACGGTCCAGATTAATTTACTATTAAAACCACCATCGACGGTCCAGATTGATTTACTATTAAAACCACCACCAATGGTCCAGATTGATTTAACTTATTACACTTTAGTACCCCTAAAATTTTCCAAGTTTGCATTATCCCCCCCCCCCCTAACTTTTATAATTCACTTATCTTCAATAAACACATTCTTAATACTTCAACAATTATTCATCATTAATATTATAACTCACAATATTTAACAACCAGATCATTCCTAGGAAAGAGGGGGCAATTAGGTGACCAAACCTCTCCTCGACAGAACTTTCTAGACATCGTCAATATTGCAAATAATAATATGAATAACTTTGTTATCTCAATTATTGATTTAATAATATAAAATATTATGCGAGATGATCTTTGTGACAATAATTGAATCAAATAATGTGAGATACTATGCAACAATTCATGTAGCAATAATTGAGTAAACCGAGTGGCTTCTTACGTAAGCATCAATAATCAATACTGGTGTGCTACTATGTAACCACGCATATATTCATCGTACTTTTACCAACGGGTAGTTCAGCGGTTTAACAATTTACAACTTTCGTCGTTATTTTTATAAAAGATATTTACGTCGTTTTCTAAACTCGACAATTATTAAGTTATGGGGTCCACTAATGATGGTGTAAATAAATACGGATATTCCGGACATAAAAAGAATATTCCCCGACCAAACGAATATTTTATATCAACTTGCTTACTTTGCAAAATTTTCAAATATCACCTTTAACTTTAACCTTTTATCAATCAAACCATTTATTAAATAGAATAATAATTATAAGAAAGTTGGATACTTTCATTTCATAAAATTCGAGGTCTTACAATCTCCCCTCCTTATGAAATTCCCCCCTTGAAATTTACGTATGTACCTGGTATGTCGAAGAGGTGAGGATACCTTGTTTAGATTCTAACTCTTGAGGTATAACATTTGAGCGTAGAATATATTCCTTCTTATCCAAGATTTTAACAGGAACCTCTTCATAACTTAAGTCTTCCGCTATTTCGTCTAGTTCTAATTCAATAATGTGGTTCAGGTCTTCTACATATTTATGTAACATCGATATGTGAAAAACATTATGAATACGAGACACGAGTCTATAAGCCACATTTCCTACTCGATCAAGGATTTTAAATGGACCAATAAAATCGAGGGTTGAGATTTCCTCTCTTCGTCGACCCTTGCTTCTAAAATAACGTCTTTTTGAACCTTCTTCTTCATATTTATCTTCTCTGGGTCTGTAGCTTGATCGACTTTAACTTTATCGATTAAAGTCAGTTTTAATCGTATATTTGCCATCATCACGTGGGTTCTTAGAGTCTTTATCTCTATCTCCATCCTTTGCAAGTCATACAAAATAGGCCTTTGCGTTGACAATATCGTACTCGTACCCGCATATGATCTTCTACTCAATGTGTCAGCTACCACGTTAGCTTTTCCAGGATGGTATTGAATTATATGGTCATAATCTTCAATAGCTCGAGCCAACGCCTTTGGCGCATTTTACGTTCATTCTGGGTGAAGAAATATTTGAGAGTTTTGTACCGGGTTTAAGGTCGATACAAAATTTGATTACATGCTCTGGGGATAGGCTAGGAAGTTCTTCGGGGAATACGTCAGAAAATTTATTAACAATAGAAATATCATTCAAATCTGACGCATTTTTGTTTAAATCTGTGACATGGGCTAAGAAAGCAAGATATCCGTTTTTCAATAAATGAATAGCTTTATGGCATGATATCACATTTATTGACTTTAGTGGTTTGGTCACTTGAATTCACATAATAGGTTGGTTACGAATATGAAAGCTAACAACCTTACAAAAATAATCAATTTTAGCATGATGAGTAGTTAACCAATCAATTCCTAAAATCACATCGAATGTAAGTATTTTCAAAGAGATAAGATCAACAGGTAATGTGAAAATGTCGATTTGAATCAAACAAGATTTATAAATAGTGGAGGTGACGAAGGTTTCCCCTAACGGAGTTTCAACAGATAAGTCAAAGTCTAATTTCTCCGGAGTCAAATTTAAATGTTGAGCGCAAGTAGGAGAAATAAAAGAATGGGTAGAATCGGTATCAAATAAGGTATAGACTTTGCAAGAGTTTATTATTAGCTTACCCGTGATAACTTCGTTTGAGTTCCTCGTAAAAATATGCTCTATCTTAAACTATCGATTTTGACTTGTCTGGGACATCCTTTGGCGTCACCATCCCAGCTGGGCTTGACTTCACTACATGACAAAATCGTGCTAGGTGACCTTCTCTTCCACAATTGAAACACGGTTTGGGTTGCTGTGTATAGTTTGGAAAGATGTGTCCCTTTTGTCCGCATTTGAAACATATGACAGGTGGTCGTTCTTCTTCCTTGGAAACGGGTGTTGGTGCTGCTGTCTTTCCATCATTATTGAACCTTCTCTTCTTGAAATTTCCACTTCTATTATCTTGGCCATGATTACCCGAAGTGGTTACCATTCTTGGCATGATAATTTCCTCCACGATGGTTATCATTGTTCCGATGGTCGTTGCCATCGGTATGATTATTATCATGTTGTTGGTCGTTACCTTTTGGTTGGGCTGACTTATTATCGCGCTCCAATAACTGAGCTCTATTCACAGCATCTGAATATAAACAAAGTTTGTGAGAAATGAGGTACTGACGTATTTCGGGTTTCAAACCTCTTAGAAACATTCGCGTCATTCGCTCCTCATTATCAACACAATGGGATGTAAACCGAGATAACTCCGCAAAGTTAGCCTCGTACTGCGATACGGTCATATTGTTTTGCTTCAGCTTGATGAATTCAACCTCCTTCATGTGACGAATACTTTCGGGAAAGTACTTGTCATTGGACAATTCTTGGAACTTCTCCCAAGAATTTTTGAGTGCGACAGGCTGAGTACGCTTTACCAATTCCCACCAGTAATCTGCCTCTCCTCTCAACATGAAGGTGGCAAAGGGAACCTTTTTCTCCTCAAAGCATCCCAAGACTTTGAATATCTTGGTGATCTGCTTTATCCACGTCTCTGCCTTAAGTGGTTCTGGCTTTGCCAAAAACTCCGATGGTCCCAGCTCCTTGAACTTCTTAGCGGTGATCATCCGTGAGTTGCCAGTGTTTACACCTGCATTTTGAACACGAGTCTCTCTCGTTTGGTTTTGCATAAATTCTAGAAAACTCCTAAACATACCATCGTTCGTCATTTGGTCGGTGTTGTTGTTCACACAAGGATTATTGCCTTCATGATGCAAATTATCTTGATTATTAATCGTCGGTGACTCAATGGTCTCATGTTCTCCATTACTTACCTCAACATTTTCTGATGCCATTTTCAAACACTGCCACAAAACAAGGGTTAATTGACATGTCACATATTATCCCTATACTCTGACCGACCAATTAAATACCAAATAAACTTAGGTAGGTCATACTAGCGAAGGAATTTCCTCGTCTCTCCCCTCCTAGTTCTTGTCTCACATCTCAACCAGGGATCATGTCCCTAAGCTTTGATATCAACTGCGACGCCCCCAAAATAGGTATACATCACCCATCTTGGGTTGCCGAATTCATGGTACTGAGTACAAATACAAACTTAATTATACAACAAGAGCTGAGAGTTTGTTTACACGAATATTATCTCATAAACAATATCCAAGCTCAAATTTAATCCTAATTACATTTATTATCACACTAAATAGTGAGGATTACTAAAACAGCCATCTCGGACCATCACCCCATTCCTCGACTAGTCCCGGATATGTTCTCATTTCCTGAAGAGAATAATGAAAGCAAAAGGGTGAGCTCAACTAGCCCAGTAAGAAATATTATGACTAAGATAATGCAAAATAAGTTATCGTTAGCCTTCAACAATGTTAAACTGATAGAATATAATAGACAACAAGTTTAAATGCACCGGAACAAGCAATCCATTAGAAGAGTCAAGTAGAGCATGATATCTACTATCTTATATGATTTAAAAAGGTTTTCATCAACTTTATCGCTGAGACTCAGCTTAATAAATAAACCACATCATCGAATAATCCTTACACTACGGGCCAAGGATATTCATGTAATCATCAATGGTCATGATTATACCAAATAATTCCTGGTCATAATCATACCAACAACTGTCCATCAATGCACTATAGGCCAATGAGGATTTTTTTACCACGTCATTTATAACATTACGGGTCATGATTATACCGAATGATCCCTGGTCATAATCATACTAATCAATAATCCATTTATGCACGTAAGCCAAAGATGACTTTCGTCACAATATAAACATGAGGATGATGACAATGATATAACAATTCAATTAAAATAAAGCACAGGATAAATTTTAAAAATTTATAATTTAATTTATCCAGAATTTAATAATGTCCAAATTGTCAACATGATACTGCTTTATGGAGTAAAATTCAAGAATAATATCCATGTATCAAAAATAATTTGGACAGAAAAGAAAAAAAAATTGGTGAATAGTACCCCGTGAATAGTACTTCAGGAATAGTACGCCGTGAATAGTACCCTGGTATGAAAAGTGCCCCGAATACCCGAGTAAATAATATTTGAGTGAATAGTAATTGAGTGAATAGTAACCCATGAATAGTAACTCGTGAATAGTACTCCCGGCATAAAAAGTGCCCCGAATAGCCGAGTGAATAATATTTGAGTGAATAGTAATCGGGTGAATAGTAACCCGTGAATAGTACTCCTGTGAAAATATTGATATTTAATAAGAAAATTCAGATCAATATTCCAACGAAATGATACTGGATGAAGCGCAAAACTCAAGGATATTCCACTAATTTCAAGGATTATAGAAGCAATACTTACCATAGTAAGTTTACATTTAAGAATATGAAAAGAAATAACATACGAAACTGTAAATAGATTTTCACCTATCATACGGTACGTAATCCGCGTAGACAGATTATTCTGACATATTAAAGGATGAATACGAAAAAAATAGTATTCCTTATGAATACGAAAGAAATAATACCTCTTACGAATACAAAAGAAATAACATCCCTTATGAATACAACAAATAATATCCCTTACCTTAGTAGAAAACTGTATACTGCAATAGTGAAGTAGTAGAATACTCTTCTTCTTGCTCTTTATAGTTTCTCTCTCTATAGGTTCTCTTGTGAATCTCAGTGAATTGGTGAGAATGAAAGAAGAATTCAGCTTCTATTTATAGGAGAAATGACTAAATAATAACTAATTCACGAACGGTCCAGATTGATTTACTATTAGAACGGACAGTTCATATTGATTACTATTAAAACCACAACTGACGGCCCAGATTGATTTACTATTAAAAGCACAACCGACGGTCCAGATTGATTTACTATTAAAACCACCATCGATGGTCCAGATTGATTTAACTTATTACACTTTAGTACCCCTAAAGTTTTCCAAGTTTGCATTATTGCCCTCTAACTTTTGTAATTCACTTATCTTCAATAAACACATTCTTAATACTTCAACAATTATTCATCATTAATATTATAACTCACAATATTTAACAACCAGATTATTCCCAGGATTTCTCCCTATTGGTGCGTAATTAGGTGATCAAACCTGTTCTTGACAGAACTTTCTAGACATCGTCAATATTGTAAATATTAATATGAATAACTTTGTTGTCTCAATTATTGATTTAATAATATAAAATATTATGTAGATGATACTGTGACAATAATTGAATCAAGTAACGTGAGATATTATGCAACAATTACTGTAGCAATAATTGAGTAAACTGAGTGGCTTCTTACGTAAGCATCAATAATCAATATCTTGTGCTACTATACAACCACGCGTCTGGCGTATTCTCGTACTTTTATCACCGGGTAGTTCAACAGTTTAACAGTACAACTTTCGTCATTATTTTGATAAAAAGATATTTCTGTCGTTTTCTAACTCCGACAATTATTCCGTTATGGGGTCCACCAATGATGGTGTCGTCGTACGGATATTCCATGACAAAAAGAATATTTCCCAACCAAATGAATATTTTATATCAACTTGCTTACTTTGCAAAATTTTTAAATATCACTATTAACTTTAAACTTTTATCAATCAAACCATTTATTAAATAGAATAATGATTATAAGAAAATTGGATACTTTTATTTCATAAAATTCGAGGTCTTACAATATCAGCGTAATAATTATTGAATCAATAAAATAAAATATTGAATAGTAATTACTGTAACAATTATTGAGTAGTGTCTTCTTACGTAAGAATCAATAATTCAAAAATATTATGCAATACCGTGTGCTATTGTGCAACTACGTGTATTCACGTATTTTAAACCATAGGGTATTCCAGCAAAGTGTTAGCAGATACTTACTACATTGTTATTTGTAAAAACTCAAACTTGTCATTTTCTTCATTAACCGGTTTTCCAGATTATGGGTACCACAAATGGTCTGCTTGGTAAATGCGAATATTCTCCGAAACAAAGAAGAATATTCCACGACCAAACGAATATTCCCCGACAACAATGAATATTTTATAATCACTTTCTTATTTTGTAAAATTTGCACATTTCACCCATAACCAAAGCATTATATCAAATTAACACCTTATTATTTAAAATAATAATTAGAGAAAATTCGATTTTATTTATAAAAAGATGGGGTCTTACATCTGGTGTAAGAATAAGTACAGACTGATATAAGGTTAACAATTGAGGCTTAATACTCTAGTGCTGGAAAGTAATAATTTGCATGTATCTTAGAATCAGTGAAGAACCTTGTATTTATAATGTTCTCACCACCTTCACGAAATCCTTCTTCGAATCAGATTAAGATCCTCTGTTAAACAACCATTCCTTAATATGATTGCATCGTATCTCCTAGAATTAAGGAAGTGGATTCATAATCCAACACCTCCTCACATATCTATAGACCAAATAAAACTAGGATCACTAATCCGTAAATCCGACATCCACTACAACTCCCACTGAACCAAGCCCACCTAACGCCATAGGGATACTGGCCCATCATAAAACATTGGCGTGAACATCTTGGGCCCAACAATCTACTTAATTAATTCATGAATATTCTAGAATTAATTTGATTTAGTTAACGGTAGTTAATATAAACAGTACTTTTACATTACATTACATTACAGTCTTAGGTGATTATTGGTAGCAACACTCGGGACTACATGCATTTATTCAAAAAAAGTACACAAACATATTAATTACTGAATCTTGACCCACATAGCAGAACTAGGTATACCTGCATGCACCACAAACAGCAAGTAGTACCCAGGTGGTGCAATTTCAGCTGTTGATGGGCCAACGACTGATAATCTAATAACATCGAATTTAGTAGGCGAAAGCTCAACTAGCTTCAGCACCACCATCCTCTGATTCATCGCAAACGAATGCGTTGTGAAGGATGGTGCAATGATTCTAGCCGATACAATCCCCATCTTAAGAAACGTGGGCACTCTGAAAATCACATTAAATGATTGATTGTATCCCAAAACCTCGTCTATATACACAATTGTAGGGCGTATCTGATCATATCCATCCGCTAAGTAAGGTGGCAAAAAGGCCTCCAAGCTGAGATCAGTAGGGTACTGTACGCCAGAGAAGTTGTAAAAGACATGTGGATTGCTTCCTCCAACTAGAACCCGTCCATCTGTTAGTAAAATCGCCGTTGAATGGTAAAGTCGTGGCCTACTAGCCGCTTTCATTACCCAGAACCGGCTATTTTCCGTACCCTTTGGATGGTAAATCACTGGCCTTGTCACCGGATTTCGTGCATTTTCCCAGCCAGCGGTACCAGATCCTGCACCATTGACAATAATTACATCGCCGTTCGGAAGAAGTAACATATCTCCCATTACGCGACCTAACGGCATGGTTTCCATTACCCAATTAGGGTTTTCATCACTAATCCTCAACCGTCCACAAGTAGAACTTGCCCTTATAAATGTCCCAAGGATTGCACTTGGAAACCCATTGTGGGGTGCGCCACCGCATATCATGACCTCAATTACAATGGGTCCATTTTCATTTTCATCTATTGGGAGCAAGACAGATGAGCCCGAGCTAGGGTAGTTCCGAGGATCATCTCCAATAATGGAAGGGAATTCTCTCATGATACGATTTTTTTTGTAGTCTAACAATATTGATCTAGTGTTTGCGAAAATAAATAAGTTGCCATCAGGTAATAGGTGCACAAATGGATACAAGTTGTTTTCGCTTTCATCACTTGTTTCTCTAAGAAAATTGAGCCAATAAAATTGAGGTAACCCTTGGGCGCTTTTAGGATAAAACTCATAGTTGAATTGTCTCCGCCCACCTATAATAATAATACGTCCATCCGGAAGTATTTGGTTTGAGGCATACCATCTACGTTCGGACAAATACCCAGGGAATTCAACCCAATCGCAACTTCCATCATTACACGGGACTATCGTCCGAACAACGTGATCACCATCATTATATCCACCCGTTTGAACAAGGGTTCCATTTTGAAGGACAGCGCCGGAGGAGCACCACGTGTCAGTTCGCACCATCAAAGCTCGGAACGTGTTAGTTCCGATATCGTACATTATAGAGTGAGCGGAACAGTCTTTTTTGAGGATGACTTCCGACGAATCAATCCGGCAGTGGCCGCTAGGAAGAGAAAGATTAGAAGGACCAAAATCAGTCCTATCAAACATAACAACTTTGTTGTTACGTAAAAGTTGCATATGCATGGCGGATATACCGATACTGGCATGTAAGAGCTGCCATTCCCCTTGATTTCCAAGTAACTTTTCTAGCCATTGACTTACTGCCGGAGTATTGAATTGGGTTAAAAGTGAAACCAGAGACACATAGAAGGTGAGTAATCTGCAGGCCATAGTGTAGGTAAGGGAAAGAGAAGACTGTTGAAGAGTTGTTGGTGTAAGATTGGTACAGCAGTGAGGTTGGGAGATTGTAGGTATTGTTATATTAATTAATAGTTATATGCATATATAACTATAAATACATCTCATTTTATTTAGAATTTTTATAAACTAAAGAGAATGTGACAATAAAGTAGGATTAAACATGTAAAGATGTGTAAGTTAGCATGAGATAATTAAGGATAAATTAAAGTTAGGTCAAAGCTCAAAGGGACTGGCATAAAGTAGAAGTTAGTTTCATGAGAGCAGAAATTGGAGGTCACTAGCTCTGCAAGTCTAGAAAATTTAGTGAAGCCATCTTTGTTAGAAAGTATTTCTAGAAGCATTATTAAATATAGTTATTAAGCTTGCTGAGTTCTATAGGTGTCTTTTGTATTCTCAAAGAGACTTGAAGTCTTATTCTAGAATACTCCACTCCTAGATTAAATAGGAGATTGATGTAACCCATGAAGTATGAAAAAAAAAAGTCTAGCAGTCAATAATATATGAATATATTCTGCAAGAGCAACAGCTCTGCAAAGTCTATTGCTCTCATCTCTCTTCTAATAAAAGTTTAATCAATATCCTTGATAAATTCCTGTTTTTGCTCATTGTGCTTTCGTTTGTCCCAACAAATTTGGTATCAAAGCTATTTTTTTAAAACCACATCCTGCTATCATGAGTTCAAATTTAGTCCCTACGTTGTTTGCATATTCTCCAAGTCAAATCCCTATATTTGAAGGGGAACACTATGAGTACTGGAGCAGTCCAATGGAAACTGTCTTCATATCTCAAGACCTTTGGGATATTATTGAGACTAGTTATGAAGAACCACCTGGAACAACAGATTGGTCACAAGCACAACAAAAGTTGTACAAGGAGAACAAAAAGAAAGATGCCACATCACTCCGATTTATACAGCAGGGGATAAGCAAATCAATTTTTCCTAGAATTTTTGGAGTAAAAAAAGCTAAAATTGCATGGGAGATTTTGCAAAAAGAATTTCCAGGATCTGCCAAGGCCATTACTTTAAAACTTCAGACATTATGGAGAAATTTCGATAATCTGTCAATGAAAGAAAGTGAAAGCATTCGAGATTTCTCTTCAAAAGTTGCTGCAATAGTAAATCAAATCAAGGGTTGTGGTGACATCATTGAAGACAAGAGAGTGATTGAGAAAGTTTTGAGGAGTCTTCCTCCCAAATTTGATCATGTTGTCGCAGCCATAGAAGAATCCAAAGATCTGTCCAAAATGTCCATACATGAGTTAACAGGTTCACTACAAGCTCATGAATAGAGGATTAATAGGTCCCTACATCAACCCGTAGAACAAGCTTTTCAATCCAAACTGAGAATTTCAGATAAGAAGGCCAACAGGTCAGATTATGAAAAAAATCAAAATTCTTTTCAAGAATGAATCAGCAGCTAAGAAGAGGAAGAAGAGAGAAAACTTACAGTCACAACTCAAAGAAAGAAAGAAGTGGAAGCTCACAACAAAGTTTCAATAATGCAAATTCTCAATGTATCATCTACAAAAGATCTAACCATGAATTCCGAGATTGCATATTTAAATGTACAAGATGTCGAGTGCCTAATCATTCTCAAAGAGACTGCTGGTTTCAAAACAAAAAGGAGCAAAATGAAGCTAAGTTCACAAAGGAAAGTGATAATGAACACCTATTTTACTCTTGCTTACTTACACTACTAGAAATTTAACCTATAGCGACGAGCTATAGCGAGCCGGTTAGAGACGTAACCGTCGTAATAGAGATATCAATAAATGACGACGAGAGGCTGACCATCGGGATAGAGCTCTTTTTTCACAAATTCCTCCTTTTTCTCCCAAATTAATGGGTAACATTTCCCCCAAATCAAATCAACATCAACTCTCTTCTCACTCACTCGATTTGCCCTTTCTCTCCTGGTCCTCGTTGCCCTATCTTTCCTGGTCCTCGTTTCCTTCTCACTCGATTGCTTCTCGTCTCTGCCCTTTGATAGTTCACTCGTCAGATTGGCCATCATATTAAGCCTTACGACGCATTTAGGGTTCAGAAGGATCTATTTTGGACTATCGAGAGGCGGTCAGCTGATCAACAAGAAATTTCTCTCATTCCTCGGCGGTGCTGCCTCCTCAACCCAACCTTGTCGAAGGATGTCATTTTTTTATCTAGGTATTTACAAAGTATTAAGTTTCCATTACAGATTTGGGAAGGTCACCGAGTTTTTCTGGGTTTGTGAATTATGAATTGGGTGTTTAATTTGTTGAACTTTTTTTGAGTTATGATTCTCATCAATTGGGTGTTTGTTTTATTAAACTTTATTTTCGATTATTGGGCTTACATAAACATCTGCAAGTGATCCAAAACTATGCGATAAAAGAAAGAAAGGCCAAAGTTCCAGCGTGATCAGAACCTAGTAATTCCTCTCTCCCTCTCATTCTTCCTATATATATGTATGTATGTATGTGTATGTATACACGTGTTTACTCGTTTTGTTGATTGACCGAAAAACTGATTCAGCTCCGGTAGCTACCTGTAGTGAAATAATCCAAACATTGAAAAAAGAACAAATTGTATGTTTTACGAAATTGATTAAATTTTTGTAGGATTGGTTTTGATTCTTTGGGAAAAGGAGTTTGGAATTTTTGATTGGGGATAGTGGAAGCTTAAAGCTTTTAGATTAATCGGAGTTTTGAGTTAAAAGTACTCCAATTTACTCTCCCCTCTATTTGTTTCACCATTTTCCGTTTTATCTTTTGGGTCGTGATCTACGATTTCTTTGATTTAGTTAATAAAAAGAGGAATTTTTGTGTGCTCTGAGGGCTCTCGTTTTGGGGATGATTCGAGTATTTAGTAGTATTTACGTTTAGGTTATAAAATCGTAATATGCAGCTCTATTTTAGTTAAAGAATTCATATGTTTTATTGGGTAAGGTTTAGAGAATGTAAGAGTACTGGCATTTTACCAAGTCAAGATGAATTCTTTGATGTATTGGATTTGAGTGGGATGTCTCTGGATTCTCTCCCTAATCATTCAATCAATTTAGGCCTTATCTGCAAGTTAGACCTCTCCAATAACAGTCTTCAGGTACGTCCCATCCCTATATATAATCATCCACAACCACAATACTTAGCCAACCAGTTAGTCACAATAATAAGTTGCTACCCAACATATATATATATATATATATATATATATATCTTATATAGGATCAGTTGCAAAATTAAATATTGTTTTATAACATGTTCAAATAAACTGTTTGTGGGATGTTGGTTAGTATATAGCAGTTATGATATATTACATAATATATATAAATTCTTTGATCAGTGGCTTTATTCTCATTAATTCATCACCCTCTCTTGGTTCAAATATATATATATATATATATATATATATATATATATAGAATTAGCAATTAGTCATTTCATCCTAACTTAATTACTTAACATGTAAATTTGATGAGATGCAGAGCATACCAGAGTGTCTAACAGCAAGTCTTTGAAAACCACCTTCAACCTTCCCTAATACCATCGAGAATTGCAGGTATATACGTAATTAATTTTCACATCTTCATTTTTATTTTATTTTATATTACATGCAATATTTAAGGCCAATTACTTAAAGTGAGTCGCAGAATTTATGGTATTTGGACAGCGGTTGCAGTAGTCATATGACGGGAAATAAAGACTTCTTCGTAGAACTTAATCACAGCTTCACTTCTCAAGTAAATCTTGGAGACGGAAAGTTACAGAAAGCTCTCGGAAAAGGTGTTATTGTTGTCCACACCAAAGGAGGCAACAAAAGATTAATATCTGATGTTCTTTATGTGCCAAATCTATCTGAAAATCTCTTGAGTGTTGGTCAGTTGTTAAACAAAGGCTATCAGATTATCTTTGATGATAGCAAATGCAAAATTGTTGACAAGAAAAATAACTTGACAGTAGCAAAAGTTGAAATGTCTAAAAATAAGGTGTTTCCTCTTGTCATACCAATAGAGGAAAACCTTGCTTTAAGAAGTGAAAATCTAGATATATCCTACTTATGGCATTTGAGATATGGGCATTTAAATTATAGGGGTATGAAATTGTTGAAAGAAAAAAACATGGTGGTTGGATTGCCTGCTATAGAGAATAATGGAAGAGTTTGTGAAGGTAGTGTCTATGGAAAAATGCATAGAGTTCCATTTCCAAAAACCTCATGGAGAGCTAAAGCCCCTTTAGAATTGGTGCATTCTGACATATGTGGTCCTATGAGGACTCCATCTCTCAACAATAAGAGATATTTCATTCTCTTTGTTGATGACTATACAAGAATGATGTGGCTGTACTTCTTAAATGAAAAGTCAGAAGCTTTCTCAATTTTTCTTCAATTCAAAGCTCTAGCAGAAAAGCAAAGTGGATGTCAAATGAAAACTTTACAGACAGATCATGGTGGAGAATTTATTTACACACCATTCATGAATTACTGCAAGGAGAATGGAATTCAAAGGCAGCTCACTATTAGTAGAAGTCCGCAACAAAACGGTGTGGCGGAAAGAAAGAAACGCACTATCGTAGAGATGGCTCGTAGTATGTTGCAAGAAAAAAGGCTTCCAAACAATCTATGGGCTGAAGCTATTCATATTTCTATCTATATTCTTAATCGATCTCCTACAAAAGCAGTTCAAAACAAAACTCCATTTGAGGCATGGAATAACAGGAAGCCACTTGTTGATCACTTCAAAGTTTTTGGATGCATTGCTTATGGCATGAACACATCACAAAACATGGACAAGTTTGACAAGAAAGGTGAAAGTACATGTTTATTGGCTATAGTGATGAGTCTAAGGGTTTTAGACTGCTTAATCCCAAGACAAATCAGCTTGTAGTATCTAGAGATGTCATCTTTGATGAAATGGCAGCTTGGGAGTGGAAGGATGATTCTTCTTAAGATCAAAAGTCATACGAATTTAAAGAATCATCATCTTTTCAAGAAGATGCAAATCAAGAAAGCAACCTGCAACATGAATTAATAAGAAGTTCCTCTAAAATTCCATCATCAATTCATGATCATTCCGATTCAGAATCACCTCAAAGAAAGGTACAATCATTGCAAGATGTCTATGAATCATGTGAATTTGCTCTTTTTTCATGTGAACCTCACACTTTTGAAGAAGTAAGAAGTAATAATGTATGGATTAAAGCCATGAAAGAAGAAATCTCTATGATTAAAAAGACCAAAACTTGGGAGCTTATGGATCTGCCAAAAGGGAAGGATGTCATTGGATTAAAATGGGTTTATAAGTCAAAGTACAATGAAGATGGCTCAATTCAAAAGCACAAGTCCAGATTAGTTGTGAAAGGCTACTCACAACAGCCTGGCATAGATTTCACCGAGACGTTTGTACCGGTAGCACGGATGGAAACAATAAGAACTGTTCTTGCTTTGGCAGCTCAATTGGAGTTGAAAGTGTTTCAACTTGATGTAAAATCTGCTTTTTTAAATGGTGAGCTAGAGGAAGAGGTCTATATTGAGCAACCTCAAGGTTTCCAAGTAGAAGGAAAAGAAGACAAAGTGAATAGGCTTCGAAAGGCTTTGTATGGCCTAAAGCAAGCCCCCCCCCCCCCCCCCCGAGCTTGGAACAACAGGATTGATGGTTATTTCTAGCAAAGTGGATTCAAGATGAGCCCAAGTGAACCTTCACTGTATGTGAAGACAGAAGGTACAGACTTCCTTCTTGTTTGCTTATACGTTGATGATTTGATCTATTTTGGTTCAAATATGAAAATGCTCGAAGATTTCAAGAAAAATATGATGAATGAGTTTGAAATGACTGACTTGGGACTTATGAGATATTTTCTTGGGATTCAAGTGAAATAAAGAAAAAGACATATTTTTCTCTCCCAAGAAAAGTATGTAGAAGATTTGCTTAAAAAATTTCAAATGGAAAAATGCAAAGTTGTGCCTACGCCTATGGCTTTAAATGAAAAGTTGCAGCAAAATGATGGAGAACCAAGAGTTGATGAAAAACTTTATAGAAGCTTGGTTGGCTCTCTGATTTATCTCACCAACACAAGACCTGATATAATGCATTCAGTGAGTATGATTTCTAGATACAT
Source organism: Panax quinquefolius (assembly GCA_020205615.1). Classification (NCBI taxonomy): domain Eukaryota; kingdom Viridiplantae; phylum Streptophyta; class Magnoliopsida; order Apiales; family Araliaceae; genus Panax; species Panax quinquefolius. Next base: position 33,139,382 of record CM035166.1, read on the forward strand.
GAATAAGCCAACAAAGTCTCATTATACAGCAGCAAAAAGAATCTTAAGGTATCTACAGGACACAAAAAAATATGGGATCACTTATGTGAAAGAGAAAGATTTCAAGCTTGTTGGATATACTGATAGCGATTGGGCAGGATCCCTTGATGATCGAAAGAGCACCTCAGGTTATCTTTTTTGCCTAGGTTCAAATGTGATATCATGGAGTTCAAAGAAGCAAAAATCAGTGGCGTTATCGTCAGCGGAAGCAGAATACATTGCAGCGATCGATTGTGCAAGTGAAGCAGTTTGGTTAAGAAGAATTTTGAATAATCTGCAGCTAAAGCAAAATGAACCTACAAGAATCTATTGTGATAATAGGTCAGCAATAACAATGGCAAAAATTCCAGTTTTTCATGCTTGCTCTAAGCATATAGAGCTCCGTTATCATTTCATCAGAGACTTAGTGAGCAAAGGAGAAATTTTCATGGAATTTGTTAGCACTAACGATCAGCCAGCTGATGCTCTAACAAAACCAGTCACGAGGGAGAAATTTGAGAAGTTCAAGAACGAATTGAAGATTACAAATTAAGAGGGGGTGTTAGAAAGTAATTATGTAATCTCATATTTCTAAAAGCAGTATTAAATATAGTTATTAAGCTTACTGAGTTCTATAGGTGTCTTTTGTATTCTCAAAGAGTCTTGAAGTCTTATTCTAGAATACTCCACTCCTAGATTAAATAGGAGATTGTTGTAACCCATGAAGTATGAAAAAAAAAGTCTAGCAGTCAATAATATATGAATATATTCTGCAGGAGCAGCAGCTTTGCAAAGTCTATTGCTCTCATCTTTCTTCTAATAAAAGTTTAATCAATATCCTTGATAAATTCCTGTTTTTGCTCATTGTGCTTTCATTTGTCCCAACAATCTTCACGTGATAAAGTCACTTGCAGCTTTAGAGACACGGCGCACCAGATAAATATACTAATTTCACATAGGCCATACAAAAATTAAATTTGTAAATCTTAATAAGTTACTTCACTTGAAAAAAATGTACTAAAATTATTTTACATTGGCTTAAGTGCATATTATTTTTAATTTTCCACTTGCACTAAAGTCAATTGTCATAATATTTAATACTCATCTTCTCTAAGTAACGATCATTCTGCTATTGAATAAAGTTTTAGTAAATGATATGCAATATTGTTCTTGAGAGTCCATTATATTTATAGTGACTTCTCCTCTTTCAATGATTCTTTAATCAAATGAAAGTGCCACAACTTATGTTTGGATCCTAGATAAGACCTGGGGACTATTACTAGTTCTGTAACGAACTTTTCTTTCCAAACAACCAACTTTGCGGATTCATTTACAGTTATATACTTTGTCTTTGTCACTAAATGATCAACAACTATTTGTTGTTTGGAATTTTTCAATTCACTACACAATTGTTCAAGGTAACTATTTACCATAAAATGGATTTGTTGTCGTCTTGGTCAGTTTGAAAAACTTGAGTCTTTATAGCCCTCTAGTTTTTAATCAGACCCATCATGCATTCTTAGTTCCGGTGGTGTATTTTAGGATGTTTTTTAATGTCTTATAGTGATTTTCTCTAGAATATGACTGATCAACAACAAGTCTAGTACATTTCATTACATACATGATAGTAACTCATGCAGTCTCTCTTTTCAGGAGTCTATGGGGACAATTAAGAGAGATTGTAATAAACTGAAATTTCATATCAATATTAAAATAAAAATTTAATAAATAAATTTTTAATTTGATATTATTTGTTATTCATAAGTTTATATATTCAATAAGATATGAATTATTTTAATGGAAAGGAAATTGTCAAACTAAATATTATTTTACTGTGTGATATTTATTATATAAAATGTGATTATTTTATAACAATATACTATTTATACATTGTATATATAACAAGTGGTATGTTATTTACATTTAGATAATTGGGGTATTACCTGGAGGTCAGTTTTTGTTTTTATAAGCAGCGAATGAAAATGGGAAAACAACTATAAGGCAAGCATGAGCTGTAGTATGGATAGCAGTTAGGTGGGTGATAATTTTGTTTTAGTAGGAGCTGTCCTTGTATTATACATATAGGCTTATGATTGTTTTGAGCTATATTATAGCTAGGGAGCAATAGGTAATGCTTATAATTTCTAAATTTTAAAGGAATAGAGAACTTGTGACACCCCCAAATTCAGACACTCATCTCTCAAATTCGGTGCATCACGTGTTAATTCCAATATCATACTAAAATTATTAACAGCGAAATAATAAAATAATTTACATTGATATAACATAAATATTCGTGTCCCAAGGTCTCGTGACCGTTACTACAACATTTTAGTAATTAAACTTAAACATAAATTAATCATCCCTTAATACATTATTATAATCATAATAATAATAATAATTCCCCTACACTTAAAGGACTAAGCTATTCCGTAACTTTACCCTTTCCTTTGTCTTTTCCTGAAGTACCGCCTTGCTCTGCCTTAACTGTAATGTTTTTAGGAAAGCAAGAATGAGCAACAGGTTTGCCCAACAAGTAATATAGTAATAAGGGTGAACAAATATAAAGTTTGAATCTCAAGGGTATAACAATAAATGATAGTTCAAGAAGTATCAATAGTTTTCAATAAGTGTCGCTACGGACTAAACAATATCAACAAGATGCAAAAATTTAATCATTTCAAGGTTCAAGAAGAATAAACACTGAGCAGTCACTAGGGACTAAGAACTCTTGCTAGAATTAACAGTATTATACTGAAAATTCAATATAAATGAGTACAACATGTGATCAGCCTAAAGTACCCTATGTTATGCATAACATTTAAACATGCTAGTATGTGCGTGCGTCGGTTTCCCTATAGTTATATATTTTCCCCTTCAATGAGGGTTGTTCATCTTAGTAGATTCATAAGAGTTCGCACCAAGTCAACTGGGTTGGATAACTTTCTAACACATGATATTAGTCTAGCCGAATCAAATAGCTTCGACAATGTTTAGGAACAATGAGTTCAATTCTCGTCACATGAATCAAGATATAAAAATCAATTTTCGATTAGGAATAATATTTATATGAATGTAGATATTTGTTGAATATAAGTATGTTTGATATAACAATAATTTGAAGTTTCATAATAAGAAATAATGTCTAGATACTTGCATTCAATTATAAGAATGAAGTTAGGGAACTTGCAATAATGTAGAAAGTTTAAATTAAAGTTAGAGACTTGCCTTTTGCGTTGATTACCACTTATAGCATAAAATCACCTCAACGAACTATATTATCCTATTTATGTACGTATAGGTATTCATTAGTCACACACGCTTTGACATATATATTGTAAGAACCGTGAATTTCATGAATAAATAATTATTTTGATATAATAAGAAAGTGAGTATTTATATATAAATATTGATGTACTATGAGGTGAGTAATTCAATTAATTCAAATTGAATTTATAAGAATTGAGAAAAATGTGGATTTTATGATAAGCTCGAAGAATGCCTTGTGTGGCACGATAATGAGAATTATGATGATTTAATTAATTAAAGAATGAATTAATAAGTGAATGATTAATTAATAATATATTGTTAATTAATTATTCTTGTGAGTAATAAAATATTAATGAATAAATTATTGATTTATATTATAAGATTAATGTTTGTTCAATAAATTGCTAAGTGTGACGATAGATAATCACATATTATATAGTAACTACATTTATATAATATAAAGTATAGTGTGACCTTGTGATATGACTATATAATATTGTAAGATTAATGAAATGTGGAAGTTATACAAATGTTGTCTATATGACCATGTAATATGTATAGTCCACTAATGTATATTTTATGGAATATCAACTCAGACTATGTGAATAATTGATAATAAGGTTTACGATAATGTGGTGTGTCACTACTCAATTAAATCATAATTTGGCATTATCAAAATGTACATGGATTATATATTGATGGGTATATATGTACCCCAATTTGCTACCATGTAGTATGGTTATATTATTAAAGTCCATATGTACACCCATATAAATTTAAACCCTAAGTGAACAAATATACACCGTGTAGTAGTACATGATATAAAACATAGTATTGTTAATTAGATATTTTTCAAGATGTTGAGTATTGGGATTGTCCCAAATTCATTGGCCTTCTCCCCCTCACGTGCATAGGCCATTGGCCTAAGTTAGCCTTTATCATCCTTGTAAGCTATCAAGCATTCAAATGATAGAGGGAGTGGTTTCAACAGTGTCGGGGAAACTATTCTACCAAATTCTTGTTTCCCACAATCTTCTTCTTCTTTCCAATGGTCTAAAACTATAAAACAATGATTTTATTTTGGTTTTTGATTACCTATAAATTGAATTCCTTCCCTTCTATATTCACTGCTAAAATTTCTGAGAAGGACATTAGAGATAGTGAGTTGCTGAGAATTGAGGGGGCATACTTAGTACATTTGAGGAATCCATTAAGACTTCAAGAGGTAGAAAATTCTATTTTTGTTCTTAGTTTAAGTTTTGTCAAATTCTTGCAATTCTCATGAAATCTTTGTTAAGTAGTATGAATTTGCATGCTATTGTACTACCTGATATTGTATATATGTTTAGAAGCATTGTAGATGGTTTGGTTGCAGATTTAACATGGTACTACGATGATGTACCTCTCTGATCCAGTGCACAATTGAGCAACACAGCATAGTCGGGCTGACGACTATAAACCAAGCGCTTTAGGGAGGCAACCCCATGTGTTCTAGTTATTTTATTTCTGTTCATTTTAGTTAATTTTTCTTTTAAGCTTTTAAATTACTTAAATTTCATAGTATGATATATTACTCTAATGTTCTTCATGATTTTCATGTTTACTCCCAACTCAATGCGCAATAGTTCAAAAATCCAGGCAAAGGAATAAAGGAGCAAAGTGACAGGAAACGGACTACACATGCCAAGAGATTCACATGAAGCGCCCCGGGGCCCATGATACAAGGTCCTCAGCGCCCCGGCGCTTGACACTAGTAGCTATAACCCAAGCCCAGAGCCCCCGGCGCTCCTTTTCAATACACACACAGCGCCCCGGCGCTCATAGTCAGTGGTTGATACCTGTTCCAGCGCCCCGACGCTCTAAACCATACTATCCACAACGCCCCGACGCTGAGACTCGTCACCAGACACCGTTGTCCAGCGCCCTAGCGCCCAAAGACTACACAACCCAGCGCCCCGGCGCTGAGGTTTAAATTAAGAGTCCAACAGGGGCTTAACAGCTGAACGGTTCCACTTCTTCTCTTTTAAATTCTCCTCAAATATTTCTCTCATACGCCTCTAATACTCTCATATGGTAATTGCACTTGGAAAAATTGTTCTATAACTTCCTACTATCTAACACAATTTTATATCTCACGTTTGGTTCCTTAGTCTGCGAAGTACTGTTGGGTAATTTCTAGTTACACACAACACGCAAGTATACGTGGTCAACAAGTAATAAAGAGTAAGTAAAGTATCGTTTCCACGGAGAATTAACTAACAAAGTTCACAAAGCATTAACCCATAACCATCTCAGTCTTATTTAAACGAATGATATTATATTTTGTATTTAAACTACGAAATTAAATAAACCTAACTATTCCTAGAGTGAGATTAGATAATGAAGACCTGAGATTACAATTTCATCTATTGACTCATTCAAATCCACACACTTCATGTTAAGCCAAACTAATTATACCGAATTATTAGTCGAGAATACAAAAGTGAAATATAGCCATCTCTCGATGTACCATACCCATATCAAATATAATCCCCAGTTGAAAGAATACACATGAACACCCAAATTACCTAAACCACTATATGTCTATGTGATTTACAAATAATTAGGGTTTAAGCCCAAGTTCTCAATTGACTACGAGCGATGCCTCGGTATATGTCTATCCTAAGCACAAATCATACATTCCATCACCATGTAGAACATACAAACACAAGCTATCAAGATCAGATCTAAACCCATACTCCGTCTTTCAAGTTCATATGGGTTATCCCAGTAATTAATGGCCAATCAACTAAGCAAATAAGCATGAATCTTAATAGACAATCCCATAGCAATCAATAAGGTTAACAACGAAGTATATCAGATTAAAATAATCAATAGAATCCATTTTAATCTCAAGATAGAGTTTAACTCATCATAGAATCAAAATCCATCATCCACAATAGATTACACATTGAGAAATAAAGATAGAAGTAAAGAGAAGTTAGGGAATTAGGAATGCAAATCTGAGATTCTCCTCTTGCTCCAATTCTGAATTTCCTATGCTCTTCAATTGCTTCAATCTTCAACTCTAATCTAATCTAGGGTTCTAATCTAATCTAAAAAGAAAGAGAAGAAAAGAAAACAATAAGAGATCTAGCCCCCAAGGGGTGGAATGTCTCTTACATAATGAAAATACGTCTAATATATAAGCCCTAATTGAACCCCCTTCATAGTTATGCTTCAAAATAAAATAAAGTCAGCAGCTTCAGTCAACGGCGTGCGTGGCCGCGCGCTCCCCAAGTGTAATCCTCGCGCGGGCGCGCGACTTTCATTAGGTAATGTTGTCTAGCCGGGTGCTAGCGCGGGCCCGCGTTCCCAAGCTTGTCCCACGCGGCGCCTGCAATTCCGGGGTTACAGTTACTCTTCTTTGAATCGATCTGTTCTCGCCGCTTCCCGCCTTTGTCCATCCACGCTTAGTCTTCTGCTCCACTTGATCCTCATGCCATGCATATCCCAGCTTGTGCCTCGCTTCATGCGTCCATTCATCTCTTGCCTTCTAATTCCACCAAATTAGGCCGTTTCCTGCACTTTTTCACCAAAAGGAGTCTTAAGTATATGCTGTAACGCCCGAGAAATTCGGATCCTTTGTAAAAATATTTGAAAGAATTAAATAATGAATAGAATAATATTATTTGTTATTATATGTGTTAATAAGATGTATGTCATTCTATAACCTAGAAATATCGAAAGATCGTAGTATTTGAACCATGTGAATAAATTAAAGTGTTTGAATTTCCAAGATGAAAATAAGTATTTTTCGAGAACGTTTACGAAAAACATTACTCACAAATTATCGCTCGGGAATTATTTTGAACTTTCGAGAAATACGTAATGTTAGAATTTCAAGGCGAGATGGATTATGTAATAATAATCTAAGTATGGCAAATGCAATAATTCGCATGCGGACTTAATTTGGGGATATAGGTATTAAAACCTAATGAAAAGAATTAATGTAACTTTGCATAAAATACAAGTCCATAAGCTATAAGGTGTAAACCTATGTAGGATTTATACTAAGCCCAAGTGATTAATAAGGTGAAGCCCAAACTATTATAGTGCAAGCCCAACAAAGAATTTGTTAGATTGATTATTAAGCCCAAACCATGATCCATTAGCTAAGAAGGATCCATGGGGCAACCCATGAGTAAGCTTGATGGGCAAACAAGTTATGTGTTGGACAAGAACTTTAAGTAATGACCAAGGAATGGATAAGAGTTGTGGGCAACAAGCAATGAATAGTAAGGAGGTTAGTTTAAGGAGGTGGGGTGATTTAATGACCTAATTACCCTAACCTTGAAAGCTCTATAAATAGCAAGCCTTTTCATTCATTTGGATTTTGTTATTTCATCCAACAATTCTCTCTCAAACAACTTATTTGTTAGAGTCAATAAGCACTTTGAGATTTACATTTCCTTAATAGATTTCCAAAGCAATTGAAGTAATCATCAAAGGTAATTGATCTTGTCTCTTCTATCTCTATCATGGTAGGTTGATAAGAGAAGTGTAATCTAATGAATTTAGATACTAAGAACATAAGGGAAGTTGATAAGCAATGGACTTAAGCCGAATAAGTTGAATAAGCAACTTGAACTTAAATAAGTTGATGAACTTATGAAGAATTTCCATATGTTGTCATAAGCATGAGAATTGTAGTTAATGAGTTAAACAAGTCATTGACTTGTGTAAATAAGTCAAAACCTATCTTAATATAAGTTAGTGTAATAAGTAACTTGTAATATCTACATGTTGATTAAAATCCACTTAGAATGATTAGTATTGAGGTTTCGCCGGAATTTACACGATTGGAAGATAGTCGTCGAATTCGTGAAATTCTTGGAATGGAAGTCATATTTTTTGTTTGACATTGGAAACATTGGTTTTTGATGGAGACAAGTCATATTTGGCATTGTAGAGTTGTGGACTCAAAAATGGCCGGATTCCGACTTAGAACGAAGAAACGAGCGTTGAACGTTCACGAACATTTATCATTTTCGTTAAAAATGGATTAATAGGTGAAATTTTAGCAAACAAAGTTAAATAGATAAAATTCTTGAATGAACGCATAGAGTACGTAAATTGTGACCCGTAGGCTCTTGAACGAGCCAATTCGCACTAATAACGAAAAAGTTACGAGTTCGGGAATTTCAACTTTTGAAAAATCTGTTCAAAGTTTCTGGTGCACAGGACTCGCGTCGCAGCGTCGAGTCCGGGTTCTAAGTAAAGATAGGTGGCCTTGCTTAGCAAATACAAGACCAAGTGTAAAAGTGTAAGCCGCCGCCATGATGCCGACCTCAAGACCAAGACAATAATGAAGGTTTATATATAGAACATGGTTAGTAGTTGATAACCAATTGGACAAGGATTATAATGAAACATTGTTAAGACATAATTAAGCCTTAAGTATGAACACTTCGGGTTTAGTTAAATCAATTGTAAATGAATGAAAGAATGATCTTACTAAAAGCGGGCGATAATAATAACAAATCTAATACGTAATTAGATTGAGAAGTAGGGTAAGATTCTTTAAGAACCATGTATGATCATTCATGACCTAATGTTCTATGTTTTGCTATCATCTAATGTAGAGACCTTAAAGACGTAAAGTGCACGTGTTATAAATTGTAGCAGACGCTAAAGGCAAGTACTATAACCCTTGTTCCAGTTCGATCTGGGCAATTCTTTGTGATTCATGTATTCTTCACATGAGTTAGTATTTGAGTAATGTTAAAGCCAATCCTTTCGGCTAGACATATGCTATGTTATTTTATCAAGTGTTGATAAGGATTTACCGAACTAATATTGTTGTGGTTTTCAAAGGTAGATTGTGTATGCTCAAATTGTTTTGTCGTCAAACGACAGGCATGTGAGGTTGCGACAACTTAAACGTATACACGTTTAATGAATGTAGTGTTGATCAACATAGAGTAGTATATAGCCGATGATCACCTAGGACGTGCTCGTAAGCTAAGCTATCTGGGACTTACGGACTTAGTGTCGGGATGTCCTTTTCAAAGTACTTATGAAATGCTTACGGTCTTGAACCAGAATTGATATTTTATTTAATATTGTAGCTGTAAAACGTTTTGAATGAAAAGAAGTGCTATTTTGAATTCTCAATAGTACTTCGTAACTATTATCCAGTTATTGAAGATATACGATTCCTAAGTTTCAAGCATGCTATTTTACTAGAATTGGTGTACTTCTTTGAGCTAGTTAGGCTCATTCTTGCTTGAACTATATGAATGCAATTAAGAGCAGAAGCAGATCGATGGATCCGTGAGGATAAAGGGAAGGCAAAAGGCAAACCCAGTAGATTGCTTATGTAATAGTATAGGTTTTGTAAGGAATAATATTGATATTATGACAAAGACAATGTATTGGTTGTAAAGAACCTGGGGTATGTAAATATTCTTTTGATATATATATATAAGACATATCCGTTCTTTTGAGGCATTTCAATTGAATGTATATGTGAACTGTAGCACCGTGTAGCACCATCTGTCGGGTTGGAAGATACCCGGATTTGGGGGCGTCACATATGCACTACAAAATAATATGAAATGCAACTAAAACACACTAAAATGTACTTGAGATGGGCATAGTTCGCGTGAATTGATATTCCATAAGTAGGTATAAAACCCACTTATCAAATACCCCCAAACTTCAACTATTTCTTGCCCTCAAGCAATCAAGCAATGCAATATAATGCAATCTTCATGCTATGCAAGCTATACTACTATGCAAATGAATCCCACATTCTCAGCCAGATCTGAATTCCGATAAGATCTACCTCAGAGAAATATCAAGATCCAAGAACAAAGCAACAAACTAAGCTAAAGGCATAATGACATACAATCTGATAATCCCATCCTACTATAAAGATGTTGTGTGTGTGATGTGTTCACAGATAAGCTTGACAAAGATGAAGTTACCACATGCTAAATTTGCTTAAGAGAGAAAATTGAAGTTTAAATCAAGAACCGCATATACTAATGAGACATCAACTACTCCAACATATCAATACAAATTAAGGTTCAACGATGGGTTTATTCAACTTTATTTTTACTCACGAGGGCGATTTTCGCACTTTCCCGCGGTGTTTATTGATTTCTTTTGATTTTTTTATATGTATATAGCGAGTGCGTTTTACGCTCCATCTCACTTTCCATTTCCATTTAAACGAGTGCATTTTACGTTCCATCTCGTCCAAATAGCAAGCATATCCATGTGTTCCAAAAGTTTGAGTATCTGTGTCTTCATAGTCATTACTCACTTCCTACACAATTCTATCATTAAAAATAATATTTTCCTCTCAGTAGAAAAGCATGTTAATCTTAACCAACAAGCAAATAGGAACATTGTCGTGCTACCTGGTAACATCTAAACAACAAGCATGAATTATATCCTGTATAAAATTATAACTAAGCTCAAGATATCAACTAAATTCAAAAATCTATCAAATTTCTATGTCATCATTGGCCAAATTAGAATTCAACTAACTAAAAACCTGGGATTATGCAATGTTATGCAACTAAACACATACTAAGTAAACAAGACAAAAGACAACTAAAAAAAAATTCATACTAAAACACCCCTACTATGCAACTTAAACATGCAATCAAACTATATGCAACAACCACTCACTACAACCCAATACCCCCAAACTTAAAATAAACAATGCCCTCATTGTAATTAAAAGTGAAAGAATACTCCCCTAGGTGGCAATGTCATCTCCGTTCGCCTCCTCATGATCCGATGGTATATCAGACGATGGCTAAGTTTGAGATATTCTATAGTTGGAGACTGCGTCTGGGCTTCTAACTGGCCGAATTCTTGAGTCAAAAATTCTAAAAAGTTAGAAAAAATTTTATGTGACTGAGCTATGGCGGGGCCGCGCGGTGTTTGGCTTGTAGTTGGGCATAGCCGCGCGACCCTATAATCTGGCAGCTTCAGTTTTTGACTTTTGTTTGATCCTGAATGCTTATAGCAATTGGATTGAACCTGAGAGGAGAAACAATAAAACTATTATTAAGATTTACCACTATCTAACATCTACTAAATATGGAAATGTAAATAAGAATTAAACAAGGAGGGAGAAAGATTGGATGGGGTGCCTCCCATCGAGCGCTCGGTTTATAGTTCGTTAGCTGGAATCTTTTCTTGACACCACTATCCGATTCCTCTACAATAAGATAAGAACCCTCCATCCATTAGAACCGCTATGTGCTTTGGTAGGTTCCCCATTATGAGAGTCTTCGGATTGAAGTCACCTAGCATATTTCCTGTACATGATGTCTCCATTTCTATTGCATCGCCAGGTGCTTCTTCTGTTGTATCTGTGAATAGATTTTTGCATTGAGGCATGACAGATACAACAGGATTTTCTTCTTCTATCATCTCTTCCTCAGCCCACCATAGTTTGTAAGAGGCCTCATAATCGTAGAAATTGTTGCTTTGGATGTGGCTACCAAGGGGACATGGGTGTGCAAATTTCACTGAATTTTTCAACTCTAACTGAGAAGGAACTTGGGGTATTATACACATGAGCTCATGATCTTCATTTTTCATACCCCCAGTTGTCTCCTCAATGTCCACTCCTTTCAGTTCATTTAGTGACATGAACACCTCTGGCTCTACCATCAGTTTCATCGTCCATATCATAGCACCAATTGTTTGGAGGGCGATTGTTCAAGGCTTCAAACATTTGATCCATCTGATTCTGAAGATTTTGAATTGACCTCTCTTGCTCAATCATCTTCTCCTCACTTGATGCTACACACTTGAACCACAAATCCTCCAATCTTGAATTATCTTGTTTAGTTTCAAAATCCATGTATTGAGGACCATTCATTGAGGAATTAATGAGTTGTTCCATCTATTTGTTAAGATTTTGGCTTGATAACTCCTGACTCATCATCATCTCTTCATGGTCTGCAATGCTTTTTGACATGAATTCCTTCAACCTTGAATTTTCCTCTTGTTGCATTGAAGGTGGATATGAGAAATCTGATGGATGTGTTGGACTTGGGATGCAGTATTGGTCGGGATAGTTATAACTCAATTCATAATCTCGGTGATACCCCAACCTTGTTGATAATCGGGATAAACATCGTTGTTGAAGTAATCACCCCAAACCGCACTTGTCCAACTTGATGATGTCAGACCGATGACTCGATGATGCTTCGCCAAAGACAAAGATTCACATGTAACTACTATCTCTCGAAAAGTGCGTTGAAATGGAAGAATATCCAACCTCTCCGAAAGTGTTGCAATTTGTGATGACAATGTAGAAAATACATTGAGTCCCTCAGTGCTTGTGTCCCTTGGTTGAATCATATTTGTATAAGGCCATTGATAAGCAAAGTCACCCATGGTACCTGAAAAGAGAGAAATATAAGAAGATAATTAAAACAAAAAAAAATGTTTAAATTAAGACTAATTTTGATTGAAATTAATGTTGGCAAAAATTTATTAAGTTAATTCCCCGGCAACGGCGCCAAAAACTTGTTGGGTAATTTATAGTTACGCACAACATGCAAGTATACGTGGTCAATAAGTAATAAAGAGTAAGTAAAGTATCGTTCCCACGGAGAATTAACTAACAAAGTTCACCAAGCATTAACCCATAACCATCTCAGTCTTATTTAAATGAATGATATTATATTTTGTATTTAAACTACGAAATTAAATAAACCTAACTATTCCTAGAGTGAGATTAGATAATGAAGACCTGAGATTACAATTTCATCTATTGACTCATTCAAATCCACACACTTCATGTTAAGCCAAACTAATTATACCGGATTGTTAGTCGAGAACACAAAAGTGAAATATAGCCATCTCTCGATGTACCATACCCATATCAAATATAATCCCCAGTTAAAAGAATACACATGAACACCCAAATTACCTAAACCACTATATGTCTATGTGATTTACAAATAATTAGGGTTTAAGCCCAAGTTCTCAATTGACTACGAGCGATGCCTCGGTATATGTCTATCCTAAGCACGAATCATATATTCCATCACCATGTAGAACATACAAACACAAGCTATCAAGATCAGATCTAAACCCATACTCCGTCTTTCAAGTTCATATGGGTTATCCCAGTAATTGATGGCCAATCAACTAAGCAAATAAGAATAAATCTTAATAGACAATCTCATAGCAATCAATAAGGTTAACAACGAAGTATATCAGATTAAACTAATCAATAGAATCCATTGTAATCGCAAGATAGAGTTTAGCTCATCATAGAATCAAAATCCATCATCCACAATAGATTACACATTGAGAAATAAAGATAGAAGTAAAGAGAAGTTAGGGAATTAGGAATGAAAATTTGAGATTCTCCTCTTGCTCCAATTCTGAATTTCCTATGCTCTTCAATTGCTTCAATCTTCAACTCTAATCTAATCTAGGGTTCTAATCTAATCTAAAAAGAAAGAGAAGAAAAGAAAAAAAATAAGAGCTCTAGCCCCCAAGGGGTGGAATGTCTCTTACATAATGAAAATACGTCTAATATATAAGCCCTAATTGAACCCCCTTCTTAGTTATGCTTCAAATAAAATAAAGTCAGCAGCTTCAGTTAACGTCGCGCCCGGCCGCGCGCTCCCCAAGTGTAATCCTCGCGCGGGCGCGTGACTTACAGTATGTAATGTTGTCCAGCCAGGTGCTCGCGCGGGTGCGCGTTCCCAAGCTTGTCCGTACCGCACTTCTGCATTCTCAGGTTACGGTTACTGCTTCTCAAGAATCGATCTGATTCATTCATTGCTCCAACCTTTGTCCATCCACGCTTAGTCTTCTGCTTCACTTGATCCTCATGCCATGCATATCCCAGCTTGTGCCTCGCTTCATGCGTCCATTCGCCTCTTGCCTTCTAATTTCACCAAATTAGGTCGTTTCCTGCACTTTTTCACCAAAAGGAGTTTTAAGTATATGCACTGCAAAATAATATGAAATGCAACTAAAACAGCTAAAATGTACTTGAGATGGACATAGTTCACGTGAATTGATATTCCATAAGTAGGTATAAAACCCACTTATCAAGTATTTTTCTTCTACTATCTCTAATTCAAAGGTATGTAATGCATTACATTCAAGTGATTGTGGAATCAAATCTTGTTAATTAGGCAAATGGTAAGTTAATATGCATCTTAATTCACAATCTCTTACATCTAAAGTGCAGATTTTCTTCTTCTGATTTTGAATATCTCATACTGCTTGTATGTGAATCATATTTATATATATTTTATTTTTATTCTTTTGATTGATTGGGATATCACACAGATGTGGTGATTAAATGCTAGGGGTTTGAATTGCTAGAAAACCAATAGTGTTCCAAGTAAAATATGAATTGCCCACAAGGTGTTTGATGTTTTGCCTGACTCAATGCTCATTGTTAAATTCGCACAAAGCACCATATCCACACACTGAATTTACTTGCCATCTTGCCACCCAAATACCATAGGGATACTATCAAACATATAGATCACTATTGTGGGGGGCTAAACTGTATTGAGGCATACGTGGGATTATATTGCTTTTCATGACACATCTTTTGGGCGTATCTTGTGCTTCTTTTGCCAAAAATACGAGTTCAATAGTACATGCGTCTAATCGGTACAACGTTGTATTTTCATGCTATTATGGGTAGTGCCACACCCCCAACCATGTACTTAACGTGCACTTATTTTGAAATTGGGGAGTTGTAATATGGGTAAGTTTATACATATTCGCATGATGCTCAATTCTAATACATGTGCATGCGATTTCTTACAGATTTTTCTACATGGCTTCAAAGCGACAACGTGGAGAAGATTCTGGGACAGCCTCAGCCCAACCCAAATTTGACATCCACCGGTTCGTGAGTGCTGCAACCCAAGAACGGTATAATAGGATGGCCATCCACTCTCTTGTCCCCGAACGCGGTTTAAGACCCGATCAATCAAAGGATGAGGACATGGCGGTTATGATAGCTGAGAGGAATTAGTTCACCCTAACCGAACAACCCGATCCAGCAGTGATTGCAGTCGTCAAAGAATTCTACGCCAACGTTTCCGAGCACTTCCACTATGGGGTGTATGTGAGAGGTAAGACTGTCGAATTTGGCGAAGAAGACATTAACAGTTGCTACCAACTGCCGTTAGAGGGACACAATGATGAGTATGCTAGTCTTGTGAGTCAAGGGCCAAACTATGATAAAATAATCAGTGAACTGTGTCAACCGGGCACCACGTAGACATTACATAAACGTGGCAGCATGACCTTCCCTCTTTCTCACCTCAGTCTATATAGAAAGGCGTGGTATGCCTTTATCTGCGCCAAAATTATGCCATGCACACATGCGAGCCATGTTACCAAAGAGAGGGTTGTACTGCTGTATTCAATTATTCAAGGCTTGAAGATAGATGTCGGTCACGTCATTCAGCAATCAATTCTGCGTGTTGCACGAGGAGGAACCACAGGAGGTTTACCCCATCCATCTCTTATTTGTGTTTTATGTACGAAATTTGGGGTAAAATGGAAGTCGGATGAGATGATTCAAACCCTCATGTCGGTATTGGACCACAAGCTGATCAGTCGGTATAGAGTATGGACTGGTGGGGAGAACCACCCTCGGGGATTGAGTTTTATAATTCCCCAAGTTACAGCTCCACAGGCTCCACAACCTTCGGCTCCACCCACATATGGTCCTTCCTCCGCAGCTCACCGTGGTGTTGTCCCTGACGCTGTCCAGTGTGAAATTGACGGGAGGTTCTATAATCTAGAATCACAGAATTTCCGCCTGTCTGAACGTCAAGATGTCATCTACAAATATTTGGTCGACCAATTTGTCGCTTGAGAATGCCATGTAACGCCAACTGTACACAGGCGTTAATTTTAGCTGATTCCTCTTGCTCTGTTTCACCGGTGTTTCCCCCTTCCGATCAAGAGATGAGCGAGGATGATCATGCTTCACCCGAGGAATGAGCTCTTCAGGGAAGTCCTCTATTTTATATTGTGCTATTTTTCGCATGAGGACATTGCTCTTGATAAGTTTGGGGGTAGTTAAATTTTATTTGCATTAGTAGTTTGTTAGTAGTTTGTGGATAATTTGAGTTTTATTGTTGGTTAAGTGTTGCATTTAGGATTGCATATTAATTCCAGCTGTTTAATAGTTATGTATGTTTGGGGCCAATGATGAAATTAAAATAGCATGAACAAGTCTAGTAAGGATTGTTAAGATGGGGATGTGATTTTCTTGACATAGTTTAAATCTTTATCTGTTTTACATTGATATTATCAGGATAACACATTTTGAAAAATGACCATGTTGGCTAAGAATGTTTAAATGGATAGATAATATAATCCTAAAGGATGAATGCTAGTAAAATAAAGGAACAGTTTGAATAGCTAGTGATGACTGAATTTAGACATAAACTCAAGTTTGGGGGAAAAATATTTGGAGTATATAAGCTTTGAATATATATATATATATATATATATATATATATATATATATATAAAGAAATAAACATCGTGGCATGCTTGTCTAGTTTTGTGGCCTTTGCTACTTGAGTAAGTAAGCCCGAGGGGATTGTCTTTACACCTAGCGCCCTAAGGTCTTAATGGCTTGGGAGTCGTTGGTCGAAAGCTCGTGAAGGTAGCAGTGGAAAGCCTAAGGGAATAGGACAATGCATAATCATGAAAAAAAATAATAAAATAAAAATAAAGCGGGAAAAGTGCAAAAAGCCCCCGTTAATAAAAAAAAGAAGCATAAGTATTCCATTTTGACCCTTGGACTTTCGTAATTGTTTGATTTTAGTCGAATCAAGTTTATTTGAGGAGTTCTTGAGTTTACACTGTATGATACCTTCTAAGAAATCTATTATCTTTCATATTTTGCTTTTTATTGGTTAGC
Organism: Panax quinquefolius; assembly: GCA_020205615.1. Lineage (NCBI taxonomy): Eukaryota > Viridiplantae > Streptophyta > Magnoliopsida > Apiales > Araliaceae > Panax > Panax quinquefolius. The sequence continues at coordinate 33,156,615 of CM035166.1, forward strand.
ATGGTTGTTGAACACACACACACGATATCAGTTATAACAGATTTAGATTTATTGATTTGGATATTATTGATCTGCCTTAATATGATGTATTAGCATCTTAATGTGATTTTTCTGAGGCCTAATGAATATACTGTGTGCTATTTGATTGCTGGAATTACAAACATGTAGTTAGCTTTAGGTGCATTTGCATGGCTTATTTAGTTTTTCGTGCTTTTTTGTGTTTTGTTGCTTAAGGACAAGCAACGATTTAAGTTTGGGGGTATTTGATGATTGGGTAATATACCCATGAATTGGATATACTTGGGCGTAAATTGTTGTATTCTCGAGCCTTTTAGAAGTATTTTTACTTTGTCTAGTGGTTATTTTGCAGATTCGGGAGCTGCAGGGGTAATTTGGGAAGTTTTAGCTGTTTAATGGCATTTTTGTAATTAAAGAGAAGTCCAGCGCCGGGGCGCTTGTCCTAATACTACACGCAGCGCCGGGGCGCTGAGGCCCGACTAAGGTTGACCAGGTGGCAGGCGTGGATTGAAATTTGACTTGGATTTGAAGACTTAATTGGGAAGTTGATTTGAGAAAGGATTGTGGTGAGATGAGGAGAGTATATAAAGTTTACTTTGCTGAATTAAAGGATGATCATCTACCACAATTGAAGACTTAGCAAGGGATTACTTGAAGATTGAAGGATTGGCTCTAGAGTTTTCTTCTTCTCCTATTTTTCAATTTGTGTAATTCCTTAAGAATATTTTGCAAAAGATTGTTGGTTTTAAATTCTACTATGAACTAGTTCTTTCATTAAGATTTCAATTGAACCTTTTATGTCTATAAATTAGTTATTCGATTCATTCCTGGGAGCTGTCGTTTACACTCCTAAATTAACATCACTTTCACTTTACAAATTTAAACAATTAGCACAGTAGTAAGCAAGGATCGATCCCACAGAGAGTGATTTGTTTTATATTTATCCTATGATTTCTAATAAAAAAAGGTATTTTGAATTAATTAACTAAATTAACAAGAATAAACTAATAAGAATAAACAATGAATAAAAAGCTTCAGTTCTTCAGTTCAGTATCACCTTTTTACAATAATAGATTAATCAAGTGTAACATTATTTACCCTTCAATGAAACTAATAGCCCTAGGTAACAACAAGCTCTGCTACCCAAAACTCCCCTTAGATTGTCACTCAATGAAACAAGCTCTTCACAAGATTCTAACAATTATATAACCTAGAACAAGCTCTCTATATTTAATATAATCGTAGCATTAAGAACTAGGGAATTAGACTATTCCAAGCAACAAACACATATGCTCGGATTGTTTAAGTTGTCTTCTGATAATCATAGCAATACTCAAAAGCTTGTCCACAATCATGTATTACTAATTACTACTTATGATTAGGAACAATATCAATTACATGTAATATTATTCCTTGATCTAGCATATGATATTCGTTAACCAACTCAATCCTGCAGAAATCAAATCAGTTAAACCAAATAGCATTTAGAAATTAAATCAAATGATCAAGAATGAATTTCATGTGAGAAGGAATAAATAATGAATATTCAATTAACCATTAATTATAAATAAGGTTTAACATCCCTTAGAACTGAATAATAGCTCATGTCTTCAATCCTCCAATATTGTAGATGAGAGAATGTAGTAGATGATTGAATGAATAAAACCCTGACTAGCATCCTCTATTTATAGTGCTAGACAGAGTCCTAAATCCTATGGGAATTAGAAATCCAAATCCTAAAAGGAATTACAAATCATAACTAGTTTCCATAAAGAAATAGAATCTAATTTGGAAATAAATCTTAGTCTAAAGGAAATCCTAAAGCTAATAGAAATATAAATTCAATTCCATATAGAAGTCTGCAAAAATCTGCATTTAGAAACTTTCAAAAAATCCAAGATTTCCCAATTTTCCTGCTCAAATTCGCTAGGGCGAATTTCCATTTCCTGGTGCAACGTCTTTTGGTAAAATGAGCATAACGTTTGATCCGAGAGGATTTACGGGGCCTGCTACCTATCAAAACGAAGATATCGACGAGATCTACAACTTTCATTCTTTGAGATTAAACAGATTCCGGCTGTATCAAGGTTGAAATCAATTTCCAAGTGACTGCTATGCAAATTGCAACTTCCAAACTTTGAGGTTCAACTTCCGTCTGGTAAAAAGATCATAACTTCTTCATACGAACTCCGATTATGACGATTCAAGATGTTCCGGAAAGCTAAGGAAGAGCTCTACAATAAAATCCAAGTCCCAAGCCAAGACCATGCATCCAACTTAATTCTAAAAACCCTGCAATTTTCCTTTTTTCCTCATTTCAGCTCCAATTCCTCCTGAAATCATTAAACACCTTAATAAGCTCATATACACATGAAACATGCAATAAAACTAAATATAATAGAATCAAAATAAATGAATAATATGCACTCATCAATTCCAATTATTTATGTCAAAGTGAATTATTTATCTTGTTTTGTGCTTATTGTTTAATTATTTGGCCAATAATTACATTGTTACTCTAGAAGGAATTGGAATAGGAGATCTAGGGTTAGAACTGGGCATAATAACATGTATGCTTAATTATTTGCATGGCGAATAATTAGGGTTGTGAATGAAATGGAAATATCTGTTCACTGCATGTAACGCGTTGGGAATTGGAATTTAATGCGTTTACTTTAATTGTTTTGCATAGGAATATAGCGAAATTAATTGGATTAAATAGAAGTTAATTGATAACTTGGAAAAGGGCTTTTGACATTTGAGAGTTCCTGTTAACAATTCAATAGGCATAATAATTGGGATAATTGGAAAATTGATTTATAGTTCATAATTAGGGATATTGAAGTCTTAATCTTTATTCATCTGAATTCATTCATTAAAATTATAGTTTTATATTTCTAATTTATTTTTAGAATATTCTCTTTAATTGCTTAAATTAGTTTTCATATTTAGAAAAATCACATTTATGGTTGTTTAAATAAAATTAGATTGCTATAGTGCTAGTAGTTGGAATTTATTAATTGGAATTCTCTGTGGGATCGACACTCTATCTTATCACTTTATTACTTGTTGACTGTGTACACTTGCACAAATTCATTGATTGCGAAATCAACCAACAATAGGATTGAATGTCTAATGAGTTGATTATAGACTTTCAATTGATAAGTCCAAAAGGAATTTGTAATCTATAAAGAAATGATTAGAGACTATGATTATTTGACTTAATGGTGACTTATAAACTGATTTTGTGCTATAAGTACGCAAGATGTGTGATGAAGTATGTGAAACGTATACAACTAAGTTAGATGTTTATATATACATTTAAACTTACATGTCATGTATGAGCATATGTAACTAATGAATATCCTATACGCGTATTATATTATGTTAGGATTCGAAAGAGTGTTGATAAGCTATATTTTGGTAAACTACGCTTGAGGTAAGTACTCGAACCTTACTCTTTATTGAGCATTATTTGAACTTGTGCAATTATTGATCATACAAGTAGAACTTTGAAGAAATAATACTTCGTAATGAAATTTCAAACTTTGATTCAAACGATAATTGTTCTTATATGTACTGTGAAAGAAAACTATCTAAGCCATTGTTTCGGCTATATTATTGATATTGATCGAAAGCTATCCAAACCAAATTTACTTTGTGCGGAATCTTATAATTGAGTTGAACTACCCTCTTGGTAGGAGATTTTTATATTGTCGGGAAACCGACGCGCACACTTGAGAAAGACTAAATGTAATGCATTGACATAGGGTACTTTAGGCTGATCACCTATCGTACTCGTTTTGTAGAATTATCAGTTTATTACTATTAATTCTAGGAGAAGTTCATAGTACTTAATGATTGCTCAGTATTCATTACTTTGAAATCTTGAATTGATTAATCATTGAATATTATTAATCTTTTCTGTCTATAGCGACTATTGTTGATAATCATTGACACTTCTTGCTATCTTGAACTATCCTTATTATTGTACCCTGAGAAATAAAAACTACCTTGAGTACCTTTATTTCTATATTACTTGTTGGGCAAAATTGTTGCTCATCCCTGCTTTCCATAAAACTTTTAGTTAAGACAGAACGTGGTGAACCATCTTGCAAGGACAAGGATAAAGAGAAGGCTTTGGAGTAGTTATTCCATAATGCTAGAATGTACAATTATTTGTTGAAGAAGAACTTATTTATGTTTAGCTATGTTTAGTTTAAGTTGTATTGGATTATGTATTAGTTATGTCTAAACAGTGTTTAATTATGATTAAGGTTGGCAAGAGATGCTTAAGTTACAAACCCTTGGAACAAGAATAATTATGTTATAACAATGTAATCTATTCTATTATTCCGCTATGTGAAATGTTGATTCATTATTAGAGTTAGTACGTGATAACCAAATTTGAGACAAGTGTGGTCTGAATTTGGGGGCGTCACATATATCAACATGCATTTATCACACATATTTCTATCTATGTATTCTATACACATTAAAACTCATAGATGTATAATCCACATGGTTCTTACTTTTGAAAACCTTAGGAACATTTTAGCAAATTTTAGTTCCATATACCCATCTCCTATTTTTATACGTGAAATATTACTTAAGTCAAGCACTCTAGTTTAAGTTGTTTCACACATACATGTTAAGGAACTTTTAAGCTACGTTTGGTCCTTTTTATTTACTTTCGACAATTGTTAATTTTACTCATAAATTCCCATCTTACAAAGCTAAGAGAGCTCACTATATCAACTATTAACCATAGTATTCATTAAACCACATAACAATGCTAAACACCCTTTTCTACGAATGCTTGTATGTATTAGATTTATTTGCACGTAGCTAGTATAGCTCTCTACTTAGAAACTCATTTTAGTTCATGCTTGTGTAGTTTATATCTTGTCTAACTAGACGTGTGAACATGTCGGTTATCTCTGTAGACATAAAGTATCCTATTATAATTATTCAAAAGTTCACCAAACAAGTCGTAGAGTTTTCAACAAAAAATGGTTTTCAAACCTTTGAGTTTTCTTAAAAAGTCTTGCGTTAAACATACTAAGTATGCAAAGTATCTTGACAACATATTTCTAAACTTAATTAAGTTACATATACATGTTCAAAAAGTCAGAATTCAAAAGACCCAAGATTTATCTAGTTTGGTTTTCTACTTTTAAATCTTTCCTCCCAAAAGATTATAACTCAAACCCCAAGCCCACTAAAACATCTTACAATACGTATTAATACATGTATAAAGATTATTTATGTTCCTTGAGTTAAGTTAGGTTAGTTCAAATTAGGATTCTTTGTGTTGAACAACAAAAACAGGAATCTAATTCATTGCTTCAACCTTCACGGTAGGGACTTTTACATCTGTAGAAGCTTCACCGGTGGTATTTACCAGACAGCTCACTGCAGATTCAGTTGTTAACTCCCCTGCTGCGAACCAAAACTCCAAATTCATATACAAATAGAAATTTAAGGTTAGTCAATTGATTTAAACTCCATTAACTGACTACCAAACATCCTTAGCATGATTCTAACAATTCAAATCACATAAACAACCAAATTCAAGAATCAAATTCAAAGCTTATGTCATTTTTCCAAAGTTTAACATATTTAGCGATTCTCTGTGACGCCCCCAAATTCGGGTTCCCTAACCTCGGGTTTGGTGCTCACGATCCATCGTACATTTTACATCTAACTACCCATTCATTTATGAATTACATCATACATATCATTAATTAATATAATTAATACAATATCCCAAGTTGTCTAACTTTAACATATCTTAAATACCTTCAGTTATTCAAAAAGATTTACATAATTAAATTTACATAAAGTAACCTAAAAGTCCACAATAACTACTCCTGAACTTTGTTTTTTCCCTTATATTTATTTGCACCCTCCGCTACCTCGTCCTTAGTTGAAAGGTTATATTTAAGCAAGAGTGAACAACAAGTTTGCTCTGTAAGTTAAAACATACAATAAGAGACATGAATAAAGAATATTAGAGTCTAGATTCGATAGGACTTCAACAATGTTCAAAGGACTTCGAAATAGCTGAATAAATCATTTATCAATAACAAGACTATTAAATTTCATGCTGAGTGATCACAATTGGATCATGAACTAATAGAGGAATTATCAGACATTCAATACTAAATTACCTCAAGCATATCACTTAACCATAAAGATTAAATAAAACTCTTCTACAAGCACATGAAGTGATCAGCTTCATTGTATCCTATATTATGCATAATACTCAAAAATAGCACAATTTCCAGATGTCCGACAATAAAGTCCCCTTTTTATAAGGGTTGTTGTGACACCCCCAAATCTGGGTTACTTGACCCCCGAGTTTGGTGCTCATGATCCACAATATAAATAACATTTAACTACCCATTTAATTATAAATAGGAACATACACTTTATTAACTGATATAGTCAATACATTACCCCAGGTTCTCTAACCTTAACATTAAAAATATACCCTTTAGATATACAAAAATGGTTCACAAATATAACATAATAATAATGTTTATTACAACTAATCCAGTACTTTGCCTTTGCCTTTGTTCTTCTTTGATCCACTGGCCTCTTCGTTCCTAGCTGAAATATTTTATTTAGCAAGGGTGAGAAACAAATTTTTACCGCAAGTTAAGACATACAATAAATGTATACGAATCATTAAGAACAGACTATCTATCTTGATAGAATAATCCCAAAGTTCGGGGAACTTTGAATTAGCTGAACAAAGCTTTAATAACTAACAAGTCTTCTCACAATCTATGCAACATAATAATTTGATAATGAAAGATTACAACGCTTTCAAAGTTTCTATGATATTCTATTGAATAATCAATAATCAATTCTACTCAATAACAAAGTGGAATGTTTTCCACATTTATGGTGAGCGATCTGTTGGATCTTGAACTTCTCTTCTCGAGTAACTATCAAATATTGGACTTTGATATACCCAGGTGTATCAGATAACCATAAAGATTAAATTATAACCCTCTGCAAGTACTTAGAGCGGCCAACTCCTTGTACCTTATATTATGCATAATACTCAAAACGCGCGCAAAAGCCGATATACGACCAAATATGTTTCCTTTATATAAAAGGTTGTTCTTCTCAGTCTTTGAATCAGAATTTGATTTAACAACGAAATATTATGATTTCAATATTTATTCACTTCTCGATCTAGCCGAAATAATTAGCATCGATCTGTCAATTATAATTGAATTATCGGTATCACAATTAGCACAATAATTCACAACACACAATACTGTAATTTACAGTCAGTCTGTCTCCTAGGCACATTATAACATAGCCATATTAGTGTTTATACCATATATAAACACTTATTAAGTCTAACTAGTTCGGTCTAGTTGGACTTCGGTCTCATCTCGGTGCTTTAGTCACCTTATCCGACAATTTACACCTTTATTGTCAATTAAACTTGGTCTCTAAGCTTTAATATTATTTTAGATAAGTCAAATATCGTTTTTAATATTTTTCGAAAGCTTTTAATAATTTATAAACAATTATTATAATTTATAATAATTTTTCAAACACTGAAATCATTTTTAAATGATTTAATTATCAAATAATCTTATCATCAATAATATTTAATAGTATTAAAATATTAATGACATATTTGTCAAAATATTAAAGTTATTATTAATATCCTAAAATACTTTTAAATCATCAATATTCTACTTAAATGATTTTTAAAATAATAAAATTATTTTTAAATCATCACCATTAATATTTAAATATTAATGAAATTATTATCAAAAAGTCATTAATTATAACTTCAAATATTTTTAAATTATTTTTCTCATTTTTAATTGATTTTTAAATCAATAAAATTATTTTAATTCATTTATTTAATATAATAATAAAATAAATCTAATATCATTAATATTAATTTATTAATGAGAATTCTTCAAAAATATTGAAAAATATATTTTATAATTCAAAATATTTTCTAACACTTTATTCTCATTTAAAATGATTTTTAAATCAATAAAATCATTTTTAATTTATTTATTTAATACAATAATTAAATAAATCTAATATCATTAATATTAAATTATTAATGAAAATTCTCTAAAAATATTAAAAGTTACATTTTATAACTCAAAATATTTTTACTTTATTCTTATTTAAAATGATTTTTCATAATATTAAATCATTTTCTCTAATTTATTTAATACACTAATTAAATAACTTAAATATCATTAATATTCAAATAATTATAAATATTAATGAAAAATATCCCAAATAGTCAAAAATTATTTTTTATAATTTAAAATAATTTTTAAAACAATTTTTATAATTTATTTTCTATTTGTAATTAATTTTCGGAAAATCAGAAATTAAAAATTAAATAAATCGTCACTATAGCCCTTTAGCGACATTTTTTGTCGTCTTAGGTGTTCTTGAGCCTCAAGAACACTGTCAGTCCAGTTTCAAAGGTGTCTTGTTTGACCGTTTGTAATTCTCACCTTAATCATGTTTTGGGTTTGTTTGAATACTGATCTGGTAGTAGGTTTGTAGTACTACAATTACCAAACATTTTCTTGATCATACAACATCATATTTGCAAGATCTAGAGCTTCAAAGTAGCTGTCAGACCTCATCTGGGTTTTCTGAGTAACCTAGAAACCCAGACAGTCGCGAGGTACCACTTTGTGGTTCGATTTTAGCTTAGTTCTGGTCATCACTTAAGTGATTTCTTGGTTCAAAGTTGTAGTCCGTATGTCAAGGAACATTACTATAACAATAGATAAGTCCAACAACAATAGATTCACAAGTTATGACTTAGTCAAAGCTTGTTAGAAAGTTCGTTCATACCGTTTCTAGGTTTTCCAGAAACTTAAACCGTGATCGTCAGGCCTAGTTTGACCACTTACTACACTTGATATATTGACTGTTTGAAAGATCTAAAGTCATGGATCTAGAGTTCATATATCAGGCTACAAAATAGATACAAACACACCATCATAACACTTACCACCTGACAGATCTGGGGCTAAAGAAAACTTGTCAGATGCTGGTTTAGGATTTCTAAGTTACCCAGAATTCACCCGGTCAACGTCGGTCAATGGGTTTTGACTATTAATAACTCACGATCTATGTAAAGACCCCAAATTCAGGTACTTGAAACCATAATTCAGTGCTTCACGATACCATTTCTATGAGCAGAATAATACTAATAATAATAACAATAATATAAATATTAAACATGCTTTACATAATTATCAAAGTCTAGCTCCCAAGTACGTAACATTTAATCATTCCTTACAATACATGATAATAAATATATAACATTGTCTTAATAATATTAAACTATTACATACGATAATATTGAAATCATTCAGCAACCTTTCCCTTTCCCTTGTTCTTAACAGAGCCTTCAGGTTGTTCACACTTAGCTGAAAACATTTAAATTAAACAAGGATGAGCATTTGGTTGCTCAACAAGTAATAACAATTATATATCTATAAGCTGAAAGAATTTAAATATTTTCTTTTTACTACCCTTCTACAACAAATCAATGGTTGTGAAGTAATCTGAACCGATAATAATAACATAACAACCCTCTTTCAAATTTTTGAAACTACGATCGACTATAAATAGGGTTAAGGGACATCTATGAACATTGTTTTCATTTTGAAAAGGTTAAGCAGAACTTCATCATGTAAACCGTCATAACTTACGAACGCACGGGGTGATCAAATCAGTTGTACCATGTATTGATTAATACTGCATGCAAGAACGATAGGATCGTTCACTCTGTCCGCCTTGGGCGCATAAAAGTTTTCCCGTGTAAGGGATGTTCATACTTGTCGGGGTTCCAAACCAAAGCAATTCAGTTGGATAATAATAAGATTTTATCTTGTTCAACAATAATATATAATTCAACATATATGTATACGGGTAAGTAACAAAGGTGTATCAATGTGTGATTAAATGCAATGATTATCCAAGTGGGGTCACTTGTATAACCATTTATTGAAATTAACGAACAGAATATATATCTGAATTACCATATACTAACATGTTGACAATTCAACGATGGCGTATATAATATAGGATTAATAATGCATACAAGTAATAATATAATTACGAAACATTCTTACTTCATGTCCATTCAGATAAAGAAAATGCAAAGGTAGGATACTTACACGATGCAATCGCTTCTAATACACAACTTAGTTTAATCTTTTATATCACGACCTATCATTAATCGGATCATTCGTTCGATTAGAACAATATACTATAACATATAAGATCGCATTTCACATCAAACATATAATCTAATCGCATTATCACACATGTTCAACAGTCATTGCATCACAAACAAACATTAATACAGTCAAAATATCTAAGTCCAGATCAATTTACGAAATATACGATTAAATCGGCGACTTTATCGGGTAATTATCGAGTTTAAGACTCTACCCCAACGTTCAATATCCGTAAGTATCAGTCATATTATTTTAAATGACTTAATAAACATATATTAATTTATCATGAATTTTCAAACACCGAAATCATTATTAAATGATTTAAATATCAAATAATTCTATTATCATTTAATTATTATTAAACTATTAATAATACTTTTATTCATTTACCAATAGTATTAATATTTTATTCATTTACTAATATTATTAATCTTGATATTATTTAATTCACCTCTTAGTATTATTAGTTCGCTAATAATACTTTTATTCGCTTACTAATATTATTAACATCTTAATAATATTTTAATACTTTACTAATATTATAAATCTTCTTAATAATATTTTAATCATGCATTAATATTATTACTTTAATAATATCTTACTTGTAATACTTTTATTCATTTACCAATAGTATTAATATTTTATTCATTTACTAATATTATTAATCATTTAATAATATTTTATTCATTTACTAATGTTATTATATTTTTAATAATATTTTATTTAATCTCGAATATTATTATTTACTTAATAATATTTTAATCATCCAATAATACTTTAATTTAATATTATTAATCTTTTAATAATATTTTAATCATTTAATAATACTTTAATCATTTATTAATATTTTAAATCAAATATGATTAACCATTTAATAATATTTTAATAAAGTTTTAATCTTAATATTTTTATTTACTTAACAATATCATATTTTAATATTATTAATATCATAATAACATTTTAATAATTTATTAGATCAATAAACAATTTATTTTAATTGGTCACCCTTTATAAAACACTTTATTTAATATCCATAAAAGGTCATAAATAATATTTCTTATTATAAATTACCAAAATACCCTAAAATAGTCATAATATTATATATTAGGAGTATTCAAGCATTAAAATCATATTTTTCTTATTTAAGACATCACTTAACTATTTATTTTCTTTTATTCATAACTTAATCATTTTTAGGAAAAATACCAAACTGATTCCGAAAATTCTTCTTTTCTGGTTTTAGACAGTACATGACCCAACAATGATCCCCAAATTTTTCTGAAATTTTAAAAAATGATATACTATTTTTAAAGTTCCCAAAACATTCGGATCTTGCTTCATTTTTCATAAATTGAGTTATGCTCAGAACAATCTGAAAATTTCAGGGTATGCTCTCCTAACATATATGAACCTACTGTAAACATTTCGTAAATTTCCAGTGTATACACAGTGAGATATTCGAAGGTAAATATTTAGGAGTCATTTACGGAAATAGTCATTACGCACAATCTATAACTCGAAACGTGTCCGTTCTTTATCCTACATGTAGATAACTTCTCAAGGTACCTCTGTGAATTTTACCAAATTTTTAAGAGACATGAAATTGATCAAAAGCAGTCCCAAGAAAAACGGAGATGAAATTTATTTTAGGGTTTTTGAACCCTTAACATTCCAAGTGGACTGTTTTGGGGAAAATAGCCCCAAAGGTTTCAAAACTTGCTAGATTTGTGTTCTATCACTTAGGTTTACTAGATAACTCATGTATCTAGCACCCCTCTTCGACGGATCACAAATCTAAGTTGGAAAACTTGAGTTATACAAGAATTAGTGGAAGAAAACAAGAGTTTTCACCCTTGGAGAACATATGCTCATATTTGTGACGCCCCCAAAATTAGGTATACATCACCCATCTTGGGTAGTCAGATACATGGTACAGAATTTAAATACAACTTACTAATATAACTGTCGTGTACAATACGACATAAACTATGAGTTTGAATACAAATATTGTCTACTAGATATTATACAAACTCAAAAGGAGTCCTCATTACAATTATTATCACACTATTTCACGAATAGTGAGGACTACTAATGCTATCCTCCGGACCATTACTCCGTTCCCAGGCTCGTCTCCCGGCTATGTTCTCATTTTCAAGAAGAAATGGTGAAAGAAAGGGTGAGCTCAACTAGCCCAAAGATAGAAATATTATGACTAAGATAATGCGAGAATAAATTATCAATAGCCTTCAAATGATGTTAAAGCGATAAAATATAATAAACATCAAGTTTAAGCTGCAGTATTAGAACAAGTAATCCATTAAAAAGTCAAGTAGAAAATAAAATCTACTATCTTTTATGATTTAAAAGGTTTTTCATCTTCATTAAAGTTTGAGACTCAAACTTTAATAAATAATCCACATCATCGAATCACCCACACTTTTCTGACGAGGATATTCTTTAGTATCACGACCACAATTATTCATGCACTACGGGCCGAGAATAGTTGTGTATTCATTAATGGTCATGATCATGCCAACAATCATCCATCAATGCACTACTACTAATCGAGGATTTTTACCACATCATTTGTAACATTACGGCCATGATTACACCGAATAATAATCGGTGTCATAATCATACCAAGTCCATCCATGCTCTATGAATAGCCATGATGACTTAAAAAAAAATATAAACATGAGGATGATGACAATGATATAAGAATTCAATAAAACAAGTTCAATAATTATTTTATCCGGGGAATTATTAACGTCCAAATTGTCAACGTGATAATTGTTTTTGTAGAGTAAAATTCAAGAATGATCGGAAGAATATTTCCATGAAAAGATCTTTGGATGAAACGCAAATATCAAGGATATTCTACTAATTTCATGGAGTATATAAGTCAAAGTTTTTAACCATTGGGTATAATAAAGAATGGAATAACAAAAGAAATCACCATGCATGCAGATTGCCATGCATAGCGAGTTATTCAATAGAATAATAATAACGGAACGAGTTAGGGTGAAATTCACTGCAAACGAGGATGTTCCAACAGAATAATAAAGATGGAACCGGATCCAATTGTAAAACACATGATATGATATTCAACAGAATGATAAAGCGGAACCAAGTGGGTGTAAAACACATGCATGAGGATGTTCCAGCGAGAATAATAAAGAGCGGAACCAGTAGGTGTAAAACACATGAGCGAGGATGTTCCAAAGAATAATAGAAGAATGTCACCAAGTATAGGTAAAACATGGCGTATACATGTTATTCCAATGAGAATAATAAGCAATGGAATAACATAAGGATTTCACCAAGTATAGGGTATCTGGCGTATCACAAAGTTATGTATAGGGTATGCCACTTTTAAAGTTATTCCAATGAATAATAATGAATGGAATAATGAAGTTCTCTTCATGAATAAGAAAGAATAACACCCCTTACAGGTACAACAAATAATATTCCCTACCTTAGAAGAAGGCCGAATATTGGCAAAGTGAAGTAGCGAGAATACTTTCTTCTTTCTCTCTATAGTTTCTCTCTACAGAGTTTCGGTGAATTCATAAGAAAATAATGAAGGAATGAGCTTCATTTATAGGAAAATAGAATGCATAGTAATTAATCCATGAACGGTCCGATTGATTTACTTTAATCGATGGTCCATATTTAAAGCAAAATCTTTTAAATAAAATATAATATATTTTATTTATATAAAAACATTTTACTATGCAAACACTATGCAAAAACATTACGTTAACACTATCGCATAATAAAATATAATATATTTTATTTATAAAATAACTTTAATAAAGTATTTACATTTTATATAAAAGATGTTTCATTTTATTACGTTAATAATACGAATAAAACAAAACGTCATTATCATTATAATAATTCATATTATTAATCGACAATAATGGAATAAAACCGGTGACTTCTCACATAAGCATCGATAATCAATACCTGGTATTGCTCTACTATGCAACCACACGTCGATTCATCGTATTTTTTACTACCGAGTAGTTCAACAAGATCAATCAGCGGTAAAACTTCCGTAGATTATTTCAATAAAATATTTTTATCGTTTTTCTCAATCCGACAATAATTACATTGTGGGGTCCACCAATGATTGAGTCGTTATGCGAATATTCCCTACTAAACCGAATATTCTCGACCAATCGAATATAATATAACCACTTGCATACTTTGCAAAATTTATAAATATTACCCACAACTATAACATTATATCAAATTATTCCATAATATTCAAAAATAATATTTATAGAAAATTCATCTTTATTTATAAAAAAGTGGGTCTTACAACCTCCCTTCTTATGAAATTTCGCCCTCGAAATTAGGGTACGTACCTGGTATGTCGAAGAGGTAAGGATACCTTGATTTCATTTCAGATTCTAACTCCCAAGTCATCTCCTCAACATCGTGGTTCCTCCACAAAACTTTGACTTGAGGTATAACCTTGGAGCGTAGAATATGTTCCTTCTTATCCAAAATTTGAACAGGAACCTCTTCATACGTCAAATCTTCCGCTATTTCGTCCGTTTCTAACTCAATAATATGGTTCGGGTCTTTCACATATTTACGTAACATGGATATGTGAAAAACGTTATGAACACGAGACATATTTGGCGGTAAAGCGAGTCTATAGGCCACAGTTCCTACTCGATCGAGGATTAAAAATGGACCGATGAATCGAGGATTAAGTTTTCTCTCTTTCCAAATCTTGTAACTCCTTTCCATGGAGCAACTCTTAACAACACATGATCTCCTATATCAAATTCCACGTCCTTTCGATGAAGATCAACATAACTCTTTTGTCGATTTTGTGAGGTTTTTATACGTTGTCGGATCGTTTGAATCTTTTCCATAGTCATACGTACCAACTCCGGTCCCAACAACGTTGCTTCACCCACCTCATCCCATCATACTGGAGAACGACACTTTCTTTCATACAACGCTTCGAATGGAGCCATGCCAATACTTGCTTGATAAGCTGTTGTTGTAGGAAAACTCCACCAATGGTAAGAACTTGTCCAAACTCCCTTGAAATCAAGGACACGAGTCTTAATAGATCTTCAAGAGTTTGAATAGTCCTCTCCATCGTCCGTCTGTCTCGAGGATGATATCGCCGAGCTAAATCGTAAGTCGTGCCCATAGCTTTTTGCAAACTAACCCAAAATCGTGAAGTGAATCTTGGGTCTCGATCGAGAAACTATGGATATCTAAGATACCATGCGATCTTACAATCTCGTTTATGTACATACTGAGCAAGACGTTCAAGTATATAAGTTTCTCGTATCAGAAGAAATGAGCAGACTTGGTCAATCTATCAACAATGACCCAAATCGCATCAATGCCTTGAGAAACCTTAGGAAGGCCGTGAACGAAATCCATGGTAATGTGCTCCCACTTCCATTACGGAATTTCAAGTGGTTTGCAATGGACCTTTTGGTACTTGATGCTCGCTTTAACTCGTTGACAAGTTAGACACCTTGAGATAAACAAAGACTATCTCTCTCTTCATATTGCTCCACCAAAATGTATGACGAATATCATGATACATTTTGGTACTCCCAAGATGGATTGCAAAATAGTGTGTCAGGCGCCTCCATCATGATATTAAACTTTAAATCGTGGTCGTTAGGAACACAAAGTCCGGAGTTGACTCAAGTATTCCTTCTTCATCGATTCTTGCTTCCTTGATAGCACCCTCTTGCACTTTCTTCCTCATACGCATCACCTCCAGTGTCCGTAGCTTGAGCGACTTTAACTTTATCGATTAAAGTCGGTTCTACTCAGATATTCGCTATCATCACACGCGTCCTTGGAGTCTTTAACTCTATCTCCATCCTTTGCAAGTCACACAAATGGGCCTTTGTGTTGACAATAACGCACTCGTACTTGCATACGATCTTTCTACTCAACGCGTCCACTACCACGCTTTTCCAGGATGGTATTGGATGGTATGATCATAATCTTTCAATGATTCAAAGCCAACGTCGTTGTCACATGTTGAGTTCCTTTTGAGTGAAGAAATATTTGAGGCTTTTATGATCCGTAAAGATCTCCATTTTCTCCCCATACAAGTAATGCCTCCAAATTTTAAGTGCAAAGACAACATTTGCTAACTCCGGATCATGAGTAGGATAATTCCTCTCATATTCTTTGAGTTGTCGCGAGGCATAAGCTATAACTTTTCCATGTTGCATAAGAACACATCCCAACCCTTTGCTCAAGCATCATCAGATGACAAATCCTCCGAGGCGGATGGTATTGTCGAGCAGTCTTGAAATAAGTCTCCTCTTGAGTTCTTGAAAACTCTTCTCACATTCTTCGCTCCAACCGAACTTCAGATCTTTTCGAGTCGGTGAGTCGATGGAGTAGCGATTCGAGAAAATCCTTCCACGAATCTCCGATAATAACCAAACTAAACCGAGAAAGCTACGATACTTGGTCATCGATTTAGGTTGTTCTCGACTTTGAATAGCTTCAATCTTTCTTTGAGTCAACAGATATTCCATGACTTGATACCACGTGCCCAAGGAATGCTACTTCTTCGCCGATTCGCATTTCTTCAACTTGGCATAAAGCTTATATTCACGAAGCTTTTGAGTGTCGACCTCAAGTGTTGCTTTCATGATCTTCACGGCTTTTGGAATAAATAAGGATGTCATCAATAAAGAGGCGACCACAAAGTGATCTAAATATTCCTTGAATACTCGGTTCATCATATCCATGAAGGCAAAGAGAGCATTAGTCAATCCAAAGGACATGACTAGAATTCATAATGCCCGTCATCGGAGTTCGAAAGTAAATCTTTGGAATGTCGGTGGTTCTAATCTTCAATTGGTGATATCCGAAGCGAAGATCAATCTTTGAAAAGAATTTGGCTCCTTGAAACCGGGTCAAACAGGTCATCAATACGTGGCAATGGATACCTATTTTTGATGGTGACATGATTCAACTCCCGATAATCAATACAAAGTCGCATACTCAATCTTTCTTCTTCACGAATAGAACAGAGCACCCCAAGGAGAAGTACTAGGACGAATAAAGCCAATGTCTAACAATTCTGCGGTTGGGTCTTTAACTCACGAAGTTCAATAGGAGCCATTCGATATGGGGCTTTGGAAATAGGTTTTGTACCAGGTTCAAGGTCGATACAAAATTCAATTTCACGCTCTGGGGGTAGGCCAGGAAGTTCTTCGGGGAATACGTCAGGAAATTTATTAACAATAGAAATATCGCTCAAAACTAACGTATTTTTGTTTAAATCTGTGACATGAGCTAAGAAAGCTTGACATCCATTTTTCAATAAACGAATAGCTTTATGGCTTGAGATGATCGTGATTGATTTTAATGGTTTGGTCGTTTGAATTCACATAATTGGTTGATTAGGAATATGAAAGCTAACAACCTTACGAAAACAATCAATTTTTGCATGATAAGTAGTTAACCAATCAATCCCTAGAATCACGTCAAATGCAAGTATTTTTAATGAAATAAGATCGACAGGTAATGTGAGGGTACCGATTTGAACTAAACAAGACTTATAAACAGTGGATGTAATGAAGATTTCTCCCAACGGAGTTTCCACAAATAAGTCAAAGTCTAATTTCTCCGGAGTTAAATTTAATCGATGAGCGCAAGTAGGAGAAATAAAAGAATGGGTAGAACCGGTATCAAATAAAGTGTAGACTTCATTAGAGTTTATGATAAGCTTACCCGTGATGACCTCATTCGGGTTCCTTGCTCTCAGGAGGTCACAACGCCTCTCCCCAGACCACTAGGTTTTGACTTTTACGGGACTGACCTTTGGTGCCTCTATCCTAGTTGAATTTGTCTTGATGGCAACAAAATCGAGCTAAGTGACCTTCTCTTCCACAATTATAACATGCTTTGACTAAGATGGCACGATTCGGACCGATGTGTCCCTCTCTCTCGCATTTGAAGCATATGATAGGTGGTCTTTCTCCTTCCTTAACAACGGGTCTTTGGTGTTGACGTCTTTCCATCATCATTGAATCTCCGTTTCTTGAAATGTCCATTCTTATTGTTTTGGCCTTGATTACCACCAAAGTGGTTACCATATCTGGTCTGTTGATTCCTCCACGCTTGTTGTCACCGCTCGATGACTACTCTCATTGGTATTATAACTTTCAATTACCGCTCTCTTTTAGTTCGTTGACTCGTTATCGCGCTCCACTAATCGAGCCCTATTTACAACATCCGAATACAAACACGGTTTTTATGAAATAAGATGTTGACATATCTCCGACTTCAAACCTCTTAAAAACATTAGCGTCATTCTCTCTTCATTATCCACCAAGTGGGGACGAAACCGTGATAACTCCGCAAATTTTGCCTCGTATTGCGACACGGTCATATTGTTTTGTTCCAACTTGATAAACTCCACCTCCTTCATGTGGCGAATACTTTGTGAAAGTATTTGTCGTTGAACGACTCTAGAACTTCTCCCAAGATATCTTGATCTGACAAAGAAGTTGAGTACGTTTTACCGATTCCCACCGATGTCTGTCTCTCTCCGCAACATAAAGGAGGCAAGGAACCTTTTGCTCCTGAGCATCCCAAGACATCAAATATCTTTGTAATCTGTTTTATCCATGCTTCCGCCGTAAGTGGTTTTGGCTCTCCCTTAAACTCCGGTGGTCCCGGCTCCTTGAATTGTTTAGCGGTGACCGCTTCGAGAGTTTTCCGTGTTTCCACCTACGTTTTGGATGAGTCGCTCTACTTTCTTTGTTGCATAAATCGCATAAAGCCTCCGAACATTTGATCATTCATTATTTGGTCGGTGTTGTTGTTTGCATGAGGATTGTCGCCTTTCGATGCACATTATCCGATTATTGATATGTCGTGAATCAACGATCGCTTTGTGCTCCATTGCTATTCTCAACATTCTCGGATGTCATTTTCGAGATATCGCCACAAAACAAAAGGTTAATTGACATGTAACAAATTATCTTTATATTAATGACCAATAAAAAATAGACATAAACTTAGGTAGGTCATACTAGCGAAGGTATTCCCCCTCTCCCTCCTAGTACTTTTCTCACATCTTAGCCAGGATCATATCCTAAGCTCGATACTAATCATGACGCCCCAAAATTAGGTATACATCACCCATCTTGGGTAGTCGATACATGGTATGTAATTTAAACAACAACTTACTAATATAAGCATGTGGTATAATACGACATAAACCGTGAGTTTGAATACAAATATTGTCTACTAGATATTATACAAACTCAAAAGGAGTCCTCATTACAATTATTATCACACTATTTCACGTGAATAGTGAGGACTACTAATGCTATCCTCCTCGGACCATTACTCCGTTCCCCGACTGCGTCGGCTATGTTCTCATTTCAAGAAGAGAACGTTGAAAGAAAAGGTGAGCTTAACTAGCCCAAGAAGAAATATTATGACTAAGATAATGCGAGAATAAATTATCAATAGCCTTCAACAAAGATGTTAAACCGATAAAATATAATAAACATCAAGTTTAATCTGCAGCGAGTAACAAGTAATCCATTAAAAAAGTCAAGTAGAAAATAAAATCTACTATCTTTTATGATTTAAAAGGTTTTTCATCATTATTAAAGCCGAGACTCACTTTAATAAATAATCCACATCATCGAATCACCCCCGCACTACTACGAGGATATTCTTTAGTATCACGACCACAATTATTCATATTTCACGGCCGAGAATAGTTGTGTATTCATTAATGGTCATGATCATGCCAACAATCGTCCATCAATGCACTACTACTAATCGAGGATTTTTACCACATCATTTGTAACATTACGGGCCATGATTACACCGAATAATCCACGGTCATAATCATACCAAGTCCATCCATGCTCTACGAAGCCACAGATGACTTTAAAAAAAATATAAACATGAGGATGATGACAATGATATAAGAATTCAATAAAACAAGTTCAAGAATTATTTTATCCAGAATTATTAACGCCCAAATTGTCAACATGATCTTGTTTTGTAGAGTAAAATTCAAGAATGATCGGAAGAATATTTCCATGAAAAGATATCTTGGATGAAACGCAAATATCAAGGATATTCTACTAATTTCATGGAGTATAGAAGTCAAAGTTTTAACCAACCGGGTATAATAAAGAATGGAATAACAAAAGAAATCACCACGCATGCGCAGATTGCAGATGATGAGTTATTCCAACAGAATAATAATAACGGAACCAGTCGTGAAATTCACACCAAGCGGGATGTTCCAACAGAATAATAAAGATGGAACCAGATCCGGTGTAAAACACACGTATATGATATTCCAAATGAATGATAAAGAGCGGAACCAGTCCTGTAAAACACATGAGCAGGATGTTCCAATGAATAATAAAGATTTTAACCAGTCCGGTGTAAAACACATGCATGTGATGTTCCAATGTAATAATAGAAGAATGTCACCAAGTATAGGGTAAATCATGTGATACTGAGTTATTCCAGCAGAATAATAAATAAATGGATAACATAAGGATTTCACCAAGTATAGGTATGCCAGCGATACAAGGTTATGTATAGGGTATGCCACTTTTTACTGAGTTATTCCAATGTAATAATAATGAATGGAATAACAAAAGTTCTCTTCATGAATAAGAAAGAATAACACCCCTTTACGGTACAACAAATAATATTCCTACCTTAGAAGAACCGAATATCGCAAAGTGAAGTAGAAGAATACTTTTCTTCTTTCTCTATAGTTTCTTTTCTGTAGTTTAGGTGAATTTGTAAGAAAATAATGAAGGAATGAGCTTTATTTATAGGAAAATAGAATGCATAGTAATTAATCTATGAGCGGTCCAGATTGATTTACTTTAATCGGCATCCATATTTAAAGCAAAATCTTTTAAATAAAATATAATATATTTTATTTATATAAAAATATTTTACTATGCAAACACTATGCAAAAAACACTATGCAACACTATGCATAATAAAATATAATATATTTTATTTATAAAATAACTTTAATAAAGTATTACATTTTATATAAAAGATGTTTCATTTTATTACGTTAATAATACGAATAAAATAAAACGTCATTATCGCTATAATAATTCATATTATTAATCGATAATAATGGAATCAAACCGAGTGACTTCTCACATAAGCATCAATAATCAATACCTGGTAGTGCTACTTATGCAACCACACGACATCTTTATACTTTTACTATCGAGTAGTTCAACAAAGATCAACCGGTAAAACTTCCGCCGTTATTTCAATAAAATATTTTTGTCGTTTTCTCAATCAAACAATAATTACATCGCTGGGGTCCACCAATGATTGAGTAGTTGTATTTAATATTCCCGCTAAATAGAATATTTCCCACCAATCGAATATAATATAACCACTTGCATACTTTGCAAAATTTATAAATATTACCCACAACTATAACATTATATCAAATTATTCCATAATATTCAAAAATAATATTTATAGAAAATTCATCTTTATTTATAAAAGCTGGGGTCTTACAATATTTTTCATGTAAGCCTTTGATCTAACACTCAAGATACTTAGTTCCATACATGATGATATGTAGGACTAGGGTATCTTGAGTATTTGTTCATAACCCCAACAAAACTCAAGCTAAAAAAACAAAGTAGAAGAAGAAGATGAAGGTTAGGTTATACCTTGATTTAATGGCAACCTTCCTTGATTTACCAAAGTAAGTGATGAACTTTGGATGCATGAACAAACTAGCACTCCTCTCACTCTCTATATGGCCGAACCTCTCTCTCCTTTCTCTCTCTAGAAGTTGCTAGCTTGGGAGAAAAATTAGAAGAAGAATGAGAGAAAGTGGAGTATTCTAGCAAATGGAATGGTTGATTCCTTATTATCCCTCATACTTTCTTTAACCCATGGATAAAAGCTTTGCCTTATCACTTTAATTAGTCTAATCATGATTAAGGATGCTTAATAAAGTGGCAACCAATGGGAGTTTGACAACCATGTCCTTTTGTGTAAGAGTTACTACTAATGGACATTGTTTAGCTTAATCATCTTGCCATAAAAAGCCTAATTGGCCGGTCCCTCTAGCCCCATTTTAACTCCCAATTTGCTTGTATTTTAATGCACAAATTTGATTAATCAAAAGTCTAAAATACCCTTAATCAAGTGGGCTAAGTATTAGTTTGCATTTTATTTTCTTTGGGCTCCCTCCTTAATTGTTTTGGGCTATGTAATAAACATAGTCTAGCAATTTCAATATATGTTACCCAATTTGATTATTTAGGGTTTCCATTCCTAATCTTATGAAATTTAATTACCTATACAT
Source organism: Panax quinquefolius (assembly GCA_020205615.1). Taxonomy (NCBI): domain Eukaryota; kingdom Viridiplantae; phylum Streptophyta; class Magnoliopsida; order Apiales; family Araliaceae; genus Panax; species Panax quinquefolius. Next base: position 33,179,259 of record CM035166.1, read on the forward strand.
GTGACTTTAGCTCATAACCTAATTAGGTTCACAAGAATTAGGTTTAAAATTATTAGTCACTTGAAATAACAAGATTATCCACTTAAGTTAGTATACATATTAAATACTAATTCTTCCTTATTACCATAACCCTTAGGTTATTTAATTGTCTCACCTAATGTATAATTAGGTTACGAAGCTTTCATTTAGGGTTTAAAATAAAATAAAATTAGTTCCTAAAATTTGTAACTAGGGTTTCACACAGTAATACAAGGATTTGTCACATAACACCATAATTGACCAACCCTTCTTCGTCCACATATACAGTACATATTTATAGCACTGAAAAATTGAAATATAATTATTATAATAATTCTAAAAATAATTTCATATATTATATAAATAATATATGATTATATCTTCATGGAAAATAATTAATAAAACATTTCTACTATAAAATTAATTATGATAAGAATATAATTTATAATGATCAATAATTCTAAAATAAAATTATTTGTAACTATTCATATTTTTATTTATCACATAAATATATATACACATTATCTTGGCACATATTCCCTATATTTAAAAAAAAAAAAAAATTATACACAAAATTTCTAATTTACATACTTAGTCATGTATCAGCAATTTATGGCATTAGAATGAATAGTAATACTTATCATTTCAGAAAGGGATTCCCAAAGTGAAAGTTAGCCCCCACAAACAGTTCTTGAACAACTTTTTATGCCTCAACTCTTTCAGGCAGAAACTGATTCAGAAGGATTCTCTCTTTTTCAGATAGATGAGTTTGCCAAACCTATAAGAATCCCCCATGAAATGTATAGAAAACTTGATGAAAGAAACTTCTTTTGAAGTTAAATATGGAGTGCAACATAAATTAATCCTTACCTCACATGAAATCCTTCAAAATTTTCAAATCAAAAATTTCCCGTGGAACAATAACTATATCAGCCATGACATTGTGGCAATTGGGAACAACATTGACCAAAAGTGACAAATCTCTCCATGCAATGCCGATCTGCTCCCTTTGGGCCACAACACTCTTTGTTTTGTCATCCCACTCAAGAACAATATTAGATATGATGCTTGAATCATATTGTGACAATACCAATTTCTTCCTTTTCACTTTGTGTTGCTTGTGAGAAGCGTAACAAACAACACTAGCAACGTTCAAACGTTTCTTCTTCCACTGATCAGCAGCCATTTGCACAGAAGTGCGCCAAAAATTACAAGCAGAGCACTTTAAAAATTCTATTACAAGAAGCAATCTTGGTCTTGATCAACAAATTTCATTGCTCCATATGCACACTACAGAACCTGCGTCTATAAAGGAATGTATTAGCTAGCTAACCTACATGCATGAGTATGCATAATGAACACATTACATATTCAGTAATAGTGGCAAAAACCTTTCGAGTGGATTGTGTCTCATTCCCAACTTGTATTCACATGAAAATTATCAAGGTTTTGGGCATGAAAAGTAAATTATAACAAAGAAAAGTAGCATATGATCATGATGCATGGACTGTAGCAATAGTTTTGTGACATGTATGAAAAAATATTTTGCAGTAAATGCACAAAACACTACCAAAAATCAAGAACAAAAGCACACTGTTGAGTTATTGAGAACATTTAAATGGAAATTTACCATACTAGAATACAGTTGATGAGTGATTGTCCTAAGTTACTATATGCTTTGAAGCAATGAGTAATCTTAAAAATGTTGGATATCTTCATTTTGTCTTGGACATTTAAATAAAACAGAGAGATTAATTCTTGCAAATTTCTCACCCCCAACAATAGAGTGTTTTCCAATATAATGATTCATAGGTAAACCATTAGGTTTCTTCTAAAAAGAATAAGTAACACAACAAAATCTCAAGAAATGACTCCAGTAAGCAGTTGAGACTAGGCATTCTGAACAGAGACATATTTTTGTTAGAAACCTAAAGAATGCATCAACTTTTACAGTATTTCCAAGTTCTACAAATCCAGAATTCCATACACAAGTTTTGAACTGAATTAGCAATAGAAGAGTAATTCAAAAAATAAAAAAATGATATGCTGAACTAGCATGAAAAGTTTCATTCCATTTGAATATGCTCACTACTCGTTAGTTAAACAAAAGAGCAATAAATGTGAACTAATTCAAACATCAACACCAATAATACATCAAAACTTACTAAATCATAAAAACAATTTGCACCAAAAAGATTAAGATGCAATGACAGACCTTCAAATGGGTTTTGTCTTTTTCTTGATCCTTGCGTATCTTTTATGTTAGAACTTTGAACCTCTCCATCAGCAGGCAAATCCATACAGTCAACATTTTCTTTTCTAGTATTCTTAAGCTGTTCAAAAGCTACATCAAGTCCACATCTAACCTCTGATTCTCCTATTTTATTTCCAAAATTCTCTCCTTTACTAGATCCACTAACACCCCCACCACTCCCAAGTGATGAAAGAAACTCAAATGACATACAACTTTGGCTACTTTTCACAATAAAAAGAGAAATTCTTGCGTTTATTTGTTGCAAAGGTAGTGTTTAAATCCTTAACTCCAGTATCGAATTCCCTAATCAAACAATTTTGCTAAATTAAAATTGGCAAAAAAGTACCTGAACAGATTTGGGCAGAATAGACCCTTTTTGCAGCTTACGATTAAGGAAATCGGACAACGATACATTCATATCTTTGCCAGGTGTTTTGGTCTGTCCATTTTCTTTACCATCAATAGGCCTGAAAGAAATTAAGCAAACCCCATATCCAATTTGAGCAAAAATCAAACAAAGAACCATTAGAAAGTGAAAATTAGGGTTAGTGTTAGTTTTTTTTTGTTGATTGTATACCTATTGAAGATCAAAAGAGGAGTGTAGAAGGAATAGAGCGATGTCCCAAAACCCTTGTAGTCGGATGTTTTGAAGAACTCATCTATCCGCTTCAATATGTTTCAAAGGCGCTAAAAGATACTGTCAATTTTAAGTTTTCATTTAAGCGCGCTTTTTTGCTCCGTGTTTTTTACATAGATAACTTTTTTTTTAAAACGTTATCTATTTAAAATCAAAAATTATTCTTATAAATAGACAACAATTTTTCATATGTATCTATAATGTTTTGTTAAAAAACGTTGTGAAAAAAAATACTACAACATTTTTTATAAAAACGTCATCTTTTAAGTGTTGTCTTTTTATGGTTTTGTACTAGTGCTTATCCGATCAATCATTGATCAAAAATTCTAAACAGTACAAACACGTGCTCATTAATATAATTATTTTAATTATATTTTCTATCGAATCCCTATCCGAACTTAGGGTTAGGGTTTTAAATTCTCAGTTAAGCACAACTCTACTCTTATTTCTCAATCAATACACAAATTGACTAATTCTCACAGCTCGTATCACAGATACACAGCACAATATTGATAATTAATATTAATAAAAAAAAATTATTCGTAAATTCAGATTATTCGAAATACCGGGTTATTACAGTTGTTCAACTCAGTCTTACATCATGAGTCCATACCACAATAATATGGCTTGGATTGAATTACAGAAATATTAAAGATTTCAACATATAATATCCATATTGATCTAGCCGAAATAATTGGCATAGATCTTTCAATAACAACTTAGTTCAAATATTAGGACGTTTCATGCTTTAACGAGTATTAGTCTCGCCAAACCAATTGGCTGAGACATAACTCATAAACTGTTCAATAATAGAGAACAATCAAGTGCACTATGTGACACCCCCAAAATAAGTACACACAACCCATTCTAAGTCGCCAAATACATGGTATAGAAATTAAATACAACTTCATTTATACAACTATTAACTGGCGCGAAAAATACGAAAAACATAAGTTATGAGTTTTAATACAAATATTGTCTTGTAGACAATATCCAAACTCAAATAAAGTCCTCATTACAATTATTATCACACTATTTTATAGAATAGTGAGGACTAATATAGCAACCATCTTGGACCATCACTCAATTCCCTGACTAGTTCCAGTTATATTCTCATTTCCCGAAGAGAACAATGAAAGAAAAGGGCTCAATTAGCCCAGTAAAAAATATTATGACTAAGATAATGCAAAATAAATTATCCTTAGTCCTCAACAGCGAAAAATCTGATATAATATAATATACAACAAGTTTTAGATCAACAATTGCAGCAGAAATAGCAATCCATTAGAAGAATCAAGTAGAGTATGATGTCTACTATCTTCTATGATTTTAAAGTCCATCATCAATATTGTATCTCTGTAACACCAATCAATAAATATTTTAAATAAACAAATTATCCATGCACTACAGGCCAATGAAATTCATTTGTATCACCAGTGGTCATGATCATGCCAAACACCTGTCCATCAATGTACTACGGGCCAAAGAGGACTTTCACCACAACATTTGTCTGTAACATTACAGGTCATGATTATACCAATACACAATTTCTGGTCATAATCATACCAATCAAATTCCATATTTGCACTACGGGCCAAAGATGACTTTCATCACAATATAAACATAAGGATGATGAAAATGATATAAAGAATCAATCAAGTGAGATCAAGGATAAATATTAGAGATTTATAATTCAATTTATCTAAAGTTCAAGAATGTCCAAATTGTCAACATGATAACTAATTGTGGAGTAAAATTTAGGAATAATATTAATGTATCAAAAATAATTTGGACAGAAAAGAAACCAATTTTGTCGTGAATAATACCTAGTGAATAGTACCCGAGTGAATAGTACCTTGAATAAAAATATTGAAATTTAATAAGAAAGTTCATACCAATATTTCAATAAAACGATACTAGATGAAGCGCAAAATTCAAGGATATTCTACTAATTTCAGGGATTATAGAAGCAATACTTATCAAAATAAGTGTAGATTTATGAATATGAAACAAAATAATATCACTTACATTCTATAAAGTATGGAAGAAAATAATATTCCTTATGAATGATGAACGAAAATAATATCCCTTACCTTAGTAGAAGACTAAATATGACTAATATAGCAGATATATTCTTGAGAAAATCTTGCACTATTAGTAACACTCAAAGTGTTCTTATACTAGCAAGAAATACGCACAATATTTTGGAAGAAGAATTCTCTGATTCTAATATGATTTTCATTTCTTAACTAAGCATCCTATTTATAGGAGAATGGCAGGGCACTATTTAAGAAAATAATCACTGATGAACATAAGATAATTCAAAGACAAATTCGCGTGATTTTTCTAATTTTTACTATTCATCACTGTGCAATAAAATATTCTAATAAAACAAAAACTTTATATATAATATAATATATTCTAATTATAATCTAATAAAATAAATAAATTTATATATATTATAAAAAGTTTTCTTTTTTTTATAAAAATTTTCTGTTTTATTACTATTATAATAATAATAAAATAAAACTGAGACAACTTTGTACCGACGATTTTGAAAAATGAGTAAGTGGGGGTCCATGTAATAAGCTAAATTTACAACAAATACTTCATGACAAACCCCTCTATTTATATCAAAAATTGAATAAATATTTACCACAAATCACTTATCTTCAATAAACACATTTTTAATCTTTCAACAATTATTTATCATTAATATTATAACTCACAATATTGACAACCAGATCATTCCCAGGAAAGAGGGGGCTTTCCGATAAGGATTTCTCCTTATTGGCGAGCAATTAAATAACCTAACCCCTTTCCTGGACAGAACTTTCTAGACATTGTCAATAATGAAAATAATAATATGAATAACTTTGTCGTCTCAATTATTGATTTAATAATATAAAATATTCTGCAGATGATACTGTGACAATAATTGAATAAAAAATATATGAGATATTATGCAACAACTATTGTGGCAATTATTGAATGAAACTGAGTGACTTCTTACGTAAGAATCAATAATCAGAGATACTGTGCAATACCGTGTGCTACTTTGCAACCACGCGTATTATTATACTTTTATCACCGGTTATTTCAACAGTTAACGGTAAAAATTTTGCCGTTATTTTTTATAAAAAGGTTATTTCTATCACTTTCTATATCTGACAGTTATTCCGTTTTGGGGTCCACCAATGATTGTGCCATCGTACGAATATTCCCCGACAAAAAGAATATTCCCTGACCAAACGAATATTTTATGACAACTTGCTTACTTTGCAAAATTTGCACATATCACCCATAACTATACCATTATATCAAATTAACACCTTATTATTCAAAATAATATTTAGAGAAAATTAAATCTTTATTCATAAAAAGTTGGGGTCTTACATCCTCCCCTCCTTATGAAATTTCATCCTCGAAATTGATGTACATACATGGTATGTCGAAGAGGTGAGTATACCTTGTTTTCATTCCAGATTCTAACTTCAGGTCATTTCCTCAATATCATGGTTTCTCCATAAAACTTTGACTTGAGGTATAACCTTTGAGCATAGATTATGTTCCTTCTTATCCAAGATTTTAACAGCTACCTCTTCATACGTTAAATCTTTCGTTATCTCATCTGGTTCTAATTCAATAATGTGGTTTGGGTTTTCCACATATTTACGTAACATAGATATGTGGAAAATATTATGAACATGAGACATACTTGGAGGTAAGGTGAGTCTATAGGCTAGAGTTCCTACTTGGTCGAGGATTTCAAATGGACCGATGAATCGAGGGTTGAGCTTTCCTCTCTTTCCAAATCTCGCAACTCCTTTCTATGGAGCAACACATAACAATACATGATCTCCAACATTGAATTCCATGTCCCTTCGATGAAGATCATCATAACTATTTTGTCGATCTTGTGAGGTTCGTATACGTTACCGGATCATTTGAATCTTTTTCATAGTCATGCGTACCAATTATGGTCTCAACAACGTTGCTTCACCCACCTCGTCCCAACATACTAGAGAACGACACTTTCGTTTATACAACGCCTCGAATGGAGCCATGTCTATACTTGCTTGATAACTATTATCGTAGGAGAATTCCACTAATGGCAAGTACTTGTCCCAACTTCCTTTGAAGTCTAGTGCACGGAGTCTCAATAGATCTTCAAGAGTTTGAATAGTTCTCTCCGACTGCCCATCCATCTGAGGATGATATGCAGAACTGAATCGTTAATCTGTGCCCATAGCTTTCTGCAAATTGACCCAAAAATCGTGAAGTAAATCTTAGGTCTCAATCAGAAACTATGGATACTGGTATACCATGTAGTCTTACAATCTCATTTAGGTATATATGAGCAAGACGTTCAAGTGAAAAAGTTTCTCGTATAGGTAAGAAATGAGAGGACTTGGTTAATCTATCGATAATGACCCAAATTACATCTACGCCTTGAGAAATGTGAGACCCCGAATTTTATAAATAAAGATTTAATTTTCTCGAAATATTTTTTAATATTATGGTGTGGATTTGATATAATGTTATAGTTGTGGTTAATATTTATAAATTTTGCAAAGTAAGCAAATGGTTATATAATATTCGATTGGTCGGGGAATATCCATTTTGTCGGGGAATATTCATACAACGACACAATCATTGGTGGACCCCACAACGGAATTATTATCGGAATGAGAAAACGACAGAAATATCTTTTTATGAAAATAACAGCAGAAGTTTTACCGTTAACGGTTGAATCACCCGGTGATAAAAGTACAGTAATACGCATGGTTGCATAGTAGCACACAGTATTGATTATTGATGTTTACGTGAGAAGTCACTCAGTTTTGTTCAATTATTGCTACGGTAATTGCTGCATAGTATCTCACATTATTTGATTCAATTATTGTCGATATTTTATATATTAGTAAATCAATAATTGAGATGACAAGTTATTCTAATTATTATATGCATAATTAACAATGTCTAGAAAGTTTTGTCGAGGAAAGGGGTTTAGTCACCTAATTGCGCGCCAATAGGAAGAAATCCTTATAGGAAAGCCCCCTCTTTCCTAGGAACGATCTGGTTGTTAATATTGCAAATTATAATAATATGAATAAACGTTGTTAAAAATATTGGGGGGATTTTTTTGAAGTATTTGTTGGACACCCATTTATCCATTTTTCAAAATAATCGGTAGAAAATTTTTCAGTATTTTTTTATAATAAAGGTGGGGCCCACATGTGACTTTGGAAATCTGAATTTGGTAGGGGGAAGGGTTACGGGAAAGGAAGGGAGTTATATTATTATAATATATATATATATATATATATATATAGGCATGTGTTGGTTATATATATATTATATAAATTTTGTATATATATTTATATATATATATATATATAAGCTTTGCCTTTGCCGTAAGGCAAAGGTTATAATTATATATATAAATATTTTATAAGTTTTGTTTTATTTGATTTTAAATAGAATATATTATATTTTATTTAAAGTTTTTATTTTATTAGAATATTTTATTGCACAGTAATGAATAGTAAAACCAAAATTTTAAAAGTTTCAGACAAATTCGTTCGCCCGTGAATTCATCGAATATTTACTGTGCAGTCCGTGATTTTCTAAATTCAAATAGTATCCTTTCCATTCTCCTATAAATAGGATCCTTAGTTAGAATTGAAAATCACACCAGAATCAGAGAATTCTTCTTCTACAATATTGAGCGTATTTCTTTCGAGTTTTAGAAAGCTTTGAGTATAGAAAACAGTGAATATTTTCTTCAAAAATATATCTGCTATACCAGTCGGAATTTCTTTCTTTTTGAGGTAAGGGGTATTATTTCTTTCGTATTCATGAAGAGAATTATTTTCTTTCAATACTCGTAAGGGGTATTATTTATTTCATATTCTGAAGAGATATTATTTTTCGTATTCGTATGAATATTATTTCGTTCAATATTCACAAGAAATATTATTTTTATTTAATATTCGTAAGGAATATTATATTCGTTCAATATTCGAAAAGAATATTATTTTCGTTTAATATTCGTAAGGGATATTATTTTTATTCAGTATTCGTATAAAATAATATTTTCTTCCATACTCTATGGTATGTAAGTAATATTATTTCGTTTCAGATTTCGAATTCTATACTCGTTTTGTTAAAGTTTTGGCTTCTATACTCCATGAAATTAGTAGAATATTCTTGATATTTGCGCTTCATCCAGTATCTTTTCATGAAAATATTATTCTGAGCATTCTTGATAAGTTTTAACTTTTTAATGTCGGAGTACTATTCACGGGTTACTATTCACGAAGTTACTATTCACGGGGTACTATTCACTCAGTTATTATTCACCTGGGGTACTATTCATGATAAAAATTAATTCGTTGCATTAGTAGTCCTCACTATTCTGTAAAATAGTGTGATAATAATTGTAATAAGATTGAATTTGAGTGTGGATATTGTCTAGAAGACAATATTCGAGCTAAAACTCTCAGCTATGTTTTGTCGTATTTTACACGATAGTTGTATTAATTAAGTTTGTATTTAAGTTATGTACCATGTATCTGGCGACTCAAGATGGGTGATGTATACCTATTTTGGGGGTGTCACAGTTGGTATCAAAGCTTAGGGATATGATCCATGGCTGAGATGTGAGATAAGAACTAGGAGGGGAGAGACGGGGAATTCCTTCACGAGTATGACCTACCTAAGTTTATTTGGTATTTAATTGGCCGGTCAGAGTATAGGGATAATATGTTGCATGTCAATTAACCCTTGTTTTGTGACAGTATTTGAAAATGACATCAGAGAATGTTGAGAATAGCAATGGAGCACAGGAGGCCGTTGAGTCACCACAGATCAAACCCAGGATAATGTGAAACATGAAGGCAACAATCCTCTGGTGAACAACGGCACCGACCAAATGACGAACAACTGTACGTTTAGGAGCTTTTTAGAATTCACGCAACACCAAATGAGAGAGACTCCTGTTCATAATGCAGGTGGAAACAATGGCAACCCACGGTTGGTCACCGCTAAGTAGTTCAAGGAGCTGGGACCACCGGAGATTTTGGGAAAGCCAGAACCATTCTTTTATTTCTCCTACTTGCGCTCAACGTTTAAATTTGACCCCAATACAAAACCCATTTCTAAAACCCTCAAATATTTCTTCACCCAAAACGAACGTAACATGCGCCAAAGATGTTGGCTCGAGCTGTTGAAGATTATGACCATACCATTCAATATCATCGTAAAAGAGTGAACGTGGTAGTTGGCGCGTTAAGTAGAAGATCGTATGTAGTTATGAGTGCGACGTTGTTAACACAAAGACCCATTTCATATGACTTACTCTAGAGACCCACGTGATAATGTTAAATATACGATTAGAACACACTTTAATTGATAAAGTTAAAGCCACTTAAGCTACAGACTTAGAGCTGATGAATGTGAAGAAGAAGGTTCAAGAGGGCCTTATTCTAAAAGCAAGAATTGACGAAGAGAGGAAATCTCAACCCTCGATTTAATTATTCTATTTAAAATCCTCGATCGAGTAGGAACTGTGACCTATAGACTCATTTTAACGCCAAGTATGTCGCGTGATCATAACGTTTTTTTGTATCTATATTACGTAAATATTTGGACGACCCAAGCCACATTATTGAATTAGAACCAGACGAGATAACTGAAGGTTTAACGTATGAAGAGGTACCTGTTAAAATCTTGGATACGAAGAAACATATTTTATGCTCAAAAGTTATACCTCAAGAGTTAGAATCTGACGAGGTATCCTTATCTGTTCGGCATACCAGGTACGTACGTAAATTTCGAGGGCGAAATTTCATAAGGAGGGGAGATTGTGAGACCCCGAACTTTATGAATAAAGATTTAATTTTCTCAAAATATTTTTTAATATTATGGTGTGGATTTGATATAATGTTATAGTTGTGGGTAATATTTATAAATTTTGCAAAGTAAGCAAGTGGTTATATAATATTCGATTGGTCGGAGAATATCCTTTTTGTCGGGAAATATTCATACGACGACACAATCATTAGTGGACCCCACAACGAGATTATTGTCGGAATGAGAAAATGACAGAAATATCTTTTTATGAAAATAACGGCAGAAGTTTTACCATTAATTATTGAATCACCCGGTGATAAAAGTACAGTAATACGCTTGGTTGTGTAGTAGCACACAATATTGATTATTGATGTTTACGTGAGAAGTCACTCAGTTTTGTTCAATTATTGCTACAATAATTGCTGCATAGTATCTCACGTTATTTGATTCAGTTATTGTCGATATTTTATATATTAGTAAATCAATAATTGAGATGACAAGTTATTCTAATTATTATATGCATAATTAACAATGTCTAAAAAGTTCTGTCAAGGAAAGGGGGTTGGTCACCTAATTGCGCGCCAATAGGGAGAAATCTTTATAGGAAAACCCCCTCTTTCATGAGAACGATCTGATTGTTAATATTGCGAGTTATAATAATATGAATAAACGTTGTTAAAAATATTGGGGGAATTTTTATGAAGTATTTGTTGGACTCCCATTTACCCATTTTTCAAAATAATCGGTAGAAAATTTTTCAGTATTTTTTTATAATAAAGGTGGGGCCCACATGTGGCTTTGGCAATCTAAATTTGGCAAGGGGAAAGGTTACGGGAAAGGAAGGGAGTTATATTATTATAATATATATATATATATATATATTATATAAATTTTGTATATATATATGTAAGATCCCCAACTTTTATGAATAAAGAATAATTTTTCGAAATATATTTTTTAATATTATTGTGTGGATTTGATATAATGTTATAGTTGTAGGTAATATTTATAAATTTTGAAAAGTAAGCAAGTGGTTATATAATATTCGATTGGTGGGGAATATTCGTTTTAACAGGAATATTAGACGACTCAAGACAATCATTAGTGGACCCTTGATAGAAGTATTGTCGTAGTTAGAAAAGCGACATAATTATTTTTTATAAAAATACTTGGCGAAAGTGTTACCGTTAAAGCTGTTGAACTACCCGGTAGTAAAAGAAATGCGATGTCTGGCGTGATTGCGTAGTAGCACACGATATTGATTATTGATGCTTACGTGAGAAGTCACTCGGTTATACTCAATTATTGCTACTGATAATTCTTTGCATCATATCTCTCATATTATTGATTTAATTATTATCACAGTATCATCTGCATAGTATTTATTATTATTAAATCAATAATTGAGACGACAAAGTTATTCATATTATTATTTACAATATTGACAATGTGCAGAAGTTACATCGAGGAGATGTTTGGTCACTAATCATTGCGCCATGATAAGGAGAAATCTTTATCGTAAAGCCCCTCTTTCTTTGGGAATGACCTAGTTGTTAAATATTGTGAGTTATAATATTAATGATGAATAAGTTGTGTTGATTAAAGATGAAATTGATAGTTCCATTGTGTTGGGATTATTAGTGTTAGTGGAAATCGAAATTTATTTCGATAATAATTGATATCTGGAGGTTATATTGACCAATCGGGTAATCAATCGGATAAATGAGCAATTAATTGCTATTATTTCACATGCTTATAACTATTTGTTCACATGTGTGTACTATTGATTAACATTCATGTACTATTAGGGGAGGTGGTGCAAGATTGATAATACTTGCATGACTAAATTAAAAATGGAGGTATAGATGAAGGTACTCTATTGTAATTAGTTTTTTCACATGATTATACTATTAAGTCACATGAATGAACTATTAATTCACATTATTTACTATTAGGGGAGGTGGTGCAAGTTTGATAATACTTGCAGGACTAAATTAAAAATGAAGAAAAAGAGGAAGATATTATACTGTAATATTTTGAGCCCCAAAACGTGCAATTATCGAAACTATATTTTCCTATAAATAGAAGCTCATTGTTCCTTCATTTCTCACCAATTAACTAAAGCTATAGAGCAATTATTATAGAGAGAAATTATAGAGAGAAAGAAGAAGAGAAGTCTGCTACCTCATTGTTCCAGTATCCAGTTTCTTCTAAGGTAAGGGGTATTATTCTTTTGTATTCATGAAGAGGGTTATTTTCTTTCAATACTCGTAAGGGTTGTTATTCCATTCTTTATTATTCTGTTGGAATAACCTGTCTGTGCGGTCTTTCGCATGGCTGGTGAATTCTGTTGTTATTCCATTCTTTATTATTATGTTGGAATATCCTATCTGTGCGGATTACGCATGACCTGGTTCCATTCTTTATTATTCTGTTGGAATATCCTGTCTGTGCGGGTTACGAATGACCTGGTTCCATTCTTTATCATTCTATTAGAATAACCTGTCTGTGTGGATTACCACATGCATGTTGAATGATCCTTCGTATTCATTCCTTATTAAATTGTGGAAATGATCTGTCTACGTGGATTACCGCATGGCGGGAAAAAATTCATTTGCAGTTTCATATATTCTATTATACTTAGTTGATTAAAGTTTTGGCTTCTATACTCCCTGAAATTAGTAGAATATCCTAGATATTTGTGCTTCATCCAGTATCTTTTCATGGAAATATTCTTCTGAGCATTCTTGAATTTTACTCCACAAAACTGTATCATGTTGACAATTTGGACGTTATTGATTTCTAGATAAATTAAATTATAAATCTTTAAAAATTTATCCTTGAACTTGTTTTATTGAATTCTTATATCATTATCGTCATCCTTATGTTTATAATATGTTGAAAGTCATCTGTGGCCTGTAGTGCATAGATGGACTTGGTGTGATTATGATCAGGGATTATTCGGTATAATCATGACTGTAATGTTACAAATGATGTTGTAAAAGTCCTCATTGGCCCGTAGTGCATTAATGGACAATGGTTGGCATGATCATGACCATTGATGAATACACGAATATCCTTGGCCCGTAGTGCCTGGATAATTTGTGGTCTTGATACTAATGAATATCCTTAGCCGTAGTACAGGGATGATGTGGTTTATTTATTAAACTGAGTCTCAGCGATAAAAGTGATGAAAAACCTTTTAAATCATAGAAGATAGTAGATTTTATTCTCTACTTGACTCTTCTAATGGATTGCTTGTTCACCGCAGATTAAACTTGATGTTTGTTATATTTTATCGGTTTAACTTTGTTGAAGGCTAACGATAAATTATTACGCATTATCTTAGTCATAATATTTCTTACTGGGCTAGTTGAGCTCACCCTTTCTTTCACTGTTCTCTTCAGGAAATGAAAATATAGCTGGGACGAGTCAGGGAACGGATTGACGGTTCAGATGGTTGTTTTAGTAGTCCTCACTATTCTATTAAATAGTGTGATAATAAATGTAATGATGACTCCATTGAGTGTGGATTTTGTCTAGATGACAATATTCTTATTAAAACTCTTAGATTATGTTTTGTCGTATTTTACACCACTGTTGTATAATTAAGTTGTATTTGAATTTTGTACCATGTATTTGGCGACTCAAGATGGGTGATGTATACCTATTTTGGGGGCGTTACAGTTGGTATCAAAGTTTAGGGATATGATCCCTGGCTGAGATGTGAGACAAGAACTAGGAGGGGAGAGACGGGGAATTCCTTCGCTAGTATGACCTACCTAAGTTTATATGGTATTTAATTGGTCGGTTAGAGTATAAGGATAGTATGTGACATGTCAATTAACCCTTGTTTTGTGGCAGTATTTGAAAATGACATTCGAGAATGTTCAGAATAGCAATGGAGCACAGGAGACCGTTGAGTGACCACAGATCAACACCCAGGATAATGTGCATCAAGAAGGCAATAATCCTCAAGTGAACAACAACACCAACCAAATGGCGAACAACGGAATGTTTAGGAGCTTTTTGAAATTCGTACAACATCAGGCAAGAGAGACTTCGGTCCAAAATGCAGGTGGAAACACTAGCAACTCTCGGATGGTCACCGCTAAACAGTTCAAGGAGCTTGGGACCATCGGAGTTTATTGGAGAGCCAAAACCACTTAAGGCGGAGACGTGGATAAAGCAGATCACCAAGATATTTGATGTCTTGGGATGCTCTGAGGAGCAAAAGGTTCCCTTTGCCACCTTTATGTTGCGAGGAGAGGTAGATTATTGGTGGGAATCGGTAAAGCGTACTCAACCTGCCGCACTGAAGATGTTTTGGGAGAAGTTCCAAGAACTATTCAATGACAACTACTTTCCCGAAAGTATTCGTCACATGAAAGAGGTAGAGTTCATCAAGTTGGAGTAGAACAATATGACCGTATCACAGTACGAAGCTAAGTTTGCTGAGTTGTCCCGGTTTGCGTGTCACTTGGTTGACAATGAGGAGAGAATGACGCGGATGTTTCTAAGAGGTTTGAAACCCGAGATACGTCAATATCTAATTTCTTATAAACTGTGTTTGTATTCAGATGTTATAAATAGGGCTCATTTATTGGAGCGCGATAACGAGTCAACTCAACCAAGATAAAGCGTGGCAGAAATGATAATACCGGTGGTACTTGATCATGAGCGGTGAGAACAAACGTGGAGGGAATCAACATGCCAGAAATGGTAACCACTTCGGTTATAATCATGGCCAAGACAATAAGAATGGACATTTAAAGAAGAGGATATTCAACAATGATGGAAGGACGTCAGCATCAGCACCCGTGGTTAAGGAAGGAGAACGACCACCTATCATATGCTTCAAATGCGGAGGGGAGGGACATATCATTCCAAACTGTGTGCAGTAGTCCAAAACGTGTTACAATTGTGGAAGAGAAGGTCACCTAGCTATATTTTGTCGTACAGGGAAGCCAAGTCCAGTTGGAACGGTAACACCAAATGCCATCCCAAACAAGTCAAAACCAGTAGTTCAAGAGAGAGCGTTTGTTGTGACCTCCCAGAAAGCAAGGAACCCGAACAATGTCATCACGGGTAAGCTAATCATTAACTCCAGCGAAGTATATACCTTATTTGATACCAGTTCTACCCATTCTTTTATTTCTCCTACTTGCGCTCAACGTTTAAATTTGACTACAGAGAAATTAGACTTTGACTTATCTGTTGAAACTCCGTTCAGAGAAACCTTCATTACATCCACTGTTTATAAGTCTTGTTTAGTTCAAATCGGTACCCTCACATTACCCGTCGATCTTATTTCCTTAAAAATACTTGCATTTGAAGTGATTCTAGGGATTGATTGGTTAACTACTCATTATGCTAAAATTGATTGTTTTCGTAAGGTTGATAGCTTTCATATTCCTAATCAACCTATTATGCGAATTTAAGCGACTAAACCATTAAAATCAATCACGGTCATCTCAAGCCATAAAGCTATTCATTTATTAAAAAATGGATGTCAAGCTTTCTTAGCTCATGTCACAGATTTAAACAAAAATATGTCAGATTTGAATGATATTTGTATTGTTAATAAATTTCCTGACGTATTCCCCGAAGAACTTCCTGGACTACCCCCGGAGCGTGAAATCGAGTTTGGTATCGACCTTGAACCCGGTACAAAACCCATTTCCAAAGCCCCATATCAAATGGCTCCTATTAAACTTCAGGAGTTAAAAACCCAACTACAGGAATTGTTAGACATCAGTTTCATTCGTCCTAGTATGTCTCCTTGGGGTGCTCCTGTTCTATTCGTGAAGAAGAAAGATGGAAGTATGCGACTTTATCGGGAGTTGAATCATGTCACCATCAAAAATAGGTACCCGTTGCCTTGCATTGATGACCTATTTGACCACTTGCAAGGAGCCAAATTCTTTTCAAAGATTGATCTTCGTTCCTGATATCATCAGTTGAAGATTAAAACTGATGACATTCCAAAGACTGCTTTCAGAACTCGGTATGGGCATTATGAATTCCTAGTCATGTCTTTTGGATTGACTAATGCTCCTGCTGCCTTCATGGATATGATGAACCGAGTATTCAAGGAATATTTGGATCACTTTGTGGTCGTCTTTATTGATGACATCCTCATTTACTCCAAAATAGTGAAGATCATGAAAGCAACACTTGAGGCTGATACTCCAAAAGCTTCGTGAAAACAAGTTATATGCCAAGTTGAAGAAATGCAAGTTCTGGCTTGAGGAAGTAGCATTCCTTGGGCACGTGATATCAAATCATGGAATATCTGTTGACCCGGCAAAGATTGAAGCAATTCAAAGCTGGGAGCAACCTAAGTCGATGATTGAAATCGTAGCTTTCTCGCTTACTGGCCGGGTTATTATCGGAGATTCATAGAAGGGTTTTCTCGAATCACTACTCCATTAACTCAGCTGACTCGAAAAGATACAAAATTCTATTGGAGCGAGGAATGTGAGAAGAGTTTTCAAGAACTTAAGAGGAGGCTTATTTCAGCACTTGTTCTGACAATACCATCTGGCTCGGAGGGATTTGTCATCTAAAGGGATGCTTCAGGCAAAGGGTTAGAATGTGTTCTCATGCAACATGGGAAAGCCATAGCCTATGCCTCACGACAACTCAAAGAATATGAGAGGAATTATCCTACTCATGATCTAAAGTCAAGCGACTATCATTTTTTGCGCTTAAGATTTGGAGGCATTACTTGTATGGAGAGAAGGTGGAGATCTATACGGATCATAAAAGCCTCAAATATTTCTTCACTCAAAAGGAACTCAATATGCGACAACGACGATGGCTTGAGCTATTGAAAGAATACGATCATACCATTCAATACCATCTTGGAAAAGCGAACGTTGTAGCTAATGCATTGAGTAGAAAATCATATGCGGGTACGAGTGCATTATTGTCAACGCAAAGGCCCATTTTATATGACTTACAAAGGATGGAGATAGAGTTATAGGCTCCAGGGACCCATGTGATGATGGTGAATATACGAGTAGAACCGACTTTAATCGATAAAGTTAAAGCTGCTCAAGCTACAGACCTGGAGCGACGAGTATGAGGAAGAAAGTGAAAGAATGTGCTATTTCGGAAGCAAGAATCGATGAAGAAGGAATACTTCGAGTCAACTCTAGACTTTGTGTTCCTAACGATTTTGACTTAAAGTATAAAATCATGATGGAGGCGCACAACACACCGTTTGCAATCCATCCTGGGAGTACCAAAATGTTTCGTGATCTTCGACATATATTTTGGGGGAGCAATATAAAGAGAGAGATAGCGGGGTTTATCTCAAGGTGTCTAACTTGTCAACGAGTCAAGGCGGAGCATCAAGTGCAAAAAGGTCTATTGCAACCACTTGAAATTCCAGAATGGAAGTGGGAGCACATTACCATGGATTTCGTTACTGGTCTTCCCAAGGTTTCTCAAGGTATAGATGCGATTTGGGTCATTATTGATAGATTGACCAAGTCTGCTCATTTCTTACCGATACGAGAAACTTATACACTTGAACGTCTTGTTTGTATGTACATAAACGAGATTGTAAGATTGCATGGTATGCTAGTATCCATAGTTTCTGATCGAGACCCAAGATTCACTTCAAGATTTTTGGGTTAATTTGCAAAAAGCTATGGGCACGAATTTACGATTTAGTTCAGCATATCATCCTCAAACGGACGGGCAGTCGAAATGGACTATTCATACTCTTGAAGATTTATTAAGACTCTGTGTCCTTGACTTCAAGGGAAGTTGGGACAAGTTCTTACCATTGGTGGAGTTTTCCTACAACAATAGTTATCAAACAAGTATTAGCATGGTTCCATTTGAGGTGTTGTATGGAAGAAAGTGTCGTTCTCCAATATGCTGGGATGAGGTGGGTGAAGCAACGTTGTTGGGACATGATTTGGTATGTATGACTACAGAAAAGATTCAAACGATCCGACAACGTATAAAAACCTCACAAGATCGACAAAAGAGTTATGCTGATCTTCATAGAAAGGATGTGGAATTCAATATTGGAGATCATGTGTTGTTACATGTTGCTCCATGGAAAGGAGTTACGAGATTTGGAAAGAGATGAAAGCTCAATCCTCGATTCATTGGCCCATTTATAATCCTCCATCGAGTAGGAACTATGGCCTATAGACTCGCCTTGCCGCCAAGTATGTCTTGTGTTCATAACATTTTTAACATATCTATGTTATGTAAATATGTGAAAGACCCGAACCACATTATTGAATTAAAACCAGACGAGATAGAGGAAGATTTAACCTATGATGAGTTACTTGTTAAAATCTTGGATAAGAAGGATCATATTCTACGCTCTAAAGTTATACCTCAAGTCAAAGTTTTGTGGAGAAACCACGATGTTGAGGAAATGACCTGGGAGTTAGAATCTGAATTGAAATCAAGGTATCCTCACCTCTTCGACATACCAGGTACGCACCCAAATTTTGAGGACGAAATTTCATAAGAAGGGGAGGTCGTAAGATCCCCAACTTTTATGAATAAAGAATAATTTTCTCGATTTTTTTTAATATTATGGTGTGGATTTGATATAATGTTATAGTTGTGGGTAATATTTACAAATTTTGCAAAGTAAGCAAGTGGTTATATAATATTCGATTGGTGGGGAATATTCGTTTTTTACAGGGAATATTAAATGCAATGCACACAATCATTAGTGGACCCTTAAGCGGAAGTATTGTCGTAGTTAGAAAACGATAGAATTATCTTTTTATAAAAATAATGGCGAAAGTGTTACCGTTAAAACTTTTGAACTACCCGGTAGTAAAAGTATAATGTCTGGCGTGGTTGCATAGTAGCACACAGTATTGATTATTGATGCTTACGTGAGAAGTCACTCGGTTATACTCAATTATTGCTACGATGAATTCTTTGCATCATATCTCTCATATTATTGATTCAATTATTGTCGAGTATCATCTCGCATAATATTTATTATTATTAAATCAATAATTGAGACGACAAAGTTATTCATATTATTATTTACAATATTGACAATGTCTAGAAGTTACATCGATGAGAGGTTTGGTCACCTAATCAAGCGCTAATAAGAAGAAATCCTTATCAAAAAGCCCCTCTTTCACAGGAACGACACGGTTGTTAAATATTGTGAGTTATAATATTAATGATGAATAAGTTATGTTGATTAAAGATGAAATTGATAGTTCCATTGTGTTGGGATTATTAGTGTTAGTGGAAACTGTGAGGGCCCCGAATCCGAGGTCCTGAATCACCGCGGATCCGGTTCGATCATTCTAACACTATTACTATATTTGCGGAAGATATAAACATAAATTGTTTATACATTAAACTTACACACTATTCCCCAAGGTCGAGTAACCTTAATTTATACACAATTCATAACTTTTCTAACACATAACATTATTATTAAACTATACTATTACAAAACTAATCGCGCACATTAACTTTAAGCTGGAACCGTCTTTAACCTTTCCTTGTATCTGAAGCATTCGCCTTAATCTGTAATGTTTTATCATGATATAGCAAGGGTGAGCATAAGGATTTCCCAGCAAGTTTTAATTCAATAATATAACGATATATAATTGTGAACTAGCAGGAACAAACTTTTGCTGAACACGTATATAACATGAACAAATATATTTGGACCAACTGGTAATGAAGGTGATCAGCCTTTCATACCTGACTTATGCATGAAATATGTACAGAGTACAATTCATGGCAACCAACAATGATTAACCATAAGATTATCCGAATAAAAAAACTCTTAGTAGAGTTAAGTAAAAACAAACTTACCTGAACCGTTGATTACCGATACACAATTTATATCGCTTTATCCGAAGACCTAATATTAGTAATATAGATCTCCAATATTAGAATAATATCATCACAATATAATACTATTATATATATAGACATACATAGAATAACCTAAACACATAACACATAACACATAACCCTATCAATCTACAACATACATAGGACTCGGCATCAAGTTAAACTTTTGCAGTTTGAGTTGTACTTGACACAATTCTAACATCCCGACGGTCTAGTCGGACTTTTATCGAGTCTAAGTTCAATTAAACTCTGACTAAACACTTAACAAATAACTTAAATAATTTTAATATTAGTCGAAATATTTTTCGTAAGCTCGTAATAATTTTTAAATAATTATTACTATTTATCATAAATTTTCGATCATTAAACGCGTATTTAAATGAATTAAATACCACATAATTCTTTTGTCATTAATATTTATTTATTATCACATATTAATGAAATACATGTCATAATATTATAATATATGTATAATATCATTAAGTATTTTAATACTTTAAAATCACCTTTATATGATTTTAAACAATTAAATTCATTATCCAGATAATTACTATTACTATTAAAATATTAATATTTTCATGAAAAAATATCAAAAGTTATATTTTATAACTTAAAATATTTTTATAACACTTAAATCATTTTCATGTGATTTTTAAATCATTTATTCTATTTTTCCATAATTTATTTAATATAATTATTAAATAAACTAATTATCATTAATATTAATTAATTAATGAAATACATCTCAAAATATTAAAAGTCACTAAAAATAATGAAAATATTTTCTAATACCATAATATATTTTTTCATGATTTTCATGAATTAAAACTATTTTAAATAATTTATTTAATATTATAATTAAATAAAAAAATGCCTTTTATATTCCAAAAAATACTAAATTTTTTTTGAAATATACTTAACATAATTAAAACTATTTTTCAGATTTTAAAATAATTTTTCGAAATTTATTATGTATTTTTATTAATTAAAAATCATTTTTTCTATTTTTAAATAATTTCCAATACACCACTCACAAGAGTAAAAATTTTCAAATTTTGTTGAGGGGGTTTCTGAGACTATTATGTCATCATTTTTGCAAAGGTTATAGGAAATTCATCCGCAAACCGTCATAACTTACGGACATAGTGGGTAATTAATCCAGTATGTCCTGTACTTATTAAGTACTGCTAGTCGACTCTGTTTCTTGTCTCTGCTATATGCACAAAAATCTTACCTCAGTCTTATCGGATTCCTCACCAAAATAATTTGGTTCGGGAAATTTCTTTCAATGAACACTTAGAGTTTTCATAAACTTTAGTCTAGCTGAATCAATATGCATAGACTCATATCAATAATTCAATTCAATCGAATTATTTAGATATAGCCAAACCCCGTTGGCAAATTAAAATTTTGAAAATATTTTTGAGAATGACGTCATGATGCCGCGTCTTTGTATTAACATGAGTGGTTTGAGGATCCGTCGTTGTATGACTTTTTGTCATAACACATCATACAATAGTGGAACAACGATTTTTAGATCAAATTCACACTAAGTATTCCTGTATTTACAACTCCATCAACTTTTTATCATCTCTGCACCAGGTTACATGGTACCTGAGTGATAATTAAAAATAAATTTTGATATTTTAAATCATTTGCGTCTTGCTGAAATGAGTAGCATAGACTATACTTTAAAACGTTTCAAAAATAATTACGAGTCTACATATTTTTTTAAAGGCACATATTGCGTATTTAGCTTGATGTCAAACTTTTGAAGTCTAGCATAGCTAGGAGTTTTGGAAAACTTATGTCTCCATTAATAATCACTGGCTTAACAATCTATCTGTTCCTATTATCTTTAATACTCCATTTACACACAACTATACCCAGTCCGTAAAACCACACTTATGAGTCCATAAATTGCCACAATCATATGAGTTTAAGAACTTTCCTAGACAGACCTTTGGCGTCCATTCGCTGAGGGGTTCATAAACATTTCATATAACTATGAGTCAAGCATGTCACATAAGTGTGAGTTTTAAAAACTCGTACTTAACCTTATATCCTCTACCTATGACCTATCTATCTAGTATACACATGAGAAAGGAATCACCCTCTTAACATGCATATATCAAATAACATGACACAAACATTTCAATGATTATCATTGCCAGAACTAAGTAGTTTTTACACCAAGTACAATTCCCCGCCCACAAAGGAATCATACAACTCAGCTGCCGACATGAATCCTCAATTGAATCCCCACCTAACACTAACACCCTTCTCAATACGAATTTAATTTAACTCGTATTCATAATCCTTTCCTGAATTTGTACCAATTCATAGTACAACTGACACCCAGCAATCTTGCTGTAAACTTTTCAATCATTCACCTGATCATTCTTCATACTATAACCTTATCAGATCACGGGGTGATCTCATCGTATATATTACGATTCATTTCTATATCTTGATCGTTTTGTTTTACGATCTCCTATCACTTTTCTTTTAGTCTTTTAGACTCGATCTATTCATCACTACTGTTCAACTTTATTATCAGAGTTAGGGAACTCTGTATCTTATAACTCGCCTAGATTCGTCTTTGAATCTTACCAACCAACTAACTCTATGTGAATTAGATCTTATCCTAATCACTGCGGTTATTAGTTTAAGGTATCACTACCCTAGGTTTATAACCAACAACTTTGATACCAACTGTGAGGGCCCCAAATCCGAGGTCCCGAATCACAGCGGATCTGGTTCGATCATTCTAACACTATTACTATATTTGCAGAAGATATAAACATAAATTGTTTATACATTAAACTTACACACTATTCCCCAAGGTCGAGTAACCTTAACTTATACACAATTCATAACTTTTCTAACACATAAAATTATTATTAAACTATACTATTACAAAACTAATCACGCACATTAACTTTAAGCTGGAACCGTCTTTAACCTTTCCTTGTATCCGAAGCATTCGCCTTAATCTGCAATGTTTTATCATGATATAGAAAGGGTGAGTATAAGGATTTCCCAGCAAGTTTAAATTCAATAATATAACGATATATCATGATTGAAAGAGTCTGAATATTAAGCTGACTATTATTCAACAATATAATTGTGAACTAGCAGGAACAAACTTTTGACTGAACAAGTATATAACATGAACAAATATATCTGGACCAACTGGTAATGAAGGTGATCAGCCTTTCATACCTGACTTATACATGCAATATGTACATAGTACAATTCATGGCAACCAACAATGATTAACCATAAGCTTATCCGAATAAAACAACTCTTAGTAGAGTTAAGTAAAAACAAACTTGCCTGAACCGTTGATTACCGCTACGTAATTTATATCGCTTTATCCGAATACCTAATATTAGTAATATAGATCTCCAATATTAGAATACTATCATCACAATATAATACTATTATATATATAGACATATATAGAATAACCTAAACACATAACATATAACACATAATCCTATCAGTCTAAAACACACATAGGACTTGGCATCAAGTCAAACTTTTGTAGTCTGAGTTGTACCCGACACAATTCTAACATCCCGACGGTTTAGTTAGACTTTTATCGAGTCTAAGTTCAATTAAACTCTGACTAAACACTTAACAAATAACTTAAATAATTTTAATATCAGTCGAAATATTTTTCGTAAGCTCGTAATAATTATTACTATTTATCATAAATTTTCGATCATTAAACTCGTATTTAAATGAATTAAATACCACATAATTCTTTTGTCATTAATATTTATTTATTATCACATATTAATGAAATACATGTCATAATATTATAATATATTTATAATATCATTAAGTATTTTTAATACTTTAAAATCACCTTTATATGATTTTTAAACAATTAAATTCATTATCCGATAATTACTATTAATATTAAAATATTAATATTTTCATGAAAAAATATCAAAAGTTATATTTTATAACTTAAAATATTTTTATAACACTTAAATCATTTTCATATGATTTTTAAATCATTTATTCTATTTTTCCATAATTTATTTAATATAATTATTAAATAAACTAATTATCATTAATATTAATTAATTAATGAAATTCATCTCAAAATATTAAAAGTCACTAAAAATAACTTAAAATATTTTCTAATACCATAATATAATTTTTCATGAATTAAAACCATTTATAAATAATTTATTTAATATTATAATTAAATAAATAAATTTTTTATATTCCAAAAATACTAAATATTTTTGAAATATACTTAAAATAATTAAAAACTATTTTTTAGATTTTAAAATAATTTTTCGGAATTTATTATGTATTTTTAATAATTAAATATCATTTTTTTCTATTTTTAAATAATTTTCGGAAAATAATTAATGAAAAGGGGGCCCTATAGAGATAGAACCGTCGCTATAGGTGTTCTTTGAGGTGTTCTTGAGCTTGCCAGATCTTCAAGTCAATAAACAAGGTAGGTGCTTTGACCGGTAATAAATCTCATTGTAATTCGTTTCTAGGCTTGTTTGGGAATCGATATTGTAGTACTTATGTTGCAGTACAATAACAAACCTAGTTCATTACCATAACACATCAGATCCATGAGATACAGAGCATACAAAACGTGTCAGACATTGTTCTTTATTTTCTGGGTTTCCCAGAAATGAAGAACAGTCGAAGCACATACTTTCCAGTATTTGAATCTTAGCATTTTGGGTTCGGTTTATATGATATAATGGTTCGAATATATAGTCGTTATGTCAAGGTACAACAACAATTCAACATATCAACTTAACATCATCAAAACATTAAGATCTAGGTCGGTCAAAATGATGTCAGGAACTGTTCTTGACGATTTCTGGGTTTTCCAGATTTTGTCAAGAACAGTCGGTCAATGCTTGTTTGACCCTAATTATTTACGATTCTATTAATGATATGAGTGAACTAAAGACTTAATCATGTAGTCTTAATGTTAGGCTACAATGTTCAAACAACAAAATGACTAAAACATTTAACAGAAGCAAGATCAGAGGCTTCAAAAAGCTTGTCAGACCACCTTGAAAAGTTCTGGGTTGCCCAGATTCAAAATTTTGTGCTCGGTCAACGTACTTTGACCGATCATATCTTGCAATATAAACATGATATGGGGTTTCTGAAAGTCCCAGATTAAAGATCTTACTACAAAGACCAGTTCTATAACATCAAACACCACTAACACCTAACACAGAGAGATTTATGAGGTTTGACATATGGATGTCAAACAACTTTTCAAAGTTTTTCCAGATTTTTCAAAATGCTAGATTCGTGCATCTAAGTGTTATAGATCCATGATCTATCAACCCAGATCACTTATAGACACCCTAATACATAACTTTAACCAATCAATTACAACATATAACATCAGATCGTATGATTTCTAAAAATTAGGGTTCTATACCATTTTGAGCTTTGATCTTGGATTCTGACTTTTGGTTGCTGTTCTTGGCTTGATAAGAGGCTAACATAGCTTTATTTTTCTCTCTATCTCACTCTAGATTTCGAAGATGAAGAGAGAGGATGGGTTTGGAGAAAATGAAAAGTCAAGTGAGACTTTTCTCTTTCTTTAATCTATATACATGTTATCTTGATGTAATGGTACGACAAGTATGGTGATTCTTTCACGATATCGATCACATGATAGGCTAGGGTTGGTCAACAACCAAGAGTAGGGTTAGATCTACAAGTTATATCAAATAATCCACAAAGGGGCAAAATAGTCATTTAGCAATTAATTTTAATGGCATTTTAAATAATTGGCCAAACCCTTAGGGTTTAGGGTTTAAGTTAGGATTTAGGGTTTGGACCTTTTAGGGTTTGAACCCTTTAAGGTTTGCAATTAATTTCTAACATTTCTAAATTAGGTTTTAAAAATTGAAAATTAATATTTCTTTATTATAATTAGAATTTTTTAATTATATTAAAATTTCTTAATCATAATTTAAATCTCGCTAATTAAGATTAGTATTTCCTAATTAAAAGCGCTAATTTAGCAATTAGGGTCAAAATCACGGATTAGGGTTTATAACCCAAAATTAGGGTTTCTAACTAGAAAAATAATATTCCTAATTTATAAATTAGATTTCATAATTAGATTAGGGTTTTCTAATTACTAATAACTTGAAAATTAGGGTTAATCTTTCCTAATTAACATTAAAACTATTTAATCAATATATAGGTTTTCCCTAATTATAATTAGGGTTTTTTATCCCGAAATTTAGGGTTTAAAAATCTAAAATTAGGGTTTGCTAAATAATTAAGCTTTACCCTAATTAATTTTATAATATATAACACTTAAGCAATATAATAATTATTTAAGTTCCCAGATTAGGGTTTCGAATTCCTGGAACTGAAATTAGGGTTTCCAGAACCGGTTTTAGAGTTTCTTGTTAATCGTTAGGGTTTTGTAACCGAACGTTGACGTTCTTAATATATACTTAGGGTTTGTTACAATAATTTTTAATTGACCAGCCCTTGACCCTTAACCACATCACGCACACATATATAACCATATTCACAGAATATATTCATGTATTCACTTAATCCTAAATAATTCACCTAAATCCTTCACAGAATTTTGAAATCCTCACAATTTTATCTTAAAAATATCAAACGCATACACTAATTTTCTGTCTAGGTTCTAGTTTTGAACCTTAAATCAATTAATTAAAATTTTAAAAATTTTCTAAATTCTCGGGTTGTCACAGAAATTGACATTTATTTCGATAATAATTGATGTCTGGAGGTTATATTGACCAATCGGGTAATTAATCGGATAAATGAGCAATTAATTGCTATTATTTCACATGCTTATAACTATTTGTTCACATGTGTGTACTATTGATTCACATTCATGTACTATTAGGGGAGGTGGTGCAACATTGATAATACTTGCATGACTAAATTAAAAATGGAAGTATAGATGAAGGTACTATACTGTAATTAGTTTTTTCACATGATTATACTATTAGGTCACATGAATGAACTATTAATTCACATTATTTACTATTAGGGGAGGTGATGCAAGTTTGATAAAACTTCTTGAGGACTAAAATAAAAATGAAGAAAAGAGGAAGATATTATCTTGTAATATTTTGAGCCCCAAAGCGTGTAATTATCGAAACTATATTTTCCTATAAATAGAAGCTCATTGTTCCTTCATTTCTCACCAATTAACTAAAGCTATAAAGCAATTATTATAGAGAGAAATTATAGAGAGAGAAAGAAGAAGAGAAGTCTTCTACCTCACTATTTCGATGATCAGGTTTCTTCTAAGGTAAGGGTATTATTCTTTTCGTATTCATGAAGAGGGTTATTTTTTTCAATACTCGTAAGGGTTGTTATTCCATTCTTTATTATTACATTTGGAATATCCATGCATGTGATTTGGCCATCGCATGCACGGTGAATTATGTTGTTATTCTATTCTTTATTATTACATTTAATATATCACATGCATGCGGATTACGCATGACTCTGGTTCCTTTCTTTATTATTACGTTGGAATATCCCATGCATGCGTGTTACGTCTGATGACTGGTTCCATTCTTTATCATTCGTTGGAATAACTCATACATGTGGATTACCGCATGCATGGTGAATAATCCTTCGTATTCATTCCTTATTAAATTGTGGAAATGATGCATCTACGTGGATTCTGCATGGCGAGCAAAAATCCATTTGCGATTTCATATATTCTATTATACTCAGTTGATTAAAGTTTTGGCTTCAATACTCCCTGAAATTAGTAGAATATCCTAGATATTTGCGCTTCATCCAGTATCTTTTCATGGAAATATTCTTCTGAGCTTTTTTGAATTTTATTCTATAAAACAGTATCATGTTGACAATTTGAACGTTATTGATTTCTGGATAAATTAAATTATAAATCTTTAAAAATTTATCCTTGAACTTGTTTTATTGAATTCTTATATTATTATCATCATCCTCATGTTTATAATATGTTGAAAGTCAT